>CM067304.1:18218443-18805943 GCA_034231615.1 Meghimatium bilineatum
CAGAAAGCAATGGCAACCTACTGAACGTATTTATATTGCCTAGAAAATCACCATAGCCAACAAATGCTGTGTTGATAGCTACGTCCTGGATAGGATATGCTACCAATTTATTTATTTTTTATAAAGTCGGGATCCTTTGCATCCATAATTTTGTGTATTACGGTAAAAATATAAAATGTGGATGTCATTTTTACTGCTTATGCAATACTATATAGAAAAAAAAGTGTTGTACATTTTACAATTTACCTATTAATTTGTAAAATATGAATTCCTAAGGTCGTGTTGTGTATAAGACTATAACAGCAAAATATGGTTGATATGCATTATGTAGTTTTCTGTAAAATTTAGCTCAAGTGTAACATGAATTATGAAACTAACTATACTACACTTTAGACATCTAAAGAGAATGGTATACATCCAATTCCCTACAAGTACATATAATAAATCACGATGAGGTTACAGAGATAGAGGAAAACCAAGAAAGAAATGGATAGATAATATCAAAGATATTTTCAACAAACATGGAAATAACACAACCGAGGTGACACATGATATTGAAAAGTAAATTAAATCCCACTTCCCTATGCTTAACGGCAAGTGTGGATCAATAGTGTCACCGTCTACTTGAGACTAGACAATAGACATAGAGAATAGACAATAGAAATAGAGAATAGACAATAGAAATAGAGAATAGACAATAGAAATAGAGAATAGACAATAGAAATAGAGACTAGACAATAGAAATAGAGACTAGACAACAGAAATAGAGAATAGACAATAGAAATAGAGAATAGTCAATAGAAATAGAGAATAGACAATAGAAATAGAGAATAGTCAATAGAAATAGAGAATAGACAATAGAAATAGAGAATAGACAATAGAAATAGAGACTAGACAACAGAAATAGAGAATAGACAATAGAAATAGAGACTAGACAACAGAAATAGAGAATAGACAATAGAAATAGAGAATAGACAATAGAAATAGAGAATAGACAAAACATGTTGCTCAACAATAACTAATATATTCCGTCTAATTTTTATTTAATGAAAGAATATTCTCGGACTTACCTACGTGGCTGTCATATTTTTCGTGACTTTTGTGGCATCTACCTTTTCCTTCTTGTTTGGCCATGTCGTGTGCCCATTTAAACAGATTGAAAGCTGTGTTGTGGTCTCGAGTGTCATGATGTTTAATCCGTGCTAGGCATGCATAGATTAAAGCAGCCAGGATGATGTTGTGAGAGAATCCCATTGGAAGAACTAATTAGATATAGACATACATTTTTTTAAAACATGATCCACAAGACTTATTTGAATTGGTAGGGGTTTTCTTGACGATTGGTCACGGTTGACTAGTCTCCTATGGTTGGTTACCCACAAAAGACACTTTTTAGAATATTCAGATTCATTTTGACATGATATTCCAGTAGTCTGCTCAAGGTTTCAGATTCACAGGGATTAGCCAGTCGTTCTATTTCCCTAAAGTTATTTAGAACATCAACTCGGCCCCATACTTATTACGTTCTCATGGTTGCTGTACCAGTAAGCTGTCCGCGGGTTCGTTTCCTCGGACACCATCGTCTCATGACATACATGTAAAGAGAGAAAGATCATTGTATGTGAGATGAAATGCCTCAGTAAGATATTGGGAATTACGCGTAGAGATAAAATCCCTAATGAAATACGCGTAGAGATAAAATCCCTAATGAAATAAGCGTAGAGATAAAATCCCTAATGAAATACGCGTAGAGATAAAATCCCTAATGAAATACGCGTAGAGATAAAATCTTATGGACAATGATGGGTACTATTGTCTATTGTCTTTCCCCAGGTGAATAATTGTTGATAGCATTCACACTTGCCGTTAAGCGTATGTGGTAGCTTAAGCTGTCGTTTCAAGGCCAGATATGTCGCCGGGGTTGCATTTAGTCCATGGTTGTTCAAGGTTATCTTGATCTTTTCTATCCACCGTTTTCTTGGTCTACCTTTGGCTTTACGCCCGGATATTCTTGTATTATATGCTCTTATTTGTATTTAGTTTGGCTTCATTCTCATAAGGTGACCGAACCATTTTACTTGCTGTCTCTCAATATGTTCGATACATGATATTATACCAACTCTTTTCCTAATTTCTTCATTTCTTATTTTATCTAGTTTGGTAACCATTGCAGCTTTTCTCAGACACTTCATTTCACATGTGACGATTTTTCTTTGCTGCGAAGCTGTTAAAGACCATGTTTGACATTGGTAGCGCAGTGATGGGCGCTGAACCATGCATATACTATATAGAGAGCCAAATGATAAAATGGTTCGGTCATTAAACAAGAATGAATCTTAACCTACTTCTGGCAATAGCATACAACAGGAGAGTATTAGGCTTTAGAGCGACATGTCACCCAAGATGCAGATGGATATACAACATAAAAGATATGTTAACGAGACACAGTCTAAATTCAACTGATGCCTCCCAACTGGCAAAGAATAGAAATCATCGACTCTCCATGATGCGTCACAGCACATATGGCTAGACAAGACAAGACAAGATTCGGTCTAATGCTTATTCTGTTCTCATGGTTGCTGTACCAGTAAGCTTGTCGGAGGGTTCATTTCTTCGGACACCCATCGTGTGATACACACATGTAAAGATGATTCTTGTAAGCTTAGGTCACTTCAGCGATCACAACCACTTGCATTATTATCGCTAACGCGAGTGTGTTGCCGTGGCCCGACAAGGGAGCAAAGAATAGCAACACTGTTTACCTTCCACGAATGTCGTAAAAGGCGACTAAGGAGGTTATGGGATGGAGTTGGCTGTCCCATCTCATATAGGGTCAGTGACCCAAAGCCATGCTGAAGTCAGATGTGTCAGGCCGAAATGCGCAGATATCGCATCAATGCTGTAAACCATGACACAACGCATTCCGTTCTCCGGACTACATCCTTCTAATCTGCAGGAGTTTGAGAACGAACGCAGAAGAAGAAGAAGATTATCACAAAGTTGGTAGATGATTACATTCAGACTGTGAGATGCGGTTAATTAGTCCTCGTATCATCACTACATTCTAGCTAGCCATTCAGTTAGGTGCTCCGATATCATATTCAATTTGGACTATGATAGCGTGCTATATGTTATCATGTGCATAGTGTACGAACAGGCGGACAGGCTTACTGGTACAGCAAGGGATAAATCAACCAGTGTAGGGTAACAACCCTAAACAGGAAGTAGGTGGCTGGGGTAACACAGGGCAAAATGTCAAGAAATACAAAAATAGGTAGGTGTGTTACCAAAATGAAACATAAAACAACTTAACAACGAGATACAGAGACAGACGACGTTTCGACTATAAAGCCTTCATCAGGACAAACAAATGACCACAATAAAACAAGTCTTACATGGCGACAAATAGGGTTATAATGAGGACACAGCAACCACGAGAATGTAATAAGCATGGGGCCGAGTTGATGTTCTAAATAACTTTAGGGAAATAGAACGACTGGCTAATCCCTGTGAATCTGAAACCTTGAGCAGACTACTGGAATATCATGTCAAAATGAATCTGAATATTCTAAAAAGTGTCTTTTGTGGGTAACCAACCATAGGAGACTAGTCAACCGTGACCTAATCGTCAAAAAAAACCCTACCAATTCAAATAAGCCTTGTCCATGAGGAAATTATTAATATCTAAACAAATTACAAACAAGTTAAAAATGAGAATTATAAAATGCTACATCTATTCCATATTAATGTATGGCTCAGAAACATGGATACTAAATAAACAATTAGAAGACAGAATTGATGCCTTTGAGATGTGGGTATATAGAAGAATATGGAGAACATCAAAGAAAGAGAAGAAAACAAATAAAGTGGTGCTAAAGACACTTAATATGAAGAAAGAATCATCATCAAGTGACATATTCTTTCCAGAACGTATTATTTCCTATGGATCTCTTGAATTCTCCGCGGTCTTGAGCAAGTTGCCCTGCATCTTCAAGTGACATGTGCAGACATTCTTGAATGTCTTTTGTCCAACATGGTCGGCCAAGAAAGAATTACTAAGAGAAATAAAGATCAGGCAAATAAAATACTTTGGACACATTAAAAGACATGACACCTTATTGAAGACCTTACTTGAGGGTAAAGTCAAAGAGAAGCGAGCAAGAGGTAGGCAGAGATACAAGTGGGAGAGTAACATCACACGATGGACAGGTTACAGTCTAGCAGAGTGCACCACCAAGACAAGAGACAGGAGATGTTAGAGATACGTTGCAGCCAAATTTCGTTGTGGAGACGGCACTTAATGATGATGATGATGATGAGTGTACGTAATGTGCCATGTCTTACAGTAAAGCTGAGTGCGTCAACAGTCCCGACTGAAGATGGGGAAATAAGCCTTATTTGTTTATTGGTTATTTTTCTATCCAACTATTAATTGGCTGTGACGTAGGGTATAAATATACTGGCCAATTAAAAGCGCGATAAAATAAGATGTCATCAGTGATTGAATTATACAGATGTGATTTGCATGCTCATTAAGTCGAACCGCTGTGAAACGGATACCGAATTTCAATTTTCTTGGGTGCGAAATGTGTCCTTGTTTGTTGCTTATTTAGAGAATTCATTGTTATTTAGAGACTTCGTAATTTTTTTTAGCATGAATACCATCATGTGGTCACTGACTAAACCGGTTTTATGTTCGGTGGTAACTCTGTTTGGGGGGGGGGGGAAATTGCGTGATTGGAATTTTGAGATAAAAGTTACGTGATTGGGAGACTACAGTAAAAATGTGCATTGTATAGTAGTTAAAATAGACACAAATATATATATATATATATAAAGGGTGGGTTAAATTTCAGTACTACGTTGAACAACACACATGATTTACGTTTCGGTCTAAAGGTCTTTATCAAGAAAGGAACTAACAAACACAGAATGGAACTACAAAACTCAAACAGAAACTACATCCAGCAATAAAACAATGTTACAATATACAGTATACAGGTTTGGAAGACAACAACTAGAGACGACGAGCACCGAGGGCGAGAACCAGGAACTTGTGATTACGTGATGAGAACACAGTAGGAGACACAAAGAAAACGCAAATTTAAAAACAAAAGAATTATAATGTATATTACATCTCTTGGGGCAATGGAAAAGCGGTACTATGATTGTAGTTCAACCTCCGTTTTGCTTCTTGTTTCACAGTAATGTCTACCTACGTACTTTGTGGTTAATTGATCTAAATATTTTATCAATAAATAATCAATAATTAATTGAAATATTCATTTTTTATGATTAGGGTTAGTTATGTTTTACATAACTAATCCTAACCCTAACTATAATTATATTAAAATAAATAAATGATATACATAAACTGATAAAGATAGTCAAAGGAAATAATCACACAGTTAGACACTATTTGGCGGAACGGGGGTTATTCTGCGATCATAGTACCGGAAAAGCTGATTGCTGATCCAGCGGCCCATGGGCTCATGCTCTTTGACCCAACCGGAATAGCTAAATTGATTTATTGGCAGTTGCTATAGTGAATGGTACAGTAGAAAAGAACACGATTAGATTGTTAGGTCTGTCATCGATACAAACGAGAATAGAATACAGTAAAATTCCTAAAACTATAATAAAACACGATCAATTTATAGAAAAAGTGGTAGACCCACATATAAATGGATAGATGACATCAAAGAAAATATGAACAAACATGGATATAGTAACACAGAGATGATACATCTGGCTTTGGAATACATGTTAACCCTCCTCTAAGCTTAACAATCACCAAGGAACAAGTAGTGACACCAGACAATAGATAAATGATGATAAAGATGATAAAATAGGCAAATATACATGTGCATGAGAGGGATAGAAACATGATTGACCAGAGGAGACGGAAGGAAAGTACTTCCAATCTCTGAAGGTTCGAAGAACCCGCGATCAACAACTAATCGAGGCACTGACCTTGTAAATCGGTGTTTCCCAACGTGTGGCCTCTGCCCCATAGGGGAGCAATTTGATTGTTTAGGAAGGGGGCGCAATTCGAAAACAATTAAATTCTTTTGTACTTCAGTTTTAGTTGTCTATTATATGTTTAGAAAATTTACTTGCTGTTATTTTCTTTATATTCTTATTTTCATAATACTCTTAATAATTTTATTTTCTTAATTTCCTATTGAGTTCTTCCTAAAACCAAAGTCTTATGTCCTGAATAAGTTGTTCCCGCCGATACGGATGTGTCGGGCCATTGGCGCAAATAAAACGGTGACACAACGCATTTCCATTTTCTGGACTACATCCTGCTGGAAATCTAGCAGGACTATGAGTCAGCTAGATCCAGTTGGAGTTTGAGAATGAACGCAGAAGAAGAAGAAGAATAAGTTGTTGCTATTTTTGTTACATCATAAAATTTAAAAGCGTAGTTTAGTACGGCAACTTGAAATTTGACTGCAGATTACACAAATTCAATGAGATTGAGAGGTGTGAATGGTAAGGTGGTAGCCAAAGAGAATGTTCAGATAATTACTTTGTCAATTACAAAAGTAATTAGAACTCATTTAGGGGATAATTCAATTTTTGAATATATAAAAATATATGTGTATGAACGAATGAATAAATGAACATATAGACAATTGAATATATGAACAAGTTAATAAATGAACATATGGACAAATGAACCAGTGAATAATTGAACATATGGACAAATGAACAAGTGAATAAATGAACATATGGACAAATGAACCAGTGAATAAATGAACATATGGACAAATGAACCAGTGAATAATTGAACATATGGACAAATGAACAAGTGAATAAATGAACATATGGATAAATGAACAAGTGAATAATTGAACAGATGGACAAATGAACAAGTGAATAATTGAACATATGGACAAATGAACAAGTGAATAATTGAACATATGGACAAGTGAACAATTGAACATGTGGACAAATGAACAAGTGAATAAATGAACATGTGGACAAATGAACAAGTGAATAAATGAACATGTGGACAAATGAACAAGTGAATAAATGAACATGTGGACAAATGAACAAGTGAATAAATGAACATGTGGACTAATGAACAAGTGAATAAATGAACATATCAACATATGAATAAAATAATATATGGAAAAATGAACACCGATTAAGGCGTGTTATAATCCTAAAAGGTCTCTTATATTACATGCTATAGGGGGTGACCAATCGCAAAATAAGCCCTAATAGTTGAATCAAAACAAAGCAAAATTAGTCGTCTTACGTGATGTTTTCGTTTATTGACGAGATTTGTGTTGGTCACTATTATATACTATGTGTCGCCAAGCTACAACATGCACGGAAATAATCTAACAATGTGCCGTAAACACGCTGATTCTGCTTTGTTTTGATTCTGTTGTTATGTCTTATTAGGCGATTGGTCATGATCCAAGTATATGTTGAAAAGTGTTGGAGATCTAACGCATCCCTACCAAACTCCGTCTTTTTCCTAAAGACATTTCCTATTGTAATATTTGATTAGTTTGCACAACTTAATACATAATACTATCACGTAGATCAGAGATTAAATTAATTATCCAATTAAAATTATGGTACGATTAGACAAAATAAAAATGTTGGATAAGATTATAAATGTGATGTTGAACTACAGAAAATTGTTGATTATATTATAAATGTACGCATACAGTTGCAACTGTGGGCCGCACCACTGGCCCACTAGACAAACCACCCAAGCAACAGAAAAACCTATATAGATGGCATGCCGTTATATTGAGGCTATCTTGCGGAGGCTTTGTAGCATGTCATCTATACAGTTAAAGACCCCCGCTGAGTAGAAGGCTTTTTCAATAGACATTGCACTAATCCGAAAGATGAAGTCACCTGGGTATGAAAGAAAGCTCAGAAAAACTACACCACTGCACATAGGAAGTAAGAGCTAATCGCTCGAAGTTCCTGGGTTTCTCAAACAAAAAATATTATAAATGTAATGTTAGTCTACATAAAAATGATGGATTAGAGTACAAATGTAAGTTTGGACCACATAAAATTATTGAATTAAATTAGAAATGTAAGGTTGGACTACATAAAAATGTATATAATTAAATTACAAATATAAGGTTGGACTACATAAAAATGTTGAATTAGATTACAAATGTAAGGTTGGACTACTTAAAATTGTTGAATTAGATTACAAATGTAAGGTTGGACTACATAAAAATGTTGAATTAGATTACAAATGTAATGTTGAACTACATAAAAATGTTGAATTAGATTACAAATGTAAGTTGGGCTACATAAAAATGTTGAATTAGACTATAAATGTAAAGTTGGACTACATACAAAGTTGGACAACATAAATACGTTGAATTAGGCCCTATGTACAAATTTGTGACTTACCTTGTAAACGTTTGCCTGTCTAAGGTTTCTACCTAAAGACCACACCTGCAAATGGTTCTTTGCTCAAGGCTCCAGTACTCATCCGTTGACACATACCAGGAAAACGAGACTGAGTTTGGGATAGCAACCGTCTTAAGTCTGTTTACTGCAGCTTCAAACGTTCTATTTGTAGCTTATTTGTTGAGTTTTACCGCTGCACGTGATCTCGTCAGTAGATTCTCTAAACCGTGTCCAAGTTATCTGAACGTGTTGTTGTCGTACTAGAAATTGTATTTCAGAACTATATCATTTGGCGTAGATGCTCGTTCTAACCAGCATCATCTAAATCTTTCATGTTTGGGCATTTTTGTGTGTCTCAATATTGGTGGGATAGTTTTGTTTTGTTGTTTGTTTATTTAGTGGTTGCATGTCTCTTTCAATCAAATATTGGTGTATTTCGTGGTTATATAAGAGAGTTCATTTACTAGTGAGAAATCCCGTTCAAAACGAGAAATCCCGAAGTAAAACTGCCTAAGTGTATTTTGACATGACTATCTACAATACAGGATATGCTGGCTAATGGAAAAAGAGGCCTTCTTAATGAATCATTTGATTGTATCCCGTGATTTTCATTGGTCATTGTGATTATAAATTGTTTGACAGCTAATAAAAATCAAGAAAATAGTCAAAACAGTTATTTTAAAAGGCTGAATTTTCCATCGGCCATAACGTTTTACTCGTACATTGTCGACTGGCTCGCTGTGTAGCGCATGTTATGGCCTCGATTGAGCGTCGACAATATAATACATGTGAGAATAATTGGGAATAATCCTTGTTCAATAACACATTTGACATTTCCCGTGATTTTCATTGGCTGTAACATAAAGTATAATCAAATTGACCAATAAAAATCACAGGAAACGTCAAATGCATCATTTTACGAGTAGAAGGATGATTCCAAATGAGCTAACAGGACTGTATACTTGACGAAAGACACAACCCTTGTATCTCAAGGTCTATGGCCTATCTTAACAAACACCGAGGATGAATACGGGAGAAATTAAGGATATCACCCGAAGTGGTAATCTAGTCTTCTTCAGTCAACTTTTTCAGAAAGTTGACACATTTCAATCCGTTTTTGGCATGCTTTTAATTCGGGTGGACTTTCCTAGCCTGTGACAACCTTTATATCTGTCGCCAGGCGATGGATGTGTATCGACTCTACGTTGTGATGGTTTTTCCACCCACTGTGCCCTTAGGACAACATATGTCCATGGGTGGCACTTTCCGAGAAGGCGGTATTCAGGGAGTTAGAATTGGGTCGACTACGCAAATCTTTGACACTTTGCTGTCTCTTGTTGTACTCAATATTTTATTCTTACGGAGACTAGCGCTGGACTCCAACTATTCGTCTTGACATCTAATAATTCGTAACATTCGCATTGATCGAGACGGACTGTCTTGCGTTACTATGTGTCGACAGTGTTGCTGTATGTGTTGACGCAGATGTCTCGCAGATATGGTGTGTCATTTTATGTCAATTCTCATTCCATCTGCTGCCTCCACATCCAGGGACCAGAAGTGTTGATTAAGAAAACAGCACGACCAGCTGTATTTCTGCTTCCAGGGTGCACCATGAAGAGGTGCTTATGGGATCTTAGGGTCACTGGATCCACCGAGAACAGTGTGGTACTCATAGCACGCTGGAATCCTATCATAATGTAAGACAGTAGTCCAGACATTGGAACTCACATAAAAAAAGGTATGGTGCCACAATATAAGGCGAATATTATATATTTTTAAATATCGTTCCTGTTGTTTTTTGACAAGGCTCTTTTGGTCTTAACGTCATAAAAATAGAATTTTTAGTTTCCATGCTTTCGTCACTATCACAACCGGGGCCTGAACTTCTAGATCAAGATGTAAAGAATAGGACTACTGTCTTCAATTGATGCATATTGTTTGACGCGACTAAGAAATGTTGGAGGATACGCTGATAATATCTAACCTGTGAAATTTCCATCGTCCTTGCATGTGCTATCTCTATTTCTTACTTTTGTCTTCTGTAAAAATGTTCACACGGATGATGAAGAGATGCAGTCCAGACGATATTGCACTTTTGTCCTTTTGTGGCAGACCCCTAGATGACTTAATGTGCCATCACTTCAGATGGATCAACAAATCTGATACAGAAAAATGGACTAGTTGGCTCAGAAGTGTATGCAACTCTCTAGTCAGGACGGTATGATCATGGAATACTGCTGAACTGGAATGCCCCCATAGGAACAAAACATGCATTCATAAATTCTCCCAATACAACCACGCCACGCCTTTGAAACTGTGAACCTTATAAACGTTAGTGCCTCACTCGGTTAACCAACCCAGAAGGCTCCGTTAGCCAACCGAGGAGGACCTGTCTTTTTGGCAGAAAGGTTATGTGCTGTCAAGAGCCTATCAATAGTATAATGTACAGTATATTAATATTACATGCATTACAAACAAAACCTTTGTTGCCAGAAGCCAATTATAATTTTATTTTTAAAGATTCTCTAAAATATCCAACAGATGTCAGAAAAATACATCTAGAAGACGCACTAACTCTCCTGGGTGTTCGCTTTATGCTAGATTTCGTGAGATCAAATTCTGCTCGTGATGATTGTTTATAAAGTGGACGTCTTTAGAAATTTATTTGGGATTACTGAGGGAAGCTACGGAGTTACGTGCTGTGATTGGTACTCTTGTACGGCAGAGCTCAGCTTTATTGAACAGGACGACGTACGACGTACAATACAATAATCAATCAATCAATCAATACAATAATCAATCAATCAAGCGCAATCAATCAATCAATCAATGAATCATTTGGTCACATTTGTTTAACTTTATGTAGACAGCCAGTGAAAATCACATGAAAAGTCAAACTGAGTCACTTTTAGAGGATTAACACCGCTGAGTTCACAAGACTGCATAATTAACGAGGGATTCGACTTAAGCCTTGCCATATTTTCTTTTAGTTGTATAGACAGTACGATTGTTAAGTCCCTGGACTGGTCTGTAACAGTTAACCATTGGCTGCCCGTGTGTGTCAAGAAGCGACCGGAATATTTCCACCTGTAAAATAAGAATGAAATGGCGTTATGGTGGTCTTTTTCGTTTTTACAGTCGATCAAGAAACGGTCAGTGTAAAGTCGATCAAGAAAAGACCAGTGTAAAGTCGATCAAGAAACAGGCCAGTGTAAAGTCGATCAAGAAAAATACGAGTGTAAAGTCGATCAAGAAACAGGCCAGTGTAAAGTCGATCAAGAAATAGGCCAGTGTAAAGTCGATCAAGAAACAGGCCAGTATAAAGTCGATCAAGTAAAAGAACAGTGTAAAGTCGATGAGAAACAGGCCAGTGTAAAGTCGATCAAGAAACAGGCCAGTGTAAAGTCGATCACGAAAAAGACCAATGTAAAGGTTATCTTCTTATAGAAGCTTCATGGCACGTCATCTGTACAATTATGCTTTTAATTTGCTGTTGAAATGTGTTTCATGTTTACCTGATTATATATGTATGCACCCTCTGTGGTTGGGAGGGAGCCAGAGATGTACTGTGCAGCAGTGGGGAGGAGGAAACTGACAGCACAGTTTTTTCCTATTGCTGAAACCCATCATAGAGGCACGGTGACTCAGGACGTGACAATCCTTTTGACTTGAACATTTGGTTGCATGGCTGGAGCAATAGAGAAGTTCAGCATAACCAGTAGTCAATTGGTGGCGGGGAAGGAGCACAGTGAACCCTATCTTGACTACAGTGGCTGGGAGCAGTACATAGGTTGAAACCTACCTTCCTGGAGATGTAATAGTTATTCTCTGGCTCTGTCCCGGGGCGGGCCGAAAATCCACAGACTTCCCAGCAATATAATGCCATTTAATGTCATTAGGTCAAAGGGCATGAGCCCTTGGACCGCTGGATCAGCAACTAACCAACCAACCAACATAGGATATTGAATTTATTTCTTGTATAATTGATGTGCGATATTCCTCTGTAACATTGGTTTTCAAAATTCTGCTTTTCAGATATTGTTATGAAGGCGCTAAATTTGTGAGTTTGTGTGTGTGAGGGAGGGGAATGTGATCCAAATTACGTTGAGTTAGAAATTAGATTTTAAAAGTCGTACCTGCTCTGCGGATAACATAACTTTGTCAATTCCTAGGAACCAGGTGACAACTTCCCTGCATGGAGGCGTGGTTAGGCTTCCTTGGTAACGGAAGTAATTATACTTTCTGGAGAAAGGCAGCAAGTCGGAGATTGGAAATGTTGAAATATTTGCTTTGTCGTCTGTAAAATATAGATAACAGGAATTTGAATAAGAACATCAAATACTTTTTGGTGCCCTCGTCACTATACCCCAGCCAAATGGATTTAAAACATTTCCAGGTCTAATACGCAGGACCTGTATTCATCATCATCACTAACATCATCATCATAGTTAACTTTATCATCACTAGCATCATCATCACTAACATCATCATCATAGTTAACTTTATCATCACTAGCATCATCATCACTAACATCATCATCATAGTTAACTTTATCATCACTAGCATCATCATATTCATCATCATCATCACCACTAACATCATCATCATCATCATCATCATCATCATCATCATCATCATCATCATCATCATCATCATCACTAAAATCATCATCATCATCAATAACATCATCACTAACATCATCATCATCATCTCTAACATCATCATCAATAACATCATCACTAACATCATCATCACTAACATCATCACTAACATCATCATCACTAACATCATCACTAACATCATCATCACTAACATCATCACTAACATCATCATCACTAACATCATCACTAACATCATCACTAACATCATCACTAACATCATCATCATCGTCATCATCATCATCATCATCATCATCATCATCATCATCATCATCATCATCATCATCGTCATCATCACTAAAATCATCATCATCATCAATAACATCATCACTAACATCATCACTAACATCATCATCATCATCATCACTAACATCATCATCATCATTACTAACATCATCATCACTATAATCATCATCATCAATAACATCATCACTAACATCATCATCACTAACATCATCATCATCATCAATAACATCATCACTAACATCATCACTAACATCATCATCATCATTAACATCATCACTAACATCATCACTAACATCATCATCATCATCAATAACATCATCACTAACATCATCACTAACATTTTCATCATCATTAACATCATCACTAACATCATCATCACTAACATCATCATCAACATCATCATCATCACTAACATCATCATCACTAACATCATCATCAACAGCATCATCATCATCACTAACATCATCACTAACATCATCATCACTAACATCATCATCAACATCATCATCATCATCACTAACATCATCACTAACATCATCACTAACATCATCATCAACATCATCATCATCACTAACATCATCACTAACATCATCATCAACATCATCATCATCATCACTAACATCATCACTAACATCATCATCAACATCATCATCATCATCAATAACATCATCACTAACATCATCACTAACATCATCATCATCATTAACATCATCACTAACATCATCACTAACATTTTCATCATCATTAACATCATCACTAACATCATCATCATCATCATCACTAACATCATCATCATCATCATCATTACTAACATCATCATCACTATAATCATCATCATCAATAACATCATCACTAACATCATCATCACTAACATCATCATCATCATCAATAACATCATCACTAACATCATCACTAACATCATCATCATCATTAACATCATCACTAACATCATCACTAACATCATCATCATCATCAATAACATCATCACTAACATCATCACTAACATCATCATCAATAACATCATCATTAACATCATCACTAACATCATCATCATTAACATCATCACTAACATCATCATCACTAACATCATCATCATCATCACTAACATCATCATCACTAACATCATCATCATCATCACTAACATCATCATCACTAACATCATCATCACTAACATCATCATCACTAACATCATCACTAACATCATCATCATTAACATCATCACTAACATCATCACTAACATCATCATCACTAACATCATCACTAACATCATCATCAATAACATCATCACTAACATCATCACTAACATCATCATCACTAACATCATCATCAACATCATCATCATCACTAACATCATCATCACTAACATCATCATCACTAACATCATCATCACTAACATCATCATCAACATCATCATCATCATCACTAACATCATCATCAACATCATCATCATCACTAACATCATCATCAACATCATCATCATCACTAACATCATCATCACTAACATCATCATCAACATCATCATCATCATCACTAACATCATCATCATCATCACTAACATCATCATCACTACCATCATCATCATCATCACTAACATCATCATCACTAACATCATCATCACTAACATCATCATCATCATCACTAACATCATCATCACTAACATCATCATCATCATCACTAACATCATCATCACTAACATCATCATCACTAACAACATCATCACTAACATTTTTATCATCACTAACATCATCATTAACATCATCATAACTAACATCATCATCAACCACCACAGCATCCAACAATGTCTACAGGAACATTACAAAAACATACTTGCGTTTCTGATTTGATCGAAATTTCCCAGAAGTGCGTCATATTTCTTGTTTCGATTACGTCCCATCTGTTAACACAGGACAGTAACTCTGTTAGTCTAACATATATAGAATATACGAGCTGTCGGAACTTATTATGTTTCTCTGTGTGCTCGTGTGTTGAAACACAGACATCTTGATACAAGGTTTAGATAGGCCTACACATCACACATCACTTAGCATGGTATCTCCTCCGGATTTCTGGCGTTGATCCATATCTCACTTAGCTAGAGAGCACGTCCTTCTCCATGGTAGTTTTGCGCAATGATCTCATACACCGTCACTTGCCATGATTATCCGACTTTCCCCCTACTTTTGATTAGATGGTGACATGAAGTATACCCAAGGTAACAAATGATCCGCCTCACTAGCCAAGATGAGTGACGCTGTGTAAGATCAGCCAAGATAAGTGACGCTATGTATGATCACATCGCATGACTGTTTTCGGAGAAGGACTTGGTAAATATTGTTCGTGTATTTCAGACAAAATTTTTTTGGGTAACAACTTAAGCACTCTCAGTGTATTTATATATCAGTTGAGGGTTAAAGACGAAGAGGAAGACACAGGAAGGTATTGATTGATAATATGAAGGACTAGACATGATGAAGTTTCTCCATTCCTCTAGAAGCCTAGTGAATTTGTGTGTACATGTTTCTAGAATGTCAGCACTGATATTCTGAAGGGTTATATATTTCATTATGATAATGTGTTTATGTCTGGGTGTTAGAAAATGGCTAATTATGATAATGTGTTTATGTCTGGGTGTGTCATAATGGCTGATTATGATGTGTTTATGTCTGGGTGTTAGAAAATGGCTGATTATGATGTGTTTATGTCTGGGTGTTAGAAAATGGCTGATTTTGATGTGTTTATGTCTGGATGTTTGGGAATGGCTGATTATGATGTGTTAATGTCTGGGTGTTAGAAAATGGCTAATTATGATAATGTGTTTATGTCTGGGTGTGTGATAATGGCTGATTATGATGTGTTTATGTCTGGGTGTTAGAAAATGGCTGATTATGATAATGTGTTTATGTCTGGGTGTTTGAGAATGATTGATTATGGTTGTGTGCTTATGTCTGAGTAATTTAGGGTGACTGAAAATGAAAGGAGTGCCTTAGAGTAAGGGAGCTCACATGTACAGAAAATCTGGACGAGAGATTCTAAGGCAGTCGACGATGTATTACATCGATCATCTTCCGGCTTTTCCTGCAGTTGTGTGTGCTGACAAATATATAGGCATTGTCTTTTCCTTGGAAATAATCAACAGAGCAAGGATTGGCTGGTGGGGGCTATCGAAAATGGGCACGGCACTTTCTTCATAAAACCTGCGTAACAAGAAATCATATGGAAAATCTTGATGTCCTCGTAGTCTATTTGAAATTTTGCTCTGACCTGCTTCATGACCATCTAATTCATGACCATCTATCTCCATGACCATCTATCTTCATGACCATCTATCTTAATGACCATCTATCTCCATGACCATCTATCTCCATGACCATCTATCTTCATGACCATCTATTTCCATGATCATCTAATTCATGACCATCTAATTCATGACCATCTATCTCCATGACCATCTATCTTCATTACCATCTATCTCCATGACCATCTATCTCCATGACCATCTATCTTCATGACCATCTATCTCCATGACCATCTATCTTCATGACCATCTATCTTCATGACCATCTATCTTCATGACCATCTATCTATCTATTATAATTTCCACTTCGGCTGTTTAGAGTCAGAGGGGGATGTCTGTCTCTTGTCATTTAGGTCACTTTGGCCATGATCAACCTGCACCCAATTCATGGTCTACCTCGTGTTCTTTGTCCCGAACTTCTGCTGTTGTACCCACGAAGTGCTGGTTGCGTTGGTTCCATTCTCATGGTGTGGTAAAACCACCAGATGTGCTTTCTCTCGATGTAGTCTTGAAATGAGATGGGTTTAATTCCCCCTTCTCCCCCCCCCTCCGTATCTTCATTTCTTCATTGGGGTCTTCTGGTGATATTTATTGCTGTCCTCAAACATCTCATTTCACACACTGTGAACGTTATCGCTAGTGTCGTCTTTGTCAAGGGCCATGTTCCACATGGGCAATACATAATTGGTATAAAAATAATGTTTTAGCAACTGTGTTTATTGCTGTGTATAATCACCATCTGTACATGCAGATAATGAGTATTATCAGAGAAGAAAGTTTCGTTCTGATGTATGTGTGCCTTCCTGCCGTCGTGTAGGTGTGGGCTACTAACGTGATGTATGTGTGTATTACTGCCGTCGTGTAGGTGTGGGCTACTAACGTGATGTATGGGTGTATTACTGCCGTCGTGTAGGTGTGTGCTACTAACGTGATGTATGTGTGTCTTCCTGCCGTCGTGTAGGTGTGGGCTACAAACGTGATGTATGTGTGTCTTACTGCCGTCGTGTAGGTGTGGGCTACTAACGTGATGTATGTGTGTCTTACTGCCGTCGTGTAGGTGTGGGCTACTAACGTGATGTATGTGTGTCTTACTGCCGTCGTGTAGGTGTGGGCTATTAACGTGATGTATGTGTGTATTACTGCCGTCGTGTAGGTGTGGGCTACTAACGTGATGTATGTGTGTCTTACTGCCGTCGTGTAGGTGTGGGCTACTAACGTGATGTATGTGTGTCTTACTGCCGTCGTGTAGGTGTGGGCTACTAACGTGATGTATGTGTGTCTTACTGCCGTCGTGTAGGTGTGGGCTATTAACGTGATGTATGTGTGTCTTACTGCCGTCGTGTAGGTGTGGGCTACTAACGTGATGTATGTGTGTCTTACTGCCGTCGTGTAGGTGTGGGCTACTAACGTGATGTAGATGTGTGTTATTGCCGTCGTGTAGGTGTGTGCTACTGGCGTGATGTAGGTTTGTCTTACTGCCGTCGTGTCGGTGTGTGCTACTGGCGTGATGTAGGTGTGTGTTATTGCCGTGATGTAGTTGTGTCTTAATGCCGTCGTTGAGGTGTGTCTTACTGCCGTGATGTAGGTGCGCGTTACTGGCGTGATGTAGGTGTGTCTTACTGCCGTCGTTGAGGTGTGTTTTACTGACGTGATGTAGGTGTGTGTTACTGCCGTGATGTATGTGACTGCTTTCGTTGTGTGCTATTTTTCATATCTGTGTCTAATTCATACGTTGTTGTTTTAATAACATGATGGTGGTGGTAGAAACCCTAGCGAGTATGGGTTAGTCAGTAATGTTACTTATGACGTAACGTTGTTATATTGTTCTGCAATAATAACACACTATTATATCAGAGTAACACAACATTATTATGATATATTCTATGTTATATTCTATGATATTCTAACAGCTACAAAATCAACTCTCCCAGCAACATCCTAAATGAAAGCATGCAATATTTGACCAGTTTAAAAAAAAATTCATTGTCTTATAATTCGATGTAAAAGAAGTGTGATGTTATTCTAATGCAAAAGTGTTATATTCTAATATAAAAGTGTTATATTCTAATGTAAAAGTGTTATATTCTAATGTAAAAGTGTTATATTCGAATGTAAAAGTGTTATATTCTAATGTAAAAGTTGTATATTCTAATGTAAAAGTTTTATATTCGAATGTAAAAGTGCTATATTATAATGTAAAGGTGCTATATTTTAATGTAAAAGTGTTATATTCTAATGTAAAAGTGCTATATTCAATGTAAAAGTGTTATATTCTAATGTAAAAGATGTATATTCTAATGTAAAAGTGTTATATTCTAATGTAAAAGTGCTATATTCTAATGTAAAAGTGTTATATTCTAATGTAAAAGTGCTATATTCTAATGTAAAAGTGTTATATTCTAATATAAAAGTACTATATTCTAATTTAGAAGTTCCAAATTATAATGTAAAAGTGTGACATTCTAATGTGAATGTGGGATTCTCTAATTCATAAATGTCATGTTATCATCACACCTTTACATTTAGAAAGTGGAGAATGCAATGTAAAGGTGTGATGATAATGTTGATGTTAAAAATGTTGATAATAATGTTGATGGTGAAAATCTGTATTTATTATTATAATGTTATTGAGAATAGTGTTAATTGTGATGATAATATTGATGACAATGATAATGGCGATGCTGATGATTCTATTGATGATTATACTGATAATTTTGATAATATTCATAATGATAATATTGATGACGATGTCAATATTGATGTTGAAACTGTTGTTGATGTTGAACATCATGTTGATGATGCTAACAATTTTGATGATGTTGAAAGATACTGATGCTGAAAACAAAATATTAATGTTATAATGTTAAATGATGATATTCATATGTAGGTAAAAAAGGTTAATGATTGGGATATTGTTGATAAAGATGATGTTAATAATGGGAATGTTGTTAGTTCTTCTTCTTCTTCTTCTTCTTTCGTTCACTTGAAACATGTCTATATCTGTAATTCTGTCTCCTGAATAAAACTTACACTTGAAACATGTCTATATCTGCAATTCTGTCTCCTTAATAAAACACACTGTCTTTTGTAGTTCATACAGTGTCCCATAGAGCTTTGATTCCAGTGTTGTTTCCTCTGGCCAATATGTCTGCCTCAGCGTTTCATGCTCAGAACACTCTTGAAGTATATGTTTGGCACTCTGTGCTGCCTGTCCACATGTACACATGGCCGTGTTGCTAATCTTGAACTTTGTATACATGTGACTGCGGAGTCGGTTGTGTCCTGTTCTGAGACGTAGAATTATAACTTATTTTGGTCTGTTCATAATATGATAGTCATCTTGTGTTGGTGTTTGTGGCTTTCTTATTGACTTGATCATCTGTTTTTTCTGGTGGTAGGTGATTGGTATATCCGGTTGGTCTTCGGCAGCACCTTCCTTAGCCAGTTGGTCTGCTTTTTCATTTCCTGGTATTCCACAGTGAGAGGGTATCCACTGCATGGTTACCCTATACTGGTAAGACAATTCGCTAAGTAATTTTTTTCAAGTCTGTTAGTTTTCCAGACTGGAGAGCTTGAAGCACTGACCTTGCATCTGTCAGGAATACCACAGGCTGTAGGTCAGAGTTGGAGTTCAGCAGTTTTTTAGCTGCCACACTAATTGCCTGGATTTCTGCATCATAATTATTGCAGAATTTTCCTGTCGGTGTCCTGATTGTATCTCTAGGCTTGTGTGGATATTCTATATATACACCTGCACCTCCATTTCTCACGGCATTCTGTGCTGACCCATCTGTGTATACTCTGACCCAGTAACGATGATGTTAATAAAGGGAATGTTGTTAGTAACGATGATGTTAATAATGGGAATGATGTGATAACGACGATGTTCATAATAATTGTAATGCGGGTTTGACGTTGGCTTACTTTTATGAAAAAAGCGACGACAGTCAACCTCTTTTGCGGAGGTGGGTCCACTGTAGTATTTGAGGATGAACCAACCAACGAGTGAACAAAATGTACCTGAGACAAGAGAAAGACACATGTGAGAGATTCGGTACACCTGTTTGATAGAAGACACACGTAAGAAATTAAGTTTTTCACAGGTGAAAGGTTGTCAAACTGCCCCTCAACATTTCTTGGTCGCCTCATACGAAATTCGTGGAAAGAAGACAGTGGTTATATTCTTAGCATACTGAACGTCAAGTTCAATCCCCTGTTGCCATATAAGCGATCACAATTTATAGACAACGAAGCGTTATATCACATTTGAAAGCTGATTTTATGAAATGTTTAGCATCAAAATAACAACAGGGTGCCTAGCTAACTCTGTACGAAAAACATGTGGTTAGAGGCTCAAGTTTGGATGTGGTTTTCACGACGTCAGGGAACGAAACCTCGGCTAAAAGAGCGAACCAACTGGTAATCTAACTTTACTATTTTAGCAATTTCAAATACCGGCTCATTATCGAAATGAGGGTCAGTACCCGAGGATAGTGGGGGCTATTTACACGAGAAAGGTCACTAGTAGCAGAACAACGCGTAGAGATAGACGTATTCGACTCAAGTCCAATTTCTTTCACACCGTTTCTGCAGAAACTGCCACCCAGGGACACGTATTGACCTGTAAATTCCAAGTGCACAGTTGATGATAAATTGTCTCTTCGTAGAATTGATACACACTCGTTTCCTGGTAGAATTTCAGATGCTAGGGAAGCTATTCTGAAATAAAGCATTCCGAAATCGAATGGGCTCAATCGAAAGGCGCAAATAGCGCAGCTCCGATGTAGGGCTTATATCACATGTACTTCACGCTCTCCTGTTCTAATCACACGATTATTACTAGTTTTGATTATTTCAGAGCGAAGTATTTAATGCTTTTCGCATACTTTGAAACATACACCATGGATATAATGAGTTTGACATACTCTGAAACATTCACCATGTATATAATGAGTTTGACATACTCTGAAACATTCACCATGTATATAATGAGTTTGACATACTCTGAAACATTCACCATGAAACTAATGTTTCGCAGGTTTTGAACAATTTCACCATGGAACTTATGAGTTTCACATATTTCGCACTAATTGTAGAAAAATTCAAATAGGTTATGTAACTCTAGTTTCAAGTGTGCGGTATTTATTGTGAATCTGAAACCTGGAGAAAGTAGAGGAGGTACAAGAATATCATGGACAGGAAACATCATGGCTGGACAGATCAAGAATTGTCTTCACTCATTTCGTATAGCTGATGATATAAATCGCGAAGGACTGTGTGTTGATGCATTCAATGTGGTAACTCTAGGATCCGACAGGTTTATGGGTTTGTGGAGATGGGATGTGAATCACACAATTAAAAGTCTTTCGTCGAGCAATTGTGGTCACTACATTGCTACACTCTTGTGAGACCTGGATAGTGTGCAGCAGGCGTACCAGAGTGTTAAATCACTTCTACAAATATCATGTACCGTACATTGCTATTCTTATTAATTCTTCTTCTTCGTCGTGCGCCTTGCGGCGGACCCTCTGAAAGCATTCCGCTGACCGTTCTGAGAAGGACGTATGAGGATGATCTGCTTTGTGTCATGTTTTACAGCAAGCTGCGTTATTTGCGCCTTTCGACTTGACACATCCGTCTTCAGTCAAAAAATTTTTGGGCCGGGTTGGCACACTCGTATCTTCGATCCCTAGTACTTGGCCAGGATACAGCAGGGTTGCTGAACTCCTGTTTCCAGGCCCACTGCGTGAAGGTGTACTGAGGGTCTTGGCCAGCTGTGGTTCACTGACCCTGATGCTCGACCAGCTATGGAGCGCCGGCCGGTGCACTCTGGTGTGCATGTCATCTCTGGACCCCATTGCTATTCACATACACATATTTGATGAAATTTGAGGTGTTACTAATAAAACCATATGTATCTATTGTACACTTTGAATGGTAAATTCAAGTAGGAAGCAAATGGATTTATTAACAATTCTTGAGACCAACGGGAATTGAACCAGCCCGTTCTTACGTTCTAACAGCGAACATCCAGCACAAGTATTGAAGTATACTTGAACGGGATGTTCGTTGCTGTTGTAATAGTATTTGTATCGATTGACCAGGCCGTTAGAACAGACTGGTTCAATTCCCGTTGATCTCAAGATTGGGAATGGCCAGCTAATTCTACAAGTTGAGTTTGCGAGACGGGTTCTCTATCAACTCTTCTACCGAACCTTAATAGAAAAATATATTGGATATAAGTAATACCTCCATTGGAAAATATCTTCCGTTGAAGCTGTGTTCAGACCCTCTGCTGTTATTCTTTCCCCAATGAAAGTGCAGCTGTCTCAACTTGTACATGCCCAGTAAACCTCCACCACCAAGAAAGAAATCTCTGCCCGTAGGAAATAGTTTCACTGTGGATATGAGAAGACAACGTAAGTACCAGAGAATGCAATGCATCCTATGACTTCCATTCCCCATTGAGGTCATCTCCTTGAAGTGGAGATTCGGCGTAGTCCAGCCAATAGAGGATGGAAACAGATTGGTCTGGCCACTACTTATTTCGAGTAGGATAACAGTCCTGCCCAAAGCAATCACTGGTGCTGATGTCGGAGATACCAAGCCGAGAGGCGCACTAGAAACTATGATATCACATAAACTGACTTGATAATATGTCTTCACAAAAAATGCTGTCTAGACATGTTAAACTGTGAACGAGAAGATGCTGTCTAGACATGTTAAACTGTGAACGAGAAGATGATGTCTAGACATGTTAAACTGTGAACGAGAAGATGATGTCTAGACATGTTAAACTGTGAACGAGAAGATGATGTCTAGACATGTTAAACTGTGAACGAGAAGATGATGTCTAGACATGTTAAACTGTGAACGAGAAGATGCTGTCTAGACATGTTAAACTGTGAACGAGAAGATACTGTCTAGACATGTTAAACTGTGAACGAGAAGATGCTGTCTAGACATGTTAAACTGTGAACGAGAAGATGCTGTCTAGACATGTTAAACTGTGAACGAGAAGATACTGTCTAGACATGTTAAACTGTGAACGAGAAGATGCTGTCTAGACATGTTAAACTGTGAACGAGAAGATGATGTCTAGACATGTTAAACTGTGAACGAGAAGATGATGTCTAGACATGTTAAACTGTGAACGAGAAGATACTGTCTAGACATGTTAAACTGTGAACGAGAAGATGCTGTCTAGACATGTTAAACTGTGAACGAGAAGATGCTGTCTAGACATGTTAAACTGTGAACGAGAAGAAGCTGTCTAGACATGTTAAACTGTGAACAAGAAGATACTGTCTAGACATGTTAAACTGTGAACGAGAAGATGCTGTCTAGACAGGTTAAACTGTGAACGAGATGAAGCAAAAGAGGAAGAGGACTTTCATTGTTATTTTGAGTTATCGCAAATAATTCTTCTTCAACGTTCATTCTCAAACTCCCATTGTAGCAGGATAATAGTCCAACTAGATTCTCACGATGTACTCAGAGAAGGGAAATGTGTTGTGTCGCACTTTTATTTACTCAACTGGTCCCACACATCCATCTTCGGATGTGCGCAAATACTAAATTTCCGCGAAGCACAATATTTAATATAATTATGAGATGCGCAAAATCTAGAATTATGATCTTTGATAACGTACGACAGATCCATCTTTTCCAATGAGGAGATAGTTTTAATGATCTGTATTTAGATTGTGACAGATTTATCTGATCCAGGTTGATGCTGCTTTAAGGGATCTCTGTCTAGACAGTGACAGATTTATATGTTCCAGGTTGATGCTGCTTTAAGGGATCTCTGTCTAGACAGTGACAGATTTATCTGTTCCAGGTTGATGCTGCTTTAAGGGATCTCTGTCTAGACAGTGACAGATTTATCTGTTCCAGGTTGATGCTGCTTTAAGGGATCTCTGTCTAGACAGTGACAGATTTATCTGTTCCAGGTTGATGCTGCTTTAAGGGATCTCTGTCTAGACAGTGACAGATTTATCTGTTCCAGGTTGATGCTGCTTTAAGGGATCTCTGTCTAGACAGTGACAGATTTATTTGTTCCAGGTTGATGCTGCTTTAAGGGATCTCTGTCTAGACAGTGACAGATTTATCTGTTCCAGGTTGATGCTGCTGTAAGGGATCTCTGTCTAGACAGTGACAGATTTATCTGTTCCAGGTTGATGCTGCTTTAAGGGATCTCTGTCTAGACAGTGACAGATTTATCTGTTCCAGGTTGATGCTGCTTTAATGGATCTCTGTCTAGACAGTGACAGATTTATCTGTTCCAGGTTGATGCTGCTTTAAGGGATCTCTGTCTAGACAGTGACAGATTTATCTGTTCCAGGTTGATGCTGCTTTAATGGATCTCTGTCTAGACAGTGACAGATTTATCTGTTCCATGTTGATGCTGCTTTAAGGGATCTCTGTCTAGACAGTGACAGATTTATCTGTTCCAGGTTGATGCTGCTTTAAGGGATCTCTGTCTAGACAGTGACAGATTTATCTGTTCCAGGTTGATGCTGCTTTAAGGGATCTCTGTCTAGACAGTGACAGATTTATCTGTTCCAGGTTGATGCTGCTTTAATGGATCTCTGTCTAGACAGTGACAGATTTATCTATTGAATTGATATGAATAATCTGTGTCTTATAGTGACAGATTCATCATATCCAGAGATGAATTGTTTTGTTGATCATTTAAGAATAAGGGGACCATCAAATTCGTACGAGTTCTGAGAATAACATGTAGGACAATATTAATTCATTTCTGAAAGTAGGACATGTAGGTCATTATTATTTCACTGTCTGAAAAAGGACATATAGGATGTTATTACTTTACATTCTGAAAGTAGGACATGTAGGACATTATTACTTCACTGTCTGAAAAAGTACATGTAGGACATTATTACTTCACTGTCTGAAAAAGTACATGTAGGACATTATTACTTCACTGTCTGAAAAAAGGACATGTAGGACATTATTACTTCACTGTCTGAAAAAAGGACATGTAGGACATTATTACTTCACTGTCTGAAACAAGGACATGTAGGACATTATTACTTTACATTCTGAAAGTAGGACGTACAGGACATTATTACTTTACATTCTGAAAGTAGGACATATAGGACATTATTACTTTACATTCTGAAATTAGGATATGCAGGGATATTATTACTTCTCACTAAATGATGGCAACACTACCCTAAACTACTCACCTGTATGTCCTTGGTATCTTATAACATAACATTGTGACACAGCATCAATTACACACCTGTATGACATTGACATCCCACTATGTAACGCTTACACAACACCAACTGCTCACCTGTATCACTTAGGCATCTAACAATATGGCGGTTACCTTCCCCAACTTCTCACCTGTATGTCCATTAACATTTTCCAAGACCAGTTGAACTTCTTCTGTGGTGTTGTAGTTTGGGAAAGAGATAGCCTGGAGCGTAGGATCATATACGACACCTGTGGTGTTGATCAGTATAGGGGACTGATTCTCCCCACCACAGGTTGGATAGTTGGTGCTCCAACTCCTAGGTCCTAGAATTATATCATTTAATAATATTGACATCATTTCTATGTAACATATCTGTATATTCATCCACACATCAATCCATCCATCCAGAAAAATATCCATCCTTCTATCCATCCATCCATCCATCTCTCTGTCTGTCTGTCTGCCTGCATGCCCGCCTGCCTGTCTGTCTATCTTTATCTATCTATCTATCTATCTATCTATCTATCTATCTATCTATCTATCTATCTATCTATCTATCTATCTATCTATCTATCTATCTATCTATCTATCTATCTATATCTATCTATTTATCTATCTATCTATCTATCTATCTATCTATCTATCTATCTATCTATCTATCTATCTATCTATCTATCTATCTATCTATCTATCTATCTATCTATCTATCTATCTATCTATCTATCTATCTATCTATCTATCTATCTATATATCTATCTATCTATCTATCTATCTATCTATCTATCTATCTATCTATCTATCTATCTATCTATCTATCTATCTATCTATCTATCTATCTATCTATCTATCTATCTATCTATCTATCTATCTATCTATCTATCTATCTATCTATCTATCTATCTATCTATCTATATCTATATCTATATCTATCTATCTATCTATCTATCTATCTATCTATCTATCTATCTATCTATCTATCTATCTATCTATCTATCTATCTATCTATCTATCTATCTATCTATCTATCTATCTATCTATCTATCTATCTATCTATCTATCTATCTATCTATCTATCTATCTATCTATCTATCTATCTATCTATCTGTCTGTCTGTCTGTCTGTCTGTCTGTCTGTCTGTCTGTCTGTCTGTCTGTCTGTCTGTCTGTCTGTCTATATAATCTATCTATCTAATCTATTTATCTGTCTGTTTATCCGTCTGTCTGTTTGTATATGTCTATATCTGTTCATATTACATTATATTATCTTATTTACCATGTAGTACTTACCTACGTACATACAACAGACTACTGAGGCAGACAAAAGGAGACCAATTCGTTGGTTACCATGTAATATGGCTCAGAACATTCTCATTTTAATTCAATCATTTGTTATCTTCTCGTCTCATGTTTCATAATGTGTTTTTCAAAATTTTCTTCCGAACACTGAAGAGAGGTCTGAATGAAGCTACGAAAAGTCAGGAATCTCAGTATTTCTCTACGCGTTGACATATGGCTTTCCTCTCATAAAATCATGTCTTCTTCTTCTTCTTCTTCTGCGTTCGTTCTCAAACTCCTGCAGATTATCAGGATGTAGTCCGGATAACGGAATGCGTTGTGTCATGGTTTACAGCATTGCTGCGATATCTGCGCCTTTCGGCCTGACACATCCGACTTCAGCATGGCTTTGGGTCAGTGACCCTATATCGAATGGAACAGCCAACTCCATCCCGTAACCTCCTTAGTCGCCTTTTACAACTTGCGTGGAAGGTAAACAGTGTTGCTGTTCTTTGCTCCCCTTTCGGGCCCCGGCAACACACGGGCGGGATCATGTCTTATATATAAATTTAAAAACAACATTTTGGCTGCTGCATATTTTGGAGTGTGAGAAGCAATGGAAATAATGTATGCTTTGTCTTAGCAGTCGCCACGACGTGTACAGTAATAATGTTTATTGTACCTTCAAGAAACAAAAATCCATCCCCAAAACCCGAACTCATGAATTTGAGATTGATATTCTTGCCATTGATTTGGCTACCTCATGAGAATGGAACCAGCCTCTCATGTAGACAACAGCAGAAGATCTGACTACAAGACCAAGAACTAGATGGTGGAGATAATCAATGAAACCGTATAAGGTTTCCACTGACTGACGACAGCCAATGTTACTCAAATTACCATAGCCAACACCCCTTTCACACTACAGCACTTAACGGCACAAGTTACAGATTGTAGCAATTCAATCCAGGTACATACAACTAAAACAATAAGATTGATAATTATCGTAATTATTAAACATCGTAATTATTAAACATAAATTACCGTTTACGAGATCCGCTAGTTCGTAATTCCAATCTAGAAATAAAAGAAAGAATAATTTATTGATTACAGTTGATTGATTTGTGTGCGTGTGTAAGAAAACACTTTATGTTCATCAAATTTTAAGAATACTACGGAAACGTTGGTAACTTTATTGAACATTGATATAACCAATAGCTGGGTGTCAAATATAAGATCATAGACATATGTCAGAAAAGTGATCTATCTATCAATGTTTCTTCATCCTTGGAGCCGCGCTAGCTTAGTGGTTATGAATGGTTCATTCCTCATATCAATGGTTCATATGAATGGGTTCATTCCCCAGTTGAGGCAGATCTCAACGGCTCCCGGGTCGACCCAGCCTTAAATGGGTACCGGATTAATTTGGGAAGTAAAGACTGCGTGGGAGAGGAGATGGCTACCACCCTCATTTACAGAGCCTCTGAAATGTGAGATCGCTAATATCTCACATCCCTACGGCATTAATAGATGATATAGGTTACTTTACTTACTACTACAGTGCAAAGGGCAGAAACCAGATCTCACAGTTTGAGCTATGTGGTACTACTGTGTGTACTATGTGGTACTACTCCTGTTGCTGTTGCATGTTGTTGCGACCTTACCATCTTTGATAGTTTTTTCTGCGAAGAGGCTCTCGTGGTCGTCCTCTTTTTATTTTGTGATCTGGTAGACATTACTGTTTACAGTGACAGTCTCTGGTTTCATTCGTTCAAAGTACATGTCCGATATATGTCCATCGTTTATTTATTATTGCTGTAGAAACATATTGCTGTATTATGTCTTCCCTTACTTGCTTGTTTCACTTGAATTCTTTTCTAGTTTTCTAAGACATGTTAGAAAAGTGATGCTGTTTGGAAACGTCAAAGTGGTCATATTGAAAGATTACCTTCTTCATGACAACACAGTTAATGGTCAGTTTCTATTGCATATCTCCGTACCTTCCTCATGACTACATGCTTAATCGTGAGTACTACTGCATATCTCCTTACCTGCCTCAGGACAACACAGTTAATGGTCAGTTTCTATTGCATATCTCCGTACCTTCCTCATGACAACATGCTTAATCGTGAGTACTACTGCATATCTCCTTACCTGCCTCAGGACAACACAGTTAATGGTCAGTTTCTATTGCATATCTCCGTACCTTCCTCATGACAACATGCTTAATCGTGAGTACTACTGCATATCTCCTTACCTGCCTCATGACAACACAGTTAATGGTCAGTACTATTACAGATCTTACCAAATTAAGAAAGAATATTATAAGAAAACGAAAGATAAACGACGCGCCCTCTCATAAAGTTAGACATGTTCTAAAATAAGTCAACGATTTGAATATTGAAATTATTCCACACCAATCATATTCGACACATCCGTCTTCAACATATCCTCTGGGCTTCTTTAACCTTCATAACCATATATGACAATCAACCCCATCACCAAATTCTCTTTAGTCGCTTACTACAACATGTATGGTAGGTTAACTGTGTCACTACTCTATGCTCCTCCACACTTTTTTTCTGGCCACGATAGCAACACTATCATCAATGACGCATTCATAAAGACTAACCAGCTGTGGTACCCAATACGCTGACACGTGCCACTTGGAAACCAATAAAAACCAGTGTAGCAATTGTCCACGCGGAAGCAAAAATAGGTACTTCAATCCAACAAAACATGTCTGTACAAATTTTCGAAAGAGATTGTCGAGATTGTCCAGAAAATTTCTGTAGTGCAGTTTATTTTGCAATATAAACATTCGAATTTTATATACTAACATCAAATCAATAAATAAACATCGTATCGTTTTGTAACAAAGAAGAAACATGATTGTGTGATTCTATTGACATGGAGACACACGTCTGAGACAAAATGTCATACGTTAAAAGGATGAAAGATCAAATTGAAGGTGGGAAAATAAATTATGCGCAAGTGTTGCTGGACGTTGATTGACGAGTAGTTATGGAATGATGAAGGGTAAGCGAATATGAATGGTGTGTCAAGCTGATAAAATGATTTGTAAGTGAGAGATGAGGGATGGGGGCTGTTATGATTCATAATGACTTTGGATGAGTACAGTAAACTGAGAGATTTACTAAGGGGAATTTCTTAGTCCGGTGATCTCAAGGTAACCAAAAGAATTGATAAAAGGAATTGTTAAAGGCCTCACTGGGATACTTTGACATTAACCATGATGTCATTTTAACTCAATGTTCCTGCTAATTTTAAGATTCATTTTGTGCAGATATTCCAGTTAAACATTTCAGTAGGAAATGTTTTAGCTCTGTATCGTCCATCTCTCTCTCCGAAACTCCCACAGTAAGATGATTCAGGAATAACGCTTATATAAACCAGCGCCATTAAACAGGCATAGCATATATTACAAAGAAACCCGACTATATTATATATTATCAAAATCACAACAACCATAACTAGGTATTTCATGTAAATTCAGACAGATTCTTCATTGTCAACAAGAAAACAATCATATTCATGGTAATAAATACAATACTGTTGTTTGTCCAACACAAGTAAGGATGACTGTTACAAGCCTATTGAAACTCAGAGTTATGTTCATATTGAAACGCAGAGTTATGTTCATATTGAAACTCAGAGTTATGTTCATATTGAAACTCAGAGTTATGTTCATGACTGCATTTTTAGATTGTTAGTAAATCATGTTCTGGTCGCAAATTTATTTGGATAATTCGGATATGGAATGACCACTGTAGATGATTTTTGGTCTACCCATGACTTTTTGGAGACCTTCCTTGTTGAGCTGCTGCATTTATCCTCTGTTCACAAGATACTGCGCCGCATTTGACTGTCGAGCGCCATGTAGCTCTAATGTGTGCAAGCTCTCATGTAACTTGATCTATTTCAAAGGCTTTTAGTGAGGTCTTTAACGAGCCCCTGTAGCCTTCTTTTGACCGCAATTGAGAACGTTTGCCCTTCTGAAACTCACCATGGAAAAATATCTTTGGCAGGCGATGATCTAACGTATGTACCAGATGACCTGCCCAACGACTCTCTGTCTGCATAAGACTAGAATAGTGTCACTGCTATGGATACCAGATCCATCACAGCCAGTAGTAACCGGAATTTTCTCTTGCCGTCTGACTTTCATCTATACACTGTCCATGTTTGATCAGCGTATAATAGCATTGGAAATACAGTACTATCATATGATATGGTAGCTAAAGTATCTTGCCCATTGAACAGTTATAATTTCAGTATCGTCACAAATGGCAGTAAATAAAAAAACGTGCTGGTTATCAAGAATAACGTTTGGTAGTAAAATGTTATAATTCTTTTGGTTTGAACATGTAACTAGACACGACTCACTTTCTAAAGCTATTTTGCAAGGAACTGTTGAGACTGGAAGGGGTAGCGATGTTGAAGATACGTTGGATTGACAATATGAAGGAATGGTCCGGGCGTAATTTGTCTACGTTTATCCGATGGCTGATGGGAGGGGTGTTTAGAGGACTTTCTGTACATATATTTCCTATGTGGCATCCCTACGCCCCTGACAGGTTTATATGTGAATCTCAAATGTGACATCTTACGATCCTGAAGGGTTTCCGTTCTGATGTCTCCAATGTGGTATCCCTACGACCCCGACGGGTTATGAGTTGTATTATTATAGTCACCTACCTTTTCTCACATAAGCAAATATTGCAGCAAAACGTTTCCACACCTTGTCTAAGTTTAATGTGTATTTGAAACCATTTATCTAAGATCTGGTTATAATGTTGAGTGTTAAATCAATATATGGCTCTATAAACATATTACTGTGTATTATTTCTAACCTGGGGTAAAATATTATGTCTAAAGTATTTAGTTGGTACGTCTCAATCTGGCAAGTCTATGCTACGTCAACGCCTACAGATAGTTTACACCGATTGTTGTGGGGGGGGGGGGGGGTGTAGCTGAGATACTTCGGTGACTTCAATGATAAATCGTTATCAATCAATCGATCAATAAATCAAGTGTCATTCTGAGTGGCGTATGCGAGTATGTTTCTCCACAACTCTTTGTATTTTGTGTTGTTACTAAACTCAGTTGGTAACATTCTGTTGTGTCACAGTGGCAATCCATCCAGAAATTTCTCTCTTTCTCTTCCATTGTCTTTTCTCTCTTTGATCTTTATGGTGGTTACTAAATGTTCAAGCTTTACTTTTCTCATCGTATGCACTAAATATCAAGAAAACAGAAGTAATGGTTATTTCAAAGAAACAAAATAACACACCTTGCAAGATCAAAGTGATTGGTATTGTATTAAAACAGGCCCACCAATTCAAATATTTAGGTACAATGATTACAGCAGAGGGAAGAAGTTCAACAGAAATAAGATGCAGAATAGGACAGGCAAAAACAACATTCAGAAAAATGAAAAATATACTGTGTAATATGACCTGTCATTAGAGGTGAGAAAGAGAGTTCTACATTGCTATATAACCCCTATACTAACATATGGGTGCGAGTCGTGGACAATAACTGGAAAGTGGGAAAATAGAGGCAACAGAGATGTGGTTCTACAGGATAATGCTGAGAATACCATGGACTGCCAGAAAATCTAATTTAGAGATGTTGAAAGAGGCAAATGTGAAACGGACCTTAATCAACAATATAAGAAACAGGCAATCTTCTTTTGTTGGCCACTTCATGAGACAGGCAGGTTTAGAGAACATAGTCACAACAGGCAAAATTTAAGGCAACAGAGACAGTCTTAGACAACGTGAGAAAATATTAGACAGTTTGACAGCCTGGCACGGCAAGTAAACAACAACGACTTTGATACATAATACTGTGGACAGAGAGCTGTGGAGAGCCATGACCGACTACGCCAGCCGGCATGGCACCTGATGATGATGATGCACTAAAACTCTTAGCTGTCTCTTTCTAATTTATATTTTTACTCCAGCATATCTAAGCACTTCTACATTAGTTTTTTGACTGTCCATGGAATAAGAATCATTCTTTTCAAAAACTTCAATATCATCCATCTCATTTTCAGCTTTTCATGTTTAATCATGATCATCAAAAATTCTTCAGGATCTCATGGATGTCGTCTCATCATTGCTAGTCAATGCTCTTGTGGGGGGCCGATATGAGAATTTATTTTGTTTCCTGCATCTTTAATTAGTTGTATTTTCTGTGTACCGGATGTGTAATACTCATCCGTAACATTTCTTTTCTTCTTCTTTTTCAGAGTTCATTAACAAATATCCGCCGGACCTCTATTATAGCAGGACCATAGTCCGACTAGAATTCAAGCAAGATGTAGTCTAGAGAAGATATGCATCGTGTCGCTGATTTAGTTCCCGACATTTCCATCTTCGGTGATTTTGTTCTCAAAAGCCTGTATATTCTTCAGTTGTATTCCATTTCCGCTGTAACTGTTACACTCTCATATCTATACAAAAAAATTAATTATATATATATATATATATATATATGCCCAGAGAGGGTAAATTCTAGAGGTTGTGTACTTTTCTAAATTACCGTTACATACAGACTTAAAGCCATGAGCTTCAGCTCTCTTGCCAAGCATCAATCTCTGTCCGAAGTGATCATAACATCACAGCTCATGGCCATAGTCACTGGGATGAGTGGTGCCGCCAGCAGTGACTTTATCAAAAGATCTACTACAGAATTCAATCAAATTTTGTGGGTCCTATTTTCGATTATTCCCGTGAATTTCCTTGGTCGGCATTTCCTTAGAATGCAACCCGTGGGCGACACAACGTTTATAAATAGTGCCCAACGTAAAGCACAGCAATAATCAAAAACATAACGTAAGTAAGCTTAATTAATCAAATGTCTTCAAGAAATAGGCATAGCTGGAAAAGACATCAGACTGATTAGAAATATATACTTGGAACAAACTGCATCAATAAGGTGTGAAAACTGCTACTAACCATACATAGAAATAAGACAAGGATGAATTTTAATCATCAAGCCTATTTAATATCTACACAGAGAATATCTGTAAAAATAAAGAAGAAATGCCAGGACTCGAGAGCAATGGGAAAATAATAAACAACCTGAGATATGCAGATGACACTGTTCTTTTAGCAGAAAGTGAACATGAACTACAAAGACTAATAGATCAAGTCAATAAATCAAGAAATGAATATTGTCTGGATATAAATATCCAAAAAACAAAAACAATGATAATAATCAAAGGCACAGAACAACAAGAGCTAAACATAAACATACATGGAGAGAAACTACAACAAGTAAAACATTATCAATATCTTGGACACATAGACACAAATGATGGCAGATGTGAAACAGAAGTTAAAAGGAGAATAGGAATGGCTAAAAGTACCTTCAATGACATGAGGAAAATAGTAACATCTAAACAAATTACAAACAAGTTAAAAATCAGAATTATAAAATGCTACATCTATTCTATATTCATATGGCTCAAAAACATGGACACTAAATAAACAATTAGAAGACAGAATTGATGCATTTGAGATGTGGGTATATAGAAGAATAGGGAGAACATCATGGAAAGAGAAGAAAACAAATAAAGAGATACTAAAAACACTTAATATAAAGAAAGAACTACTAAGAGAAATAAAGATCAGGCAAATAAAATATTGTGGACACATTCAAATACATGACACCTTATTGAAGACCTTACTTGAGGGTAAAATCAAAGGGAAGCGAGCAAGAGGTAGGCAGAGATACAAGTGGGAGATTGACTTCACACGATGGACAGGTTACAGTCTAGCAGAGTGCACCACCAAGACAAGAGACAAGGGATATTGGAGATCTGTTGCAGCCAACCTTCGTTGCGGAGACGGCACTTGATGATGATGATGAAGTAAGCTCATTCTGTTTTGTTTTCATTTTGTCGTTAGGTCTTATTTGGCGATTGGTTAGGAATCAGCTATGTATGCAATCCCCGCAATTCCATGGGGCTTTCTAATTATGCACGGCTAGCACGTTTGTCTGATTCTATGCCCGTAAAAACAAGTCAACCATTGCTGAATATGGTACTTCTTTGTATTACACAATTCGGGTTAATGGCGTGGGATGTCGGTTGTTACCTACTCATCCAAGTGGAAGTACAGTTCGATGTTTGAGTGCTTTCTAAATGGAATATTTGATTTATTTTCTGAATGGAATAGTTAAGAAATCGGTTTAACCATTTTGAGAAGCTACGGCTTAACCATTTAGACAAGCTACGGCGTAACCATTTAGAGAAGCTACGGCTTAACCATTTAGAGAAGCTACGGCTTAACCATTTAGAGAAGCTACGGCTTAACCATTTAGAGAAGCTACGGCGTAACCATTTAGAGAAGCTACGGCTTAACCGTTTAAAGAAGCTACGGCTTAACCATTTAGAGAAGCTACGGCGTAACCATTTAGAGAAGCTACGGCGTAACCATTTAGAGAAGCTACGGCTTAACCATTTAGAGAAGCTACGGCGTAACCATTTAGAGAAGCTACGGCGTAACCATTTAGAGAAGCTACGGCGTAACCATTTAGAGAAGCTACGGCTTAACCATTTAGAGAAGCTACGGCGTAACCATTTAGAGAAGCTACGGCTTAACCATTTAGAGATTCTACGGCTTAACCATTTAGAGAAGCTACGGCTTAACCATTTAGAGAAGCTACGGCTTAACCATTTAGAGAAGCTACAGCTTAACCATTTAGAGAAGCTACGGCTTAACCATTTAGAGAAGCTACGGCTTAACCATTTAGAGAAGCTGAAACAACATTGTGACAGGTCTAGCAAACTGATAGTGTAGAACTAAAACGCTCGTAGGAAACATTGAGAGTACTCAGAAGATGAGATTCAAAACTAAACAAACCACCAAAATTGAAATATGATACTATCATTGGCATAATTGTCACGTCTGGCATTGAGTTGCTTTTAACTACTCCCCAAATACTACATGTTCATAGCCGAAGTATGCTTTACATATTAGAAGATAGGAGCATACTCAGGGTTGTGTATCAACTGATTCTCACAAACATGATAAATAATGTTCCACCACGAGAGAAACATATTTGTACAGATGAAATGATGTGTGGGTTTCACAAAGAAGAATCATCCCTATATTGGTATCCCTTCTCGAGTTGCAATCCCGTCTCTTTGCGGAGACGATACACAATCTGACGAATCTACCATACGTGCATACATACTAACTTGACTGGTCACAATGACAGACATTTGTAAACGTTGCAACAAAAAAATGGACGCACATATTTTATAACCTTTATAAACAATATTCACAAACTGTCACGCGCGCACCTGTAAACATAAAATAAATTCAACCATGAACACACTCATACATTTCCAAAAAAAAACAATATAGGTATTGGTGTTTCTATTTGTAATCAAACAATTCTTTCAATATTTGTTTCCACGTAACATGTTTGTTCTTCACCCCCATAAGACCCACGGCCCAGATCCAGAAATAATATGAAGTAATTTCACGAGAGCATACTCACGCATAATGTATGTTCTTGTTATATGAGTGAACAAGAAGGTCTCGGCATTATTAAGAACATTGTGAATGCATGCTTATGGCTCGTGGTACACTACTTGTACTTGGGATGCTACACAAAAGGAGACCAAAGGATATTCACAACGTGATTTGAATTGAATGACGTAATAGGCCTACAAAACTAAGGAGGGTCGAGGGTTAGGTTGGTTACTCAATTTTGGACAAGGTCAAATTTACAGACGATGAAAATGCTGAAGTCAGTGCTGTTGGTGCAAAACTCGTGAAGATAGTTTTATCACTATAGACCAAAACGCAAGGCAGTTTGTTCAGCAAGACAAATCATGCTGAAAGAGTGTGAGAATCTACGAGAAAGAAGGATAAAACAAGTCGGGGATCTCGCTTTCTGTACGAGATATCACAGGTTCGAATTGTGGGTTCACTGGCGAAACAGTTAAGACGTTCGCTTTGCTCCTAAGAGATTGCAGGTTCAAATCCGCCTCGCGAAGTTTGGTGTATAAAGTGGATGTTTTTCGGAGGTCGCAGTAGATTATCACTTGATGGTACGGAGTTACGTGCCGTGAGAGGTACTCTGGTCAAGAAGTGTGTTGGTTAGTTGAAAGGGACGGAGTGCATATGAAATAACCGGTGAACAAAGAATTCAATCCTCTATGGCAGTATTTCCTAACGTGCGGCCCACGCCAAACGGGTAGAGTAGGGGGTGGCAATTTGATTTTTAAGGGAGGCAATTCATGGGTGGAGTAATACAATTTCTAAATATTAACAAATATATGTATGTTACATGGGGGGGGGGGGTGGACATCAGAATTTTAGAACTACTTAGGTGGGGCATGGAGAAAAAGGTTGAGAAACACTGCTCTATGGCTATTTATTAATTCTTTTTGAAAAGTAATAGTGACGTTTTTTTGTGTGGTCATTCTAACTTTGTATCGTTTTATAACACAGACATAACCTTGAACTAACTTTATATCGTTTTATAAAAATGATATAACCCTGAACCATAAGAAAATGTTGCTATGTATTATACCACAAAAGATGTGCAAAGTCTGCGGATCCTACCAGACAAACCAGTTACCTACCAGACAAACCAGCTACCTACCAGACAAACCAGCTACCTACCAGACAAACCAGCTACCTACCAGACAAACCAGTTATCTACCAGACAAACCATTTACCTACCAGACAAACCAGTTATCTACCAGACAAACCAGTTATCTACCAGACAAACCAGTTATCTACCAGACAAACCAGTTATCTACCAGACAAACCAGTTATCTACCAGACAAACCAGTTATCTACCAGACAAACCAGTTACCTACCAGACAAACCAGTTCTCTACCAGACAGACCAGTTATCTACCAGACAGACCAGTTATCTACCAGACAAACCAGTTACCTACCAGACAAACCAGTTATCTACCAGACAAACCAGTTACCTACCAGACAAACCAGTTATCTACCAGACAGACCAGTTATCTACCAGACAAACCAGTTATCTACCAGACAAACCAGTTATCTACCAGACAAACCAGTTATCTACCTGACAAACCAGTTACCTACCTGACAAACCAGTTATCTACCAGACATACCAGTTATCTACCAGACAAACCAGTTATCTACCAGACAGACCAGTTATCTACCAGACAAACCAGTTATTTATCAGACAAACCAGTTATCTACCAGACAAACCAGTAATTTATCAGACAAACCAGTTATCTACCAGACAAACCAGTTATTTATCAGACAAACCAGTTATCTACCAGACAAACCAGTTATCTACCAGACAGACCAGTTATCTACCAGACAAACCAGTTACCTACCAGACAAACCAGTTATCTACCAGACAAACCAGTTACCTACCAGACAAACCAGTTATCTACCAGACAGACCAGTTATCTACCAGACAAACCAGTTATCTACCAGACAAACCAGTTATCTACCAGACAAACCAGTTATCTACCTGACAAACCAGTTACCTACCTGACAAACCAGTTATCTACCAGACATACCAGTTATCTACCAGACAAACCAGTTATCTACCAGACAGACCAGTTATCTACCAGACAAACCAGTTATTTATCAGACAAACCAGTTATCTACCAGACAAACCAGTTATCTACCAGACAAACCAGTTATCTACCAGACAAACCAGTTACCTACCAGACAAACCAGTTATCTACCAGACAAACGGGTAGAGTAGGGGGTGGCAATTTGATTTTTAAGGGAGGCAATTCATGGGTGGAGTAATACAATTTCTAAATATTAACAAATATATGTATGTTACATGGGGGGGGGGTGGACATCAGAATTTTAGAACTACTTAGGTGGGGCATGGAGAAAAAGGTTGAGAAACACTGCTCTATGGCTATTTATTAATTCTTTTTGAAAAGTAATAGTGACGTTTTTTTGTGTGGTCATTCTAACTTTGTATCGTTTTATAACACAGACATAACCTTGAACTAACTTTATATCGTTTTATAAAAATGATATAACCCTGAACCATAAGAAAATGTTGCTATGTATTATACCACAAAAGATGTGCAAAGTCTGCGGATCCTACCAGACAAACCAGTTACCTACCAGACAAACCAGCTACCTACCAGACAAACCAGCTACCTACCAGACAAACCAGCTACCTACCAGACAAACCGGTTATCTACCAGACAAACCAGTTACCTACCAGACAAACCAGTTATCTACCAGACAAACCAGTTATCTACCAGACAAACCAGTTATCTACCAGACAAACCAGTTATCTACCAGACAAACCAGTTATCTACCAGACAAACCAGTTATCTACCAGACAAACCAGTTACCTACCAGACAAACCAGTTCTCTACCAGACAGACCAGTTATCTACCAGACAGACCAGTTATCTACCAGACAAACCAGTTACCTACCAGACAAACCAGTTATCTACCAGACAAACCAGTTACCTACCAGACAAACCAGTTATCTACCAGACAGACCAGTTATCTACCAGACAAACCAGTTATCTACCAGACAAACCAGTTATCTACCAGACAAACCAGTTATCTACCTGACAAACCAGTTACCTACCTGACAAACCAGTTATCTACCAGACATACCAGTTATCTACCAGACAAACCAGTTATCTACCAGACAGACCAGTTATCTACCAGACAAACCAGTTATTTATCAGACAAACCAGTTATCTACCAGACAAACCAGTTATTTATCAGACAAACCAGTTATCTACCAGACAAACCAGTTATTTATCAGACAAACCAGTTATCTACCAGACAAACCAGTTATCTACCAGACAGACCAGTTATCTACCAGACAAACCAGTTACCTACCAGAAAAACCAGTTATCTACCAGACAAACCAGTTACCTACCAGACAAACCAGTTATCTACCAGACAGACCAGTTATCTACCAGACAAACCAGTTATCTACCAGACAAACCAGTTATCTACCAGACAAACCAGTTATCTACCTGACAAACCAGTTACCTACCTGACAAACCAGTTATCTACCAGACATACCAGTTATCTACCAGACAAACCAGTTATCTACCAGACAGACCAGTTATCTACCAGACAAACCAGTTATTTATCAGACAAACCAGTTATCTACCAGACAAACCAGTTATTTATCAGACAAACCAGTTATCTACCAGACAAACCAGTTATCTACCAGACAAACCAGTTACCTACCAGACAAACCAGTTATCTACCAGACAAACCAGTTACCTACCAGACAAACCAGTTATCTACCAGACAGACCAGTTATCTACCAGACAAACCAGTTATCTACCGGACAGACCAGCTACCTACCAGACAAACCAGTTATCTACCGGACAAACCAGTTACCTACCAGACAAACCAGTTATCTACCAGACAAACCAGTTATCTACCAGACAAACCAGTTATCTACCAGACAAACCAGTTATCTACCTGGCAAACCAGCTACCTACCAGACAAACCAGCTACCTACCAGACAAACCAGCTACCTACCAGACAAACCAGCTACCTACCAGACAAACCAGTTATCTACCAGACAAACCAGTTATCTACCAGACAAACCAGTTACCTACCAGACAAACCAGTTATCTACCAGACAAACCAGTTATCTACCAGACAAACCAGTTATCTACCGGACAAACAAGTTACCTACCAGACAAACCAGTTATCTACCAGACAAACCAGTTATCTACCAGACAAACCAGTTATCTACCAGACAAACCAGTTATCTACCAGACAAACCAGTTATCTACCAGACAAACCAGTTATCTACCAGACAAACCAGCTACCTACCTGACAAACCAGCTACCTACCAGACAAACCAGCTACCTACCAGACAAACCAGCTACCTACCAGACAAACCAGCTACCTACCAGACAAACCAGTTATCTACCAGACAAACCAGTTATCTACCAGACAAACCAGTTATCTACCAGACAAACCAGTTACCTACCAGACAAACCAGTTATCTACCAGACAAACCAGTTATCTACCAGACAAACCAGTTATCTACCAGACAAACCAGTTATCTACCTGACAAACCAGTTATCTACCAGACAAACCAGTTATCTACCAGGCAAACCAGTTATCTACCTGACAAACCAGTTATCTACCAGACAAACCGGTTATCTACCAGACAAACCGGTTATCTACCAGACAAACCAGTTATCTACCAGACAAACCAGTTACCTACCAGACAAACCAGTTATCTACCAGACAAACCAGTTATCTACCTGACAAACCAGTTATCTACCTGACAAACCAGTTATCTACCAGACAAACCAGTTATCTACCAAACAAACCAGTTATCTACCTGACAAACCAGTTATCTACCAGACAAACCAGTTATCTACCTGACAAACCAGTTATCTACCAGACAAACCAGTTATCTACCTGACAAACCAGTTATCTACCAGACAAACCAGTTATCTACCTGACAAACCAGTTATCTACCAGACAAACCAGTTATCTACCTGACAAACCAGTTATCTACCTGACAAACCAGTTATCTACCAGACAAACCAGCTACCTACCAGACAAACCATTTATCTACCAGACAAACCAGTTATCTACCAAACAAACCAGTTATCTTCCAGACAAACCAGTTATCTACCAGACAAACCAGTTATCTACCAGACAAACCAGTTATCTTCCAGACAAACCAGTTATCTACCAGACAAACCAGTTATCTACCAGACAAACCAGTTATCTACCAGACAAACCAGTTATCTACCAGACAAACCGGTTATCTACCAGAAAAACCAGTTATCTACCAGACAAACTAGTTAACTTCCAGACAAACCAGTTATCTACCAGACAAACCAGTTATCTACCAGACAAACCAGTATCTACAAGACAAACCTATCTACCAGACAAACCATTTATCTTCCAGACAAACCAGTTATCTACCAGACAAACCAGTTATCTACCAGACAAACCAGTTATCTACCAGACAAACCAGTTATCTACCAGACAAACCAGTTATCTACCAGACAAACCAGTTATTTATCAGACAAACCAGTTATCTACCAGACAAACCAGTTATCTACCAGACAAACCAGTTATCTACCAGACAAACCAGTTATCTACCAGACAAACCAGAATGAAAAATATACTTCTATAGATTGATATGACCATGAGACATTTCATCTCGTGAAAATCTTTTCAACTTTCATCTTTACAGCTACACTTATGTTTTGGTATGCTCTGGTCTCCCCGCCCCCACTCATGTGTTAGGTGGATAATTTTTGTGTGCTCTGATGTCCCCCCACTCATGTGGTAGGTGGACATTTTTTGTGTCCTCTAATGTCCCCCCACTCATATGTTAGGTGGACCTTTTTTGTATCCTCTGATGTCCCCCACTCATGTGTTAGATGGATCTTTTTTGTATCCTCTGATGTCCCCCACTCATGTGTTAGATGGACCTCTTTTTTATCCTCTGATGTCCCCCACTCATGTGTTAGATGGACCTTTTTTGTATGTCTGATGTCCCACAGACTCATGTGTTAGATGGTCTTTTTTTGTGTGCTCTGATGTCACCCACTCATGTGTTAGATGGTCTTTTTTTGTATGCCTGAAGTCACCCACTCATGTGTTAGATGGACCTTTTTTGTATGCTCCGATGTCCCACCCACTCATGTGTTAGATGGTCTTTTTTGTATGCTCTATTGCTCCCCCTCCACTCATGTATTAGATGGACCTTTTTAATTTTCTCTGATGTCCCCCCCCCCAACTCATGTGGTACATGTCTCAACTATTCTCAGTTTTGTCTTCCATCACATAATCCATGTGGAGAAAAAAAAATTCATCCAGGGATCAATGCACATTTGTCCTTTCGTGGCACATTCTTATTGTTTATTGTCTTCCCCCAGGTGGTTTGTGATCCATGCTCTTGCCGTTAAGTGAAGGGGTGATTCGAGCTCAAACTTGTGTTCTAAAGCCAGATGTGTGGCCTCGGCTGTGCTATGACCGTGTCTGTTCAGGATGTTTAGATGGTAAGAAATACCAATTGTGTGGCCTCGGCTGTGCTATGACCATGTCTGTTCAGGATGTTTAGATGGTAAGAAATACCAGTTGTGTCATCACTGCAAATGGGCCAACAAAGCAAACAGAGGCGTCATTAAATGACTCATAAATGTATGCTTCGCTTCTGGTTTGAAGAAACTATCCTGGGATACCTCTGTTCTATAATGCCTCCCTCCGGGAACTATACATGAAACCATGAATCCCTTAACACATCCATCCATTTGAGACAAAAACATTATCAGAAAGTCTATTAGATTGAAGAAAATATGGCAAGACATCAACACAACCTCTTCTCTCTCCCCCCCCCCCCCCCCACCACTCCCATCATTTCATGTAATCTCTGTCTTCATTTTTAAGGATATGTTTGAGAAAGATATACCAAGACCAGTCCATGATGTTGTCAGTCGAGGATGTTCTTCGACCGCTTTGATTCCTTCACACTCGAAGTTTTCAATGTAGTTTTCGAAAGCGAGTCGTGCCTCGTTATTTCCAAACCAAACCAGTTTACGTCGTTTCACCATTGCTAAAAATTATTTTCTGCCAGACAAATGTATTTGTCTTGTATTCGATATAACAGTTTGTTTATTTTCTGCCAGACAAATGTATTTGTCTTGTATTCGATATAACAGTTTGTTTATTTTCTGCCAGACAAATGTATTTGTCTTGTATTCGATATAACAGTTTGTTTATTTTCTGCCAGACAAATGTATTTGTCTTGTATTCGATATAACAGTTTGTTTATTTTCTGCCAGACAAATGTATTTGTCTTGTATTCGATATAACAGTTTGTTTATTTTCTGCCAGACAAATGTATTTGTCTTGTATTCGATATAACAGTTTGTTTATTTTCTGCCAGACAAATGTATTTGTCTTGTATTCGATATAACAGTTTGTTTATTTTCTGCCAGACAAATGTATTTGTCTTGTATTTGATATAACAGTTTGTTTATTTTCTGCCAGACAAATGTATTTGTCTTGTATTCGATATAACAGTTTGTTTATTTTCTGCCAGAAAAATGTATTTGTCTTGTATTCGATATAACAGTTTGTTTATTTTCTGCCAGACAAATGTATTTGTCTTGTATTCGATATAACAGTTTGTTTATTTTCTGCCAGACAAATGTATTTGTCTTGTATTCGATATAACAGTTTGTTTATTTTCTGCCAGACAAATGTATTTGTCTTGTATTCGATATAACAGTTTGTTTATTTTCTGCCAGACAAATGTATTTGTCTTGTATTCGATATAACAGTTTGTTTATTTGCTGCCAGACAAATGTATTTGTCTTGTATTCTATATAATAGTTTGTTTATAAAATAAATATAACTTTTTCACTTATGACTGCTGAATGAGATTGTGCACCTATGGGTTTCAGTTAGTGTGTCGGCCCATTCGCCCAAATAAAACGTCAACAGAACGCATTTCCATTCTCTGGACTACATCCTGCTGGAAATCTAGTTGGACCGTGGTACGGCTACAGAGGAGATCCAGCGGGAGTTTGAGAATGAACTCTGAAGAAGAACTTGTGTTTTCTCATCTCCTCGACAGTATATACTAAAATACAATCAGTTATATAGTTCTGAGTTCGTAAGACGTTTACAGTTATGTTATGTTATGTTCCTCCAGGGCCATAGGCGGCGCGTAGGGCAGAAACCATAGCTTTCCATATCTGTCTTTGTGTTTCCAGGTCTTTCAATTGTTGCGTGTTGTTTAGGTTCATTGAAAAGCCTTCTCTAGTTATGGTTCTTCGAAGAGTTTCTCTAGGTCTCCCTCTTCTTCTTACTCCAGGTGACACCAAATATAGTGACTGCTCGGGAATTCTTAAGCTGTTCATTCTGAGAACATGGCCGATGTAAGTCCAACGCCTTTGTCTAATGAAGGAAGATATATAGGTTTGTTTGCTTTCCTCTCTTTAGAGTGGAAAGTTTAGAGTATCACTACAAAAACGATAACTACGATAATAACGATAACAAGCGTGAGACATGTTGCGGTTTTATGTTAGAAAGTACTTCAGATATTACGGAATGAATTCAAGACTGCAGTAAAACTATGTACCATATGGTAGATAAAAATATATTTTTTACAACTATCATTATCATCAGGTTGCGTGTCGACAGGCGAAGGCAATCACAGATGTATTTTAATAACTTGTATAATGATCGATGTTGACTCTGAAACAATGTCAGATAATCTAATATTTCAACACGCTGTAGTCCTCAATCTCTCTTGCCTTCTATTTTTCTTGTTGTAACTATTTTCTCCATTATCATTATTATCAGGTGCCGTGTGAACAGGCGTAGGCGATGTATATATATATTTATGATATCTTGCATTGTATTTGATGTTGATTTGTTTCCATGCCACGATGTCAGACTATCTAATAGTTCTAATATTTTAACACGCTGTCGTCCTCAATCTCTCTTGCCTTCTATCTTGCCTGTTGTAAACTATGTTCTCCAGACCTACTCATAACGTGTTTAAAAAAATAAAGTTTATTTCTCTTTGATATTATTGTCAAGTATCTCCCAGTGCTATAAATCTTCAGTGCTATACATCTTCAGTGCTATATTTCTTCATTGCTATATTTCTTCTGTGCTATATCACCGAGTGTTGCCATGGCTCGAAAGGAAACACAGAATAACACCATTGTTTACCTTCAATTGGTGTCGTAAGAGGTGACTAAAAACGTTATGAAATGTAGTTGACTGTCCCGTCCCGTCCTATACAGAGTCAAAGCAACCCAGAAGCCATGCTGAAGTCTGATATGCCAGACCAAAAGGGTAATATCGAAGCATAACTGTGAACGATGACATAGCTGTTTTTGATCTCCAGACTACATCCTGTTATTATGAAGGAGCTTGAGAACGAATGCCATGAGAAATCATACTAAACTTATCCAATTAATTAAATATGTGATCTGAAGTAATGAATTAGCGAGTAAACACAGATAACTATTGACGTTCGTGGAACTTCGTAAACTCTAGACATGGTGGGAACTTGTCAAGTAAACGCTAGACATGGTGGGAACTTGTCAAGTAAACGCTAGACATGGTGGGAACTTGTCAAGTAAACTCTAGACATGGTGGGAACTTGTCAAGTAAACGCTAGACATGGTGGGAACTTGTCAAGATAGTCGTCGATGTCAAAAGTTGTTCTTCAGGTACTGTTGAAGGTAGAAGAAGACGTGAAGTCCAGAAGAAGACTTAGTAGGACAATATCAAGGAATGGACAGGTTGCGACGTCTTCGAACCTCATCTCGGTGAGAGATATGGACGCCTAGGAAGTTTTATGCGTCTAGTGTCTCAATGAACACAGTCGTCACCTTCAGTTAACTCCAAATGACACAGCAGTATATATATATATGAAATCGGATGTTTCGGGTAGAGAGATCCATATATCCAAGTCTTATTAGGTATTCGACATGTTGATTTCGGTCTTCGCACACTATCATCATGTGCTTTGGTATTCAGATCTCAGTTTCAATAAATCTCTCAGTGTATCTATCATCATCGTGTGCTTTGGTATTCATATCTCAATTTCAATAAATCTCTCAGTGTATCTATCATCGCCATCACTACATTCGTAAGGGTGCTACTCTAAAATCAACACAAAAATCCCGCCGTGTCTCCCTATTCTCAGTTCCTTGTGTGCGTGTGGATAATCTTAATCCTATCCAGTATTTAATATTATCTCTCCATATGTTCTATGTACCTCCTCTTCTTCTTCCAATCTCAACTGTTCCCGTAGAATATTTTTGGACAGGGAATTGTACCTCATGACCTGACCTAACCACACAAGTTTACGTTTCATCATGGACATAAGATGTTCCAGTTGATCTGGAATAATATCTCATGGTGTAGCAGCTGATGGTTCAGGCATTTCATGGTGTAGCGGCTGTTAGTTCCAGTTTTGTGTCCACTCAGTGTTGTCTTTGTAACTTTAATAAATGCTCTCTAACGAGGGACGCCTACCCTCACTCCCAATTCGCGTGGGCCATGATATTAACTCATATGAATGGGTAATCCACGGAACGAAACCCGTTCTTTGGGCTACATCCTGTTGATGTGTGGGGGCTTGCAAACAAATGAAAAATAAAAAGAAAAGATATCTTCCGTCCAGACACCGCTATTATGTCAAGGTTGTATTATGAAACGATTGTTTACAGAATTAAATATAATATATTTGTATGTACACATATAATATATTTGTACACATATAAATGATATTGATTTAGTATGGATTAATATTGGGTATAAAATTGAGCAGAAGGTGATCGTCTGCATCGGGGGCACTGGAAACTCTCTTTTCAGGCAATATTTGGTAGATTATGGACTTCCATAAGCAAGGTTCTAATCAGCTCATCAGGTCAGCAGCCATTGCTGTCTTTCTGGTAGTTGCTGTAACAGTAAGATCATCTTATGCCGGTGACGCTAAACCTGGTATGTTTTAATTAGTTAATGTAATCCTAATTTAACGTTGTTATTAGTTGTAAAGAGCACGATAATTAAGCATATGATATACTTTAATTTCTCCAGCTGTTCGCACTCTTTTGTTGGTTGGTTGGTTGCTGATCCAGCGGTCCATGGGCTCATGCCCTTTGACCTAATGCCACTAGATGGCATTATATTGCTGGGAAGTCTGTGGATTTTCGGCCCACCCCGGGACAGAGCCAGAGAATAGAATAACTATCACACCTCCAGGAAGGTAGGTTTCAACCTATGCACTGCGCCTAGCCACTGTAGCCAAGATAGGGTTCACTATGCTCATTCCCCGCCACTAATTGATTACTGGTTATGCCGAACTTCTCTATATAGCTCCAGGCATGAAACCAAATATTCAAGTCAAAAGGATTGTCACGTCCTGAGTAACTGTGCCTCTATGATGGGCCTCAGCCATAGAAAAAACAGTGATGTCAGTTTCCTCCTCCTCAGTGCTGCAGAGTACATCTCTGGCTCCCCCCAACCACAGAGGGTACATACATATATATTCAGGCAAACATGAAAAACATTTCAACAACAAAACAAAATCATAACTGTATAGATGACATGTCATGAAGCTTCTATAAGAAGATAACCTCAATATAACGGCATGTCATCCACTAAGGTTTTCTATTGCATGGATGGTATGTCTAGTGGGCCATTGGTGAGACCAACAGACGCAACCACATGCGTATACTGTTTTGTAAAACAAAAAAAACAAAAAAAAAAAACATGGGCAGCGGATTTCCACATTTTTTGTGAGAAATTATATTTGTTTTGTAAAATCGGTATACCAGTGTTCTGACAAGAGACAAACATACATCACAGAATATGGATATGTTAACTGCCATGCAGGTAGTATTGGGAGACTAAGTGGTTTTTGAGAGTGGAGTTCGCTGTAGAATCCAATAGCGAGACAAAGTGTCGCATAGGTTATTGTAAAAAATTTTTTATAGCATATTCGGATATGTATGACCGACATACGAAGACGTTGCAGCCAGGATGTGAACCATGGCATGACTAATTCCGCTATGCGGATCACATCCTGCAACTCTCCAGAAACAGAAATCTATTGATGAATTGAATATATAGGCAAGATTGAATACGTCAATAGCATTACCAATTCTGGTAATGATCACATATAATATAATATGTTTTCCTTTAAATATTCAAGCACATTATGACCGTGAAACATGGACAATAAATCAGTGGCAAAGAATGTATGTCTTCGAAGTGAGATGCTACAGAAGGATTTTGAGAATATCTTGAATAACACAGACGCGCAATAACCAACATTACAATTTCACTAGATAGACAGACAGACAGACAGACAGACAAAGAGACAGAAAGACAGACATAGGGACAGAGACAGAAAGTCAAACAGATCGACAGATAGATAGACATACAGACAGACATATACGGTAGATAGATATATAGATAGATAATCTTCGAATAATCTGTATCTTACCTCGGTGGTACACTCTGATAAACTGTATTTTATTCACCTTATAATGTTTACTTCTTACTTGCCTATCTTGTGCTCGTCCCCCTTTTACTTTTCTGTCAAGTAATGCCGCTATCGACATAGTTATAGACGCACACAAAGAAATATTAATAAGTGAGACTGTATTGTTGTAGTTCCCTTTGTTCTTTCTTCTACAGCTTGGAACTATATCGCAGGAGATGCGAATGGTGAGTGTTGTTGTTTGTGAGTATTATTGTTTATGAGTGTTATTGTTTGTGAGTGCTTTGTTTTGTTTGTTTTTTGTTCGCTCCATTGTAACCATCACGGATATCCGTGCGATTTCCGCCGGGAGCGTGATTACGTTGTGCCACCGTTATGCGCCTTGTAGGCCTAGCACATCCGATTTCGGCATGCCTTGACAATTCGGGTGGGCTACCCTTAGCCTGTGACAGCCTCTATATCTGTCTCCAGGCACGCGTAGTGAAGACTCTTCGCCCAGACGATTTTCTTGCTCTCGTCTCACTCGAACGAGGTGTTCCACTGTCTATGAACTTGCCTCGTGTAATTGGACGTGCTGTGCCTGTGCCCATTAGGTACTGAACCGTTTCTCATCCATGAGCCTGGTTCCTTAAGGGGAAGAACTCAACAGAGGAGTTGGACCTTGGCTCTTTCGCCCTTTTAGCCGAGGTGTCATTCACTGACATCGTGTACCCCTTGTCCAAGTTCGAGTCTCACACCACGCGTTTGAGAGCAAGGCGTTCTCGAGCTGAGCATCCTTGTCCCAATAGCGCCTGAGCCCATCAGGTACTGAACCCTTTCTCTCTTCAAGTGTATTTCCGGTGTAGGAAAACCTGACAGTAGAGTTGGGCCAGGGCTAAATCGTTGTCCCTTTTGTGCCTGAGCGAATCGAGTACGGAACCCTTTCTCTCTGCAAGTTACTTCCGGTATAGGAAACCTTGACAGTAGAGTTGGGCCAGGACTGCCATCGTTGTCCCTTTCTTGCCTACACCCATCGGGTACAGAACCCTTTCTCTTTGCAAGCGTATTTCCGGTTTAGGAAGGCTCGACATTAGAGTTGGGTTAGGTCTTTTGCTTTACCAAACGCCGATGGATGGGTCTGGGTCTCTGCCTGTTAGGAACTCTGGTAACTAGAAGCCCGTCTCGAGCTGACGGAGCTTGTAGTTCCCTTTCCTAGGGACTTTTCACTTTCTATTTGCAGTTCGCGCTGCCCTCTAGCGCTGTTCTGCCCTTTCATTGTTTCATTGTACTCTGTATGAAACATATTTGTCTCTCGCCATGCATCTACCTTTACGTGAATTTTACATTGGCCGCCCCTCCAATGTTCGGACTGGACTGACTAGCTTCACTGTATGCCGACAGTGTCGCTATATGTGGTGATGCTGGTGGTGTCGGAGATATTGTCTGTCTCTTGTGCAGTCAAATCTCTTTCCATCTGCTACCTCCACATTCTCGGACACGATCCCCAAATGATTTGGCCAGAATCAGCACGAGCTGCTGTATTTCTGTTTCCAGGGTGCACCGCGTGGAGGTACATTTGGGATCTTGGTTATCTGCTAACCCTGGGTCCGCCTAGAGCAATGCGTTCCCTTTGCACCCCTTTGCACCCAATGCGTTCCCTTTGTGAGTGCTGTTGTTTATGAGTTTTATTGTTGATGAGTGTTATTGTTTATAAGTGTTATTGTTTATGAGTGTTATTGTGATTGATGATAGTTTCTGCGACCATTATTTATCATTTCATATTTGCTTTGCTGTGGCTCCAAAATAAAGCAAACAATATTAACAGCCACTTTTAACAGCCATGTATATTGTAAGAGGCAACCAAGGGTGTTTAGCTGTGTGAGGTTGTCTGCCCCATCCTATAGAGAATCAAAGTACCCAGAATTCATTCGAAATTAGATATGTCCGACAGAAAGGCGCGGATATCACAGCCAATCTGTAAAGCATGATACAACATATTTTGTTTTCAGAACTACATCTTGCAAACTGCTGGAGTTTGAGAATGAACGTAGAAGAAGAAGAAAACTTATAATTTTATAACTCTGAGATGGTGGAATTACTTGAACCACGACCTCAAATATTGTTCTAGTTTTAAATAGCTATGATACAATGAAATTGGACGAGGTTAAAATGAACGTACATCACAGTAGCAAATAAAAAATAAATTGCTTAAATATCTATTTCGGTAGAAATTACTTTGTATTTTAAAAAAATACTATAATGGACGTAATGGCAGTATTAACTGAACCGCGACAATCATTATATCTGTGGATTTACGAGGCGTGTTCAAATGAAAACGGGACTTGTTACACCACGCGTGATAGAGCGCACTGATATTGATGACATTTTGCACTAGTAATGAGTATCCAATAATTTACATACGGTCACGTGTTCATCTTCCCAGCATGCATATGTGCTGCAGAAGACTGTTAACAATATGGCGGGTGTGATTCCGAACCCATCCAAAGTGAATCAGCGTGCTGTGATCCAGTTTCTTTCATTTGAAGGATGTCAAGCAGTAGACATTCATCGGAGAATGAAGGCAGCATATGGTGACAAATGTTTGTCGAGGACCAGAGTGATGGAGTGGGTGCGTATGTTTAAAGACGGACGTGAGTTAACGGCAGATCTTGCACGGCCAGGTCAGGCGCATATTGTTGCAACAGAAGAAGCCATAGCCGTGCTTGATAAAGCACTTTAGACAAGCTGCATAAGGCCATCAAGGCTAAGCGACCAGGCAGACTTTCTCAAGGTGTGATTCTTCTCCACGACAACGCTCGTCCGCACGTCGCAAAAATTGTGCAGGAAACATTGGCAAAGAAGAATTGGGAAGTTCTTCATCACCCAGCCTATAGTCCCGATTTATCCCCGTGTGATTTCCATTTGTTCGGACCGTTGAAGAAAGCACTAAAGGGACAGCGATTCAACAGCGACGCAGACGTGAAGACAGCGGTGACCACATGGTTCAGAGAACAGCCACGCAACTTTTTCTCGGACGGCATTCGACGTCTACCTAAACAGTGGGATGCTTGCCTAAATGCATACGGAGATTTTTTCTGATGAACCCAGGTGCATTCTTATTCACAAGTGGTTGCTTTGTTCAATTCCGTTGAAAATATTAAATTGCGTATGATACTTTTTAAATAAATCCACAAGTCCCGTTTTCATTTGAACACGCCTCGTACTTCATGATACAATACTAATGAAGTAATGCTGACGGTTGAAAGAAGTGTACCCAATCGTAAGAAATAAACGTTGTATCGAACAGATAATACGAAGATAAGTTATTTGAAATATGAGATGTTGAGATAGGGGAAATGTATTTGAAATATGAGATGTTGAGATAGGGGAAAGTATCTGAAATATGAGATGTTGAGATAGGGGAAAGTATCTGAAATATGAGATGTTGAGATAGGGGAAAGTATCTGAAATATGAGATGTTGAGATAGGGGAAAGGTGTTTGAAATATGAGATGTTGAGATAGGGGAAATGTGTTTGAAATATGAGATGTTGAGAAAGGGGAAAGGTATTTGAAATATGAGATGTTGAGATAGGGGAAAGTATCTGAAATATGAGATGTTGAGATCGGTGAAAGGTATTTGAAATATGAGATATTGAGATAGGGGAAAGGTATTTGAAATGTCGAGATAGATGTAAGGTATTTGAATTATTAAATGTGGAGATAGGTTAACGGTATCTCAAATATTAGATGTTGAGATTAGGTGTGGATAAATTACATCAACAATTAGAGTTGTATGATTTAAATATGTTGACAGTTGTTCACAAGGAGGACGGGGGTGGAGGGAGAATAGTATGAGTCGTATGTTGACACAATTAGCCATCAAGAGTACTGTTTGCATAAACCAATCAAATTGCTTGAATATGAATGAAATTCTGTAATTAACATATAATAAAAAAACATCAATTGTTTCTCACAATTTTCATGTTATAACTCTTTGTTATGAATGACTGGAGACAATTTTAGTTTAGTTCAAGTATGGAAGTTTCTTCATGTCAAGATTAAAACATTAATTCCTTAAAATAAAGTTTGCTGCATTTTTGAAATAATGAAGCGTGTTTTTTTTTAAACAGCATATAGAATAACCTGCAACATTAAAAAAAAACAACATATGGTCGGTGTTGGACATTTGTGTGTTTGTCGTTGTGCCGTTTCGGGCATCACGTTGTTTTTGTGTTCCTGCGAGATTTCATCTTCTAAACAACGCCAGCACCTTTGATGGTGTGACTGCTCCACACTGATTGTTTTTGATTGACGTGATATGACGCAATTTTGAAATTCTTTAATAAATATACTTTAAGAGAGTCATTTAAGCGTTTCTTCTGTCCATCTATCAGCGTTTCTTCTGTCCATCTGTCAGCGTTTCTTCTGTCCATCTATCAGCGTTTCTTCTGTCCATCTATCAGCGTTTCTTCTGTCCATCTATCAGCGTTTCTTCTGTCCATTTGTCAGCGTTTCTTCTGTCCATCTGTCAGCGTTTCTTCTGTCCATCTGTCAGCGTTTCTTCTGTCCATCTGTCAGCGTTTCTTCTGTCCATCTGTCAGCGTTTCTTCTGTCCATCTGTCAGCTTTTTTAACATAAGGATCTGACAATACATCAACATGTAGCATCAAGATACATGGAAGTAATAGCTACAGGGTTTTCACGTCACACAAGTAGGCGGTTCTAAATTAACATTTATGAAATTTCTCTTACAGAAAATACATTTTTTTAACAACAGTTGTAAAATTTGGTTGAAGGACGTAATTTTTTTATGGCTATGGAGATTTTGACAGTAATCAAAGCCTTGAACTTGAAGCGTACATGGAGATTTTGACAGGAACCAAAGCCTTGAACTTGAAGAGTACATGGATATTTTGACAGTAATTAAAGCCGTGAACTAGAAGATTACATGGAGATTTTGACAGTAACGAAAGATGTGAACTGGAAGCGTACATGGTGATTTTGAAAGTAAAGAAAGATGTGAACTGGAATAGTACATGGAGAGTTTGAAAGTAACGAAAGATGTGAACTGGAAACGTACATGGAGATTTTGAAAGTAACGAAAGATGTGAACTGGAAGCGTACATGGAGAGTTTGAAAGTAACGAAAGATGTGAACTGGAAACGTACATGGAGAGTTTGAAAGTAACGAAAGATGTGAACTGGAAACGTACATGGAGAGTTTGAAAGTAACGAAAGATGTGAACTGGAAGCGTACATGGAGATTTTGGCAGTAACCAGATCCTTGAACTAGAAGATTACATGGAGGACAACTCATGTCTGCAGTGTTCGTGACTTGTAAATATTTAGATTGAAGGCTGCTCAGACAAACTCACAAAAGGATTGACGGAAATAAGGACGGGTTGAAAAACATATATAAAGAAAGATTTTTTTAAAGTTATATATATATATGGAGAGACCTGCTTTTATTTTCATTCCCTCTGTGCTTGTTCTCAAACTCCTGCTGATCGACATGCTGCAGTCCAGAGAGAACGGAATATGACTTGTGGTGATTTACAGAGTTTTTGTAATATAGGTATGACATATCCGAATTCAGCACGGTCTTGATTCATTTTGACTTGTGGATGAGATAACGAATTTCACCCCTAACAATCTTTAGATCCTTCCTACAACATGCATGGTAGGTCTCAGTTTTGATATTCTTTGCTCCCAAGTCGGAACCCGACAACAGCCACCAAGAGACATACATACACAAAGACAAATAAATACATATATAGGTAGGTTGGTACAGGTGTTGTGAGGGGCTGAAGGGAGAGCAAAGATTATAATCATTGTGATCTACTAGGTATGCCAGAAGGAGGTTTAGGAGTTGAATTGGCTGTTTCGTCCCTGAATAGGTTAAAGTGATCTGAAGCGATGCTGAAATCGAATGTGTTTATTTACAACCATGGTGTAAATTATAATACAACACATTCCGCTCATTGGACTACATTCTAATATTATACAGAAGTTCTAGAACGAACGCAGAAGCAGAAGATAGACGCATTTATTTATTGATTTTCCTAAGAAATTTACATCCTAAATAGGTCCAACCAACTGGAAGACCAACTACCCAGATTGTGGTGGCACCATGCAGTCTCCAATAAACATCGTCTCCAGCAAAGCCGTCCCTGCAAAAGAACTAGAACAGTTCGATTTTTCCGACTACTACAACATTGACGGCGTTGAGATGAAGTTGGAGAACGTAAATGGGCGTACAGGTAATATCTTGCCATCTTCATAGTTATCCGTACACTTCTGCTACTATCTTTCAGAGAAAAAGCCAAATATTCATCTTCGTAGAAGTAGTGTTCAAATATGTATCAAATATGTTTAAATATCTGTTCACGAGGTTATGTGTTAGAAATTGGACCCGGACTCTTGTTTATGTGTGTCATTTTTTCTGAGATCTCTAGGAATTACTGTTTCAGTTATGAAGTTGCGTGCTCTGATTGATACGTTTTTCCATATTTTTCATTTATTGTTTTTCACTTTATCTCTCTTTTTTTTTTACCCTTGCATATTGTTTTTAATGAATAATGCACGAGCAGAAACGTAGACTTCGTCAGTATTTACACATTTCTGTTTATGCATCCTTGACATTGTGGTTCCTTATTCGCTAGATCTTGGAGGTTAGATTTTGATGTCTTGTTTACAACTATATTCTGTAGAAGTTTCTCTGAGGTAACTCTGATAATTATTGCTTGAAACTACGTATTTACCAGCTAAGATTGATACTTTTGGCAGTATGTACGCAGCCTCGTTACTCCTTGAGAGGGACGGATCGCATATGAGGAACCCCGAGTACAATCAAGTAAATCGTATACTAATGTTAAACTGCTAAACAATGTGTATATATATATATATATATAATTTTTTCCTTAAATATTCCAATACGACAATCAATACAGGGTAACTGCGTGAAACGTAACAACAATTGCACTTACGTAAAACACAGGTTTATATAAACGCTTCAATCAGACACGACAAACGACCTTACATATTCCAGCAATTTACGGCCGTGATACATGGACAATGAATCAGTGGCAGAGAATATATGTCTTCGACATGAGATGTCACAGAAGAATTTTGAAAATACCTTGAATAACACAGACACGCAATAACCAACGTTACACGTTGAAGTGGGCGGAGTCTTATACTGTTTCACAACAAGAAAGCTGGGAGTTTTGGGCCATGTAGAGAGACATCACCATATGGATCGTATGGCTGCTGGTAGCAAAGGTCAGGACCACACAAGACGACGATGGATAAGGTACACCTCAGGTTATTTAAACAATCTCCACACTGCAGCAAGTCAACTAGCCCATAACGATGAGGTATTAAGAAAACCAATAAGGAAGACCACGTTCTGGAAAGAATACCCTACCTAAACACCTAACCACACCCTTACCTATATTTATCATTTTGATTATTCGCCCGTGATACTGTATCCTACACCTATTTATTGAATTTTTCGATGGCATTATTATTATTATATAAAGTTTCTAGAGCTGCGGAAGGAACTGTAGATACGCATACTTGGGAAAGAGATATATTTTATCGTGCATCAATTTCTAAGATCTATCCGAAAATACAAAGTCCTAATTGTTAGCATCCTATAACAAAGTTCGCAACTTAGAGTTAACTCAGTAATAAAGAAAGACGCAAAAGCAATCAATAATGTTGGTTGTGAACGGTGTAATAGTACTCTTCCTGCCATTTAATCATCTTGTTTGTGAACAGTGTAACAGCGCTCTACCTGCCAATCAAGTATTTTGGTTGTGAACGATGTAATAGTGATCTCTCTGCCAAATAATGATCTAGGTTGTGAACTGTGTAATCATGCTCTTCCTGACATTTAATCATCTTTGTTATGAACAGTGTAAAAGTACTCTCTCTGCCAATCATTCATACTGTTTGTGAACGGTGTAATAGTGTTCTCCCTGCCAACCAATCATCCTGTTTCTAAACGGCGTAATAGTGTTCTCCCCACCAATCAATCATCTTGTTTGTGAACGATGTAATAGTGCTCTCCCTGCCAATCAATCATCTTGTTTGTGAACGATGTAATAGTGCTCTCCCTGCCAATCAATCATCTTGTTTGTGAACGATGTAATAGTGCTCTCCCTGCCAAACAATCATCTTGTTTGTGAGCTGTGTAATAGTGCTCTCCCTGCCAAACAATCATCTTGTTTGTGAACGATGTAATAGTGCTCTCCCTGCCAATCAATCATCTTGTTTGTGAGCTGTGTAATAGTGCTCTCCCTGCCAATCAATCATCTTGTTTGTGAACGATGTAATAGTGCTCTCCCTGCCAATCAATCATCTTGTTTGTGAACGATGTAATAGTGCTCTCCCTGCCAATCAATCATCTTGTTTGTGAACGATGTAATAGTGCTCTCCCTGCCAATCAATCATCTTGTTTGTGAACGATGTAATAGTGCTCTCCCTGCCAAACAATCATCTTGTTTGTGAACGATGTAATAGTGCTCTCCCTGCCAAACAATCATCTTGTTTGTGAGCTGTGTAATAGTGCTCTCCCTGCCAATCAATCATCTTGTTTGTGAACGATGTAATAGTGCTCTCCCTGCCAATCAATCATCTTGTTTGTGAACGATGTAATAGTGCTCTCCCTGCCAATCAATCATCTTGTTTGTGAACGATGTAATAGTGCTCTCCCTGCCAATCAATCATCTTGTTTGTGAACGATGTAATAGTGCTCTCCCTGCCAATCAATCATCTTGTTTGTGAACGATGTAATAGTGCTCTCCCTGCCAATCAATCATCTTGTTTGTGAACTGTATAATCGTGTTCTGTAAATGTTAATAATATATTAATTTTCAGCTGAGGTTGTCCTGTCTGGTAAAAACATAAAACTTAACGGAGGTAGTCTGTCTACTGATTACTACATGCAGCAGTTTCACTTTCACTGGGGAGGAAACACATCTCGTGGATCGGAGCACAGCCTGGATGGGAAATACTCACCTATGGAGGTATGCTTTTTCTGTTTCAATTCACGAGTGTAGCAAATTTATTGAAGATGTGCACTGTTCAAATAACTTACAAATATTCTCTATTTCTGTCCATTGATGATCATGGACAAAACTACGGTGTTTGATGCATATTGTGCATTGACATTACATTCATGAGATGGGGTGGTCGGCATCACGCCCGTTTTATATACTTTTCCCAGAAAATCTGGTACCCATTTCCTTAGGTTGGATAGACTTTGGAGCTGTTGGTGATTTTCAAATATTTCCGGCTGAACTGGAAATTGTGCATTGAAATATCCGACTAGAAATGGAGTTTACTAACAACAGAGCTACATATACCAACAGTTACATAAATGTAGAGTTGTCTAAATGAGATCATTCTATTCTCAAAACAACTAAATATTATACATTCTAATATATATATATATATATATTTATATTTCTCTCATATAAATCTTACTTCATTGTTATCTATTAACGCCAAGACAATACAACAGTCATTTAAGTCGCTACTATTTTTCAGTGAACTTTTAAAACAGTCATTTAAGTCGCTACTATTTTTCAGTGAACTTTTAAAACAGTCATTTAAGTCGCTACTATTTTTCAGTGAACTTTTAAAACAGTCATTTAAGTCGCTACTATTTTTCAGTGAACTTTTAAAACAGTCATTTAAGTCGCTACTATTTTTCAGTGAACTTTTAAAACAGTCATTTAAGTCGCTATTTTTTTTCAGTGAACTTTTAAAACAGCCATTTAAGTCGCTATTTTTTTTCAGTGAACTTTTAAAACAGTCATTTAAGTCGCTACTATTTTAGTGAACTTTTAAAACAGTCATTTACGTCGCTACTATTTTTCAGTGAATTTTTAAAACAGTCATTTAAGTCGCCACTTTTTTTAGTGGACTGTTAAAACAGTCATTTAAGCAGATAAATTATGTCAGTGAGTTGTTAAAAAAGGTCAGTAGTTTTGAAATTAGACCACGGTTTTAACCAAATTTGAAGACGCTTAAAGAACATCGTGACCGGTCTAGCAAACCGACAGTGTACAACTAATACACTCGTAGGAAACATGGAGAGTTTTCGTCACCTATATTGGAAGCATCATATCGAATGGGAAAAACTCCAAAGAAATTCAACATAGATGCAACATAGCATACATAATCTTGGGGCAGATATCTCATATTTTGAAAACCAAATATGTGAACATGAAGATCAAAGCTGAATTATATAAAAAGATCATCTTATCATCACTATGTGCTACCAATGTCAAACTTAGACATTAATAACAGAATTCAAAAGAAAAACTTGTTACATCAGAAATGACATGTCCACGTAGAATTCTCGGAGTACAATAAGAGAGAATCAGAAATGAAAACACTAGACGACTAACAAGCACAATGTCAATTCTAGATTCCATCAGAAGCACAGATTAAGTGGTTTTCGCATGCTTTAAGACTACCACAAAACAGTGCCCCTCAAAAAAGCATTACTGTACAGACACGAAAGATACAAAATCACGGACAGACCTTGCAAACGATGGATTAAAGAAATAGAAAAGTCAGCGACAACAAACATATATGAGGCACATAAAAAAGCCATCTTCAGAGGAATCTTCTACCCATGTCGCTGCAAGGCATAAAAGGATATAAAGAGATAAGAAAAAACTGTTAAACTTTCATTTAACCCAACAACCATTGTCTGTACGACGCTAAAACGGTAATGTAAGAAGAACAATTATGTAAGTAAGCCGTTAAATCAGTCATTTAAACAGACCAATTATGTCAGTACGCCGTTAAAACAGTCATTTAAGCAGACCAATTTAGTCAGTAAGCCGGTAAAAAAGTCATTTAAGCAGACCAATTTAGATAGTAAGCCGTTAAAACAGTCATTTAAGCAGACCAATTTAGTTAGTAAGCCGTTAAAACAGTTATTTAGGCAGACCAATTATGTCAGTAAACCGTTAAAACAGTCATTTAAGGAGAACAATTTAGTCAGTAAGCCATTAAATCAGTCATTTAGGCAGACCAATTCTGTCAGCAAGCCGTTAAAACAGTAATTTAAGCAGACCAATTTAGTCAGTAAGACGTTAAACCAGTCATTTAAGCAGAGCAATTTAGTCAGTAAGACGTTAAACCAGTCATTTAAGCAGAACAATTTAGTCAGTAAGCCGTTAAAACAGCCATTTAAGCAGAACAATTGCTGGTAATCTAGTAGGATCATTGTCCAACTACAGAGCGATATTGCGAGAGTTTAAATTTAAAGGCTACACAAAGTTGTTAATGTGAGCTCTATACTCAAATACTTCACTTTTACTCTCCCACTTTGAATTGTATAAAATATATTTATTCCAATGATGATAATGTTCGTCCGTCGTGATCGACGATGACCAAAAACTCAACCATAATAATAATAACAATAAATAATAAAAATAATAAAAGTTAATAGTGCGTTTTTAAATGACTAGCAAGTCCAATGCGCGCACAAAATGTTCTTTTACTGAATTGACAACAATAGAGGGTATCTATTTGAGGTTGAGATGTTTTTTCTTTTCTACGTGTCCGCTTCTGTCTTGCAGTTTCTTGTCTGAATTCTTCCGCCGCTAGTGCTCCCGTTCTAATGCTGTAACGCCATGCTGTTCTATCCTGAGCGAGGCTCTCCCAAGCGCCTACGTCAATGTTAAGATGTTTCAAGGATGACTTGAGAGTGTCTTTGAAGCGCTTTTTCTGTCCACCAGCTTTTCGAAATCCTGCCTTGAGTGCTCCATAATATATTTGTTTTGGCAAACGCGAATTCTCCATACGCACAAGATGGCCTGCCCAGCGTGCCTGCGCCTTCATAAGTATTGTGTGGATGCTTATTGAGGTTGATTTTTCCAAGACCTCGTAGTCTGGTACTTTGTCCCACCAATGGATGTTTAGTAATTTACGTAGGCAGGTAAGGTGGAAATGATTTAATTTTCTTGCATGTCTAGCATACACTGTCCACGTTTCGCAGGCGTATAGTAGGGTTGGTATAACAGCAGCATGATATACTTGTAGTTTGGTGGTTGTTCTTATACCTCTTCTGTCCCATACATTGTTGCGTAATCTGCCAAATACAGCACTAGCTTTTGCCAGTCTATTGTTAATTTCCACATCAATGTTGACATCGCGAGAGAGAGTGCTTCCAAGGTAAGTAAAATTGTCGACTACCTGCAGTTTTTCCTGATTGACGATAATGGAAGTAGCAGTATGCTGGCTATTTGATGTTGCTTGGTGCATGACTTCTGTTTTTTTGGTGTTAATAGTGAGACCACAGTTGTTGCAGGCCTGTGAGAAGCGGTCTATGGTGCTCTGCATGTTTACGACAGAGTCAGCATGCAATGCACAGTCGTCAGCATAAAGTAATTCTCTAACAGTACTAGATTTAGTTTTCGTGTTTGCTTTTAGACGACGTAAATTGAAAAGACCACCATCTGTTCTGTAATTGATCATTAGTTAGTAAGACTCCAATACCTTCAAACAACAGACTCACGAATTATCTTCCACTCACGCGCTCTCTTCCACTCGCTTCCATTCACACACTCAAATACACTTTCGAAATCTCTTCCACTGACGCACTCATTGGAAGTTCTATAATTATTATTCCTAACTTCCACAGATTCACCTTGTACATTGGAAGTTCTATAATTATTATTCCTAACTTCCACAGATTCACCTTGTACATTGGAAGTTCTATAATTATTATTACTAACTTCCACAGATTCACCTTGTACATTATAACTCACGTTTTAGCACCTTCGCTGAAGCAGCCTGCAAACCCAATGGTCTTGCTGTGTTGTCATTCTTTTTCGAGGTGAGTATTTTCACAATTGCCTCCTAGGGCGAAATGTTACTAAACAATTGAGTTCAAGGATTAATTGCCCTACTTTAACTAGGATAAACGATTAATTACATATCTTTAACTAAATTCAATGATTAATTACGATATTTTGACTAAGGTTAAGGATTAATTTTTCAAATTTAAGGTTACGGACTGGATATAAACATTAAAAAAACAAAAACCATGACAATCAGCAAAGACACAGAAGAACAGGAGGTAAACATAAACATACAGGGAGTGAAACTACAAAAAGTAAAACAGTATCAATATCTTGGACACATAGTCACAAATGATGGCAGATGTGAAACAGAAGTTAAAAGGAGAATAGGAATGACTAAAAGTACCTTCAATGACATGAGGAAATTATTAATATCTAAACAAATTACAAACAAGTTACAAATGAGAATTATAAAATGCTACATCTATTCAATATTAATGTATGGCTCAGAAACATGGACACTACATAAACAATTAGAAGACAAAATTGATGCATTCGATATGTGGGTATATAGAAGAATAGGGAAAACATCATGGAAAGAGAAGAAAACAAATAAAGACACTTAATATGAAGAAAGAACTACTAAGAGAAATAAAGATCAGGCAAATAAAATACTTTGGACACATTAAAAGACATGACACCTTATTGAAGACCTTACTTGAGGGTAAAGTCAAAGGGAAGCGAGCAAGAGGTAGGCAGAGATACAAGTGGGAGAGTAACATCACACGATGGACAGGTTACAGTCTAGCAGAGTGTACCACCAAGACAAGAGACAGGAGATGTTGGAGATACGTTGCAGCCAACCTTCGTTGCGGAGACGGCACTTGATGATGATGATGAAGGTTAAGGATTAATTTCGCAACTTTAACTATGGGTTAAGGATTATTTGTGATACTTAGCTAAGGTTTACGGATTACATATGCTACTTTAACTACAGGTTAACACTGGAATGTCTTAGGCTAAGGACGTTAATTGTAATATATCCATGTGTTTGTGAGCTAATTGATTTGTTCCATATAATGTATTCCATTTACGTGTCCTTGGTGAGAGAAGCATTTTATATAGCACAATACTTATGGACATCTCGTAAATGAAGATGTCCATGTTAGTTGTTTATTTACTTCAAACAATGTCTAATATTTATTTCTCATTAAACCAGGTCGGCAAACACAATGAGAACTATCAACAGTTGATTGAAGACTTGGCTAAAATACCCAACCCAGGCAAGTTCATTTCTTGTATTGCCATAAACATCCTCATTTGATGAACCGGCTATCCTATGCAATCGTAGGCTTATACAAGCATATGTTCTTTAGATATCTATATATCCATCCATCTATCCATCCATCATCCATCCGTCCATCCATCCATTCATCTATCTATATTATATGTCTGTATATGTGTATGTCTATCTTTCTGTCTGTCTGATGATCTGTGTGATCTTGCTTGTCTTGTAGTCAGGCGAAATTTGGAAAGAGGAAAATGTAGTATTGCTAATCACTGGACACATGGAATATTTTAACTCTACTTTTCGACCAAAAGGCCGTTACAAAAAAAACATGCTGCGTAAAGAACGGCATTGTCCACTATAGCATAACATAGTTCCTTTTATTTATGTTATGTCTGGTAATATTTTATTTTCTTGTAATTATAATTAAAGGTCGTCTTTATAAAGTTGTGACTTTATATACATCATCCACATTTATATCAAGTGACATATTCTTTCTAGAACGTTGTCTTCGTCGTGGATACTCTGAACGCCTCTCTGTCCCGGGCAAGCAGGTCTGCAATGGCCAAAGACATGTGCATACATACTTCGATGTCGCTTTTCCATCGTCTTCTTGGTCATCCTCTTCTTCTCTCACCTGGCACTCTGCGCTCTAGAATCAGCCTTTCGATACCAACATGTTGCTTTAAGTTTTCAAAATACTGTATCTCCCTTATTATAATGGTATTTAGAAGCCACTCTTAATTTAATTTCAGTACTTTCAAAACTGCAATGCTTTGTCTCTGTCCATGATATTCGTAAGATCTTTCTGTAGCACTTCATTTCAAATGAATTTGTCGCTTTTGGATATTGTCTTGTTTAAAGTCCAAGTCTCGCATCCATATGTTGTCACTGGGAAAACACATGATCTTAAAAGTGTTACTTTAGTATCGTTATTACTACTTTGCCATAGATTTCTCATTTATGTTAATTGGAGTGTTGTAATTGCGACACTCTACTAATCTTGACTGAAGAAACTCCGGAACTGTTTATATTCGCTCCCAGGTATTCGAATTTGTTTACTCATTCTAGTTCTATACTTTCTATGTTGATTATTGGTTTTGATCTTTGTTTTGTCTGTTGTCATAATTTTTGTTTTCTGTGTTTAGATATAGATTTTGGATCTCGTTGTATTTCTTTGTTGTTGTAAACAGCTGTTTCAGTCCTTCAGGATTTGTAGTTAGGAGGACTGTGCCATTAGCATATCTTATTTCTGGAATATTGTACCCACCGATATTTATTGGATGAAACTCATTTTCCTCTAGTTCTTCTCTTACATTTCTAATTATATTCTCTGCATAGATGTTAAAAAGATAAGGGGATGAAGTGCACCCCTGTCTCACTCCACCTTTGATCAGCGAACCATTCAGATGTTTCTCCCTCCACTCTTAATGCTGCTTGTTGTTCGTGATATAGTGTTTCAATAAGATGTATTAGAATTAGATGTTTGGTGAAGCTATATCCATTCTGAATTTCTAGGCACATTACTCCCGTTTCTTTCGGGGAAAAAATGTGTTAATTTGACGACGTAAGGAAAACACATTCATTTTTTTCAAGCCATTTTGGCGGAAATTTAAATATACAAATTATATATTTATATAGCTGATGTTATGGCTTGTTGCAAAATTTTATAACTCATCTAAATACGAATTATAAATTTATATTGAATATAAGTTTATATTGAAGATATGGCTGGTCGTAAATTTATAAAGCTGATATCATCGATGGTTGTAAATGTATATACCGGATGTCGTGGCTGGTTGTACATTTATATAACTTTCACTATGGCAAGTTATAAATTTATATAGTTACTGTCATGGCTTTTGTAAATTTATGTAGCTGATGTCGTGGCTGTATATAATTTTATTTCATTTAGTTGATGTCATGGCTAGTTTTGTAAAAGATAACAGTTGTGAGACAGAACGTCATATAAAATAAATTCAGTTTTCCTTCTCTAATCAGACGACGAGACAGAAATTGAGCCCTTATTAGTTGGCAATTTGATTCCACCTCCACCTTTCCAGTACTACCGATACGATGGAAGTCTGACTACACCCCCATGCTGTGAATCTGTGATCTGGTCTGTTTCTTCAAAGAAAATTCAACTGTCCAATGCCCAGGTAATGCAATTATCAAACTTTACATTGAACAAAGGGTAAATAGAACGCAGACATTATGAGCGATGTGTTAATAAAGCCAACGAAGATTGGCTGCAACAGACCTCTAACACCCCCATGTCTCTTGTTTTGGTGATGCACTCTGCTACACTGTAACCTGTCCAACTTATGATGTTACTCTCCCAATTGTATCTCTCTTACCTTTTGCTCGCATTCATTCGACTTTGAATTCAAATAAGGACTTCAACAAGGTGTCATGTCTTTTAATGTGTCAACAATATTTTATTTGCCTGATCTTTATTTCTCTTAATAATTCTGTTTTCATATCAAGTATTGTTAGAATCTCTTTGTTTGTTTTCTTCTCTTTCCATGATGAACCCTATTCTTCTATATATCAACATCTTAAATGCATCAATTCTGTCTTCTAATTGTTTATTTATTGTCCATGTTTCTAGGCCATACATTAATATAGAATAATTGTAGCATTTTATAATTCCCATTTTTAACTTGTTTGTAATTTGTTTAGATGTTAATATTTTCCTCATATCATTGAAAGTACTAGCCATTCCTATTCACCTTTTAACGTCTATTTCACATCTGCCGACATTTGTGATTATGTGTCCAAGATAGTGATACTATTCTTCTTGTATGTAGGCTATTAAACGCTTCCAAAACAATATTTAATTAATAATCTAGGGGAAATCTGTACATCTTATTATTGAAAAAAAAGTATAAGCACAATTACGTCTTTTCCGGTTCCGGTTTAAGTAATGGAGGAATGTTTATTCTTTCTTGCTAAATCAAGAACTGGTTGATCATTAATTTAACAAATTAATATCATAAATATTTAACATCTGTGTTACTGAAACGGATTAAAGGATTTCCAAAAGAAACTTTACGTAGAACTATCACAAGGGAAAGTTTCACCATCGGTATCAGAAACAATGAGGATCTAAAGCACATTGCAATGAAACGAGAGACATGGAAATCTATGACATCCGCCCTATGTGACGTATTTGGCCCTAGAGGAATAACTAACTAACTAACTAAAAATTACACTCTGTTCTGTTTCTTTTTTTATTTTAAATAGCACTTAGATTTATGTATTGTTTCGTGACTGTGGGTTGCGAGAACATGTCTACCCGACCGAGAGAGCTATCTAAGATATGCCGAAGACAGAGTTCTGATTGAAGGGCGCGAACACGAACTTCAAGCCCTGTTAGACACGGTGGTACAAGAAAGTGAAAACAAAGGCATCAGTCTCAACAAGAAGTAAAAAGAAGAAATGACTGTTTCAAAGAAATAAACTCCGCAAAAAATGCAGCATTACTCTCTATCTATCTTTCTTTATATCTTAATTTTTTGGCCAATTCATGAGACAGGCAGATTTGGAGAAAATAGTCACACAAGGAAAAATTTAAGGCAACAGAGACAGATGGCGACAACGTGAGAAAATATTAGACAGTGTGACAACCTGGCACAGCAGGGAAAAAACAACGATCTTGATACATAATACTGTGGACAGAGAGCTGTGGAGAGCCATGACTGCCTACGCCAGCCGGCATGGAACCTGATGATGATGATGATCTCTCTTTATACGCTGTTACCCTTGCTTGTCTTACGGCGTCAGGGGCAGATGAGTTCTCAGAATATGTCCTTCTTGTGTATTACTATCAATGATGCAAAACTAAATCAAGCTGATAAAGTCAAGTATCTTGGCACCATTTTAACATCAAGTTACTGGTGTTCCAATGAGACCAAGAACTGGATATCACAGGCCAAATCAGCATTTCAAAAAATGAGAAACATTCTATGTAATGGAGTAATGTCCATATATACGCGAGTTCGCGAGTTCGAGTGCTAGGATGTTATATTGAGCCAATCCTTCGTTTGTTAGAATGTTATTAGCTAGGATGTTATATCGAAGGGTAAGCAAAAAGTGTCCAAGATAAGTCGGCGACAAGTGAGATGTGGTTTTTTAGAAGAATGATAAAATTCAATGGACAGCAACGAAAACTAATGCAGAAGTTCGCAGAGATACCGGAGTAAAGGACAAATTATAGCGAAAATTAGAAACAGATAATGAAGATTTTTAGGTCATGTGATGAGAAAAACAGAACTGGAATATTTAGTAATCACCGGAAAGATCAAGGGGAGAAGAGAGAGAAGAAGGCAAAAAGAGAAATTTTTGAATGTGTTGTCAGTGTGGCACAAAAAGCAGTTACCTACTAAACTTATTAACAACACAAGAGACAGAGAGCTGCGGAGAAGCATGATCGCCTACGCCACTCGGCAAAGCTCTTGATTGGTTGATTGTATTATATTATCAATGTTTATACGTTTTTACATTTCGTTGGCCGAGTTACACGTAGAATAGGAATGGATCAAAGTACTTTCAAAGACATGCGGAAAATATTGACATCTAAACAAATTACGAAAAAGCTAAAACATTAGAATTATAAAATTCTACATGTATGGCGCCGTAACAAAATATCGCAAGGCAAATGTGCGCCAAAAAAGTTTACCAGACGAATGTGTGCAATGCTACGAACCCGGACAAATGCGTGCTAGCAAAAAAACGCGCAGGACACCGTAAATTGCAAGTTAAATCAGCGCCGACAACAGCACGCCGATAATTAATAATTGAACTCCGTTGGGAGTTTGAGAATGATCGCTGAAGAAGAAGAATTAACGTTTATCAAGATACCTTCATATCACTTTTACAATGTTTTCCGATGTTTCAATCAATCAATATTGAAATATATCCCACTTTTATTTGACGCGTAAAACACGTGTGAATTATTTAACTTATTTGACATATTACTTTATAATGTGATGACATTGACATAAATGTGACTTAAATGTCACACAACACGCGAGCTGTGTATTGTTGAGAAGGTCTAAGAAGGTCTAAGGTCTAATACACCTTTTTAAAATTACACACGGAATATATGGAAACACTGTACATATATGATTTTATAGTTTTGTTTCGTGTGTTTTCGTATTTTATGTAGCGCAAATAAGACATTTTCATAAAATTTTGTTGATTGTTATGTGTTGCCGCGACCAGAAAGAGAAGCAAGGAATAGTAACAATGATCGCCTTCCATCCATTAATGTCGTAAGCGGCGACTCAAGGGGTTACAGGGTTAAGTATGGAACCATTTCACACGAGAATTTGGGGCCCTTAAGGGGAGAAAATGAATATCGCCACTGTTACCTTCCTGGCAAGGTGACTAAGGAGTTATGGCATGGAATTGGCTATTACATATCGAGTAAAAGTGATACAGAAGTCATTATGAATCGGATGTGTCAGTCCAAAAGGCGCAGATAATTCAGTACATGTGTAGACCATATTCTGATCTCGATTATGTATTGCTAATATTCAGGCATTTGAGTATTGACGCCGAAGTTAGAATATGAAAATGTTTTTTTCGATATTGTATCTAATTGTATGTCTTTCTGCGTGCGTTCTCGGATGGCATCATTGGTAAATTACTGGAAGACATACCCATTGGCAGACAACGATTAAATCGATATGCAAATCCAAGGTTTTCCTTGAAAGTGTGGAACGCCCGAGATCGCGTGATCGAGAAACTTTCTCAAACCAACAATTCAGTGGAAGCCTGGCATCGATCTACAAATTGATCGAGAAATTTCGTCGAGAGCAGGATCACTTCGAATTAAAAATGCAGATGACTCGAGCAGGCTTCAGACATCAAGAGGTATTCAAAGCAGAATACGTTCGCATTAATCGACATCTGCAGGGTTGGTCCCAACATGTGTAGCAGTGCCATTAGTGTATTACTTGAACGGAATTGCGCAACAAAAACATTTGACTTTATTTAGTTCGAATTATTTAGATAGAACTTACAAACAAGTTATTGTGAGATTTATATAGGCAGATATGTTTAAATATATTATAAATTATGGATTTGATTGTAGTGAATTTTAAAGAAATGTTACGTTTTATCAATTACAACAGTGTTTTCTGACATTACAACAACTGTTCTCTAGCTCAAATGTAGTTAAATATAGTTAATTAAGCAGTTTATTTTTAACCAACTTGAACATTGTTTGGCAGATATGAAACAAAAGTTAAAAGTAGAATAGGAATGGCTAAAAGTACTTTCAATGACATGAGGAAAATATTAACATCTAAACAAATTACAAACAAGCTAAAAATGAGACTTATTAAATGCTACATCTAATCTACATTAATGTATGACTCAGAAACATGGACAATAAACAAACAAATAGAAGACACAATTGATGCTTGTGAGATGTAGATATGTAGAAGAATAGAGAGAACATCATGGAAGGAGAAGAAAACAAAGGAATTCTATCAAAACTTAATAAGAAAAAAGAATAATTAAAAGAAATATAGATCAAGCGAATAAAATATTTTTGATAAATTAAAAGACCTTGTTGAAGACCTTTATTGAGGTTAAGTCGAAGTGAGGCGAGCAAGATGTGGGAGGGGATGATAATAAGTGGGAGAGTAACATCACATGATTGACATGTTACAGTCTAGCAGAGTGCACCACCAAAACAAGAGACAGGGGATGTTGAAGGTCTGTTGCAGCCAATCTTCGTTGCAGAGTCAGCACGTAATGATGATGATGAACTGAAATAAATATCAAAGAAATAACGTACATTGAACATATTAAAAAACAAGGCACCTGTTGGATATCATACATGAGGGTAAAGTCGAGGAGAGGAGGGCCAGAGGTAGGCAGAGATACATTTGGGAGGGAAAATCACGAAATGGGAAGATTACAGTCTAGCATAGTGCACCACCAAGGTAAGGAATAAAGAATGTTCGTTTCTGTCAACCTACGTTTCCGAGATGTGAATTGATATTGATGCGCATTGTATAGTGCAGTTTCATATATTTTATTGTCTTTCTCTTTCCCAGTTGAATGCATTCCGTGACCTGCTTGATGACACTCAGCAAACGTTGGCCGATGACTTCAGACCGCCCCAACCAACCAACAAACGAACAGTTTTAACAACGAGTAAAACTGTCAAGGGCTAAGTAGATGAAGACGCAGACAAGTTCACAAATGGTAGGTTATGATCTTTTTCATATGATTTACACATACTCTTTATGCGTCCACACTTCTTCTTCTCTAGATTTTCTGTTGACCAGCAGGTTTTGGACATATAAAAGGACATTACAACCTTGCTAAATACTTTGCAAAAGACGTCCACGTATCATAGACATAAATTGTAAGTAGTTGGAAACTGGAAATGTTGACAGAAAAAAAAGAGTCTATATTAGGAATAAGACACGCTCTGTCCTTTCAAGCAGACTTCAATTTTTTTCATCCGATTTAATTTACACTCACCTTGATGATGCTAACTCCGAACTATTTGAGTACGCAAGTCATCCAACCATTTTACTACCTGTGGGCTCTACCTACTTGACCAGACTATCACAACCTACCTATTTGACTACGCAAGTCGTCAAACAATTTTATTACCTTATGCTCTACCTATTAGACCAGACTTTCACATCCTAACTATTTGATTAAACCTGTAATCTAAACATTTTAATACTCTAACCTGACAATCTTCTAACTATTTGAGATTTTGTAATTTGTTTTCCTCCTGATTAAGACCTCGTGGTCGAAACGCCGTCCTTTTTTTATATTCTTAGTGTGTCAATTTGCTGTAACTCTCCTTACTCATTTCTAGTTTTGTTTTCCGTTATTGCCTTGTGTTGCACCAGCATATCTTTTGTGCGTTGGTTTGCCCCATACTCTGAGGTCTTATCCCTCTACATAATTTCGTCATTGAAATTACATTTTTGTCACCACTGAGTAGGCGAAATCTCAACTCAACAAATAGTGCAGTAACATTGTCAGTCTAAATCAATGGTTCTCAACCTATTTAAGCTCATTCCCCACCAACACACTCGTGCCTAAAAAGAAAAAGATCATTGACTTTCTTTAAAGTCACCAACCATTTTGAAGCTTTAGATCTATATTTCTTGCTGTTTATACGGCCCAATATAACCAACATATACTCCGGTCACAGGTTGAAGAGATCGCACCACGGCAAGAGGCTTCAGTCTAAAATTTCACAAACAAACAATCATTGTTGCTTATAGTTACAGTTGTGTCACATTCTACCTGGACGGGTCTGTGGTCCCCATAATTTTAAACTTCTTTTCTTTGATCCCTTTGTAAGTCTCCGCGGCTCTCATGAGGGCAACATGCCCCACGTTACAAACTACATCACTACATCTTTTTAGAACTCAGTTTCTGTTCAACCACAGACTGTACACTTAGTGGAAACCATGTGCTACGACGCTGGAGAATAACTCAGTTTCTGTTCAACCACAGACTGTACACTTAGTGGAAACCATGTGCTACGACGCTGGAGAATAACTCAGTTTCTGTTCAACCACAGACTGTACACTTAGTGGAAACCATGTGCTATGACCGCTGGAGAATAACTCAGTTTCTGTTAAACCACAGACTGTACACTTAGTGGAAACCATGTGCTATGACCCTGGAGAATAACTCAGTTTCTGTTCAACCACCGACTGTACACTTAGTGGAAACCATGTGCTACGACGCTGGAGAATAACTCAGTTTCTGTTCAACCACAGACTGTACACTTAGTGGAAACCATGTGCTACGACGCTGGAGAATAACTCAGTTTCTGTTCAACCACAGACTGTACACTTAGTGGAAACCATGTGCTATGACCCTGGAGAATAACTCAGTTTCTGTTCAACCGCAGACTGAACACTTAGTGGAAACCATGTGCTACGACGCTGGAGAATAACTCAGTTTCTGTTCAACCACAGACTGTACACTTAGTGGAAACCATGTGCTACGACGCTGGAGAATAACTCATATTAAAATTACCATTTAGCTTGTAGATTATTATAAAATATTTATAAACACATTCGGAAGTAGCGCAACCTGTAAAGTATGAACGGCATGACACAACATTTTATGTTCTTGAACCTGGATCTACTTCGGGTGAGTTGATATTTTTGAGAGCGTGCGACTAGCACATGTGCCACGAAAGCCATCTGTTTATATAATTTTCTCATTATAATTCCAGATATCATGAAGCGACTTCATCTCACAGTGGAATCTATACGTTTGAGCTGCCACGTTTTATCTATTTTCATAAGACAGTAGTCACGACAGATATTAAGTAATGTACTATTCTGGAAAAGTATAGAAATGATTTAGAAAAGTATAGAAATGATTTAGAAAAGTATAGAAATGATTTAGAAAAGTATAGAAATGATTTAGAAAAGTATAGAAATGATTTATAAAAGTGCAAAAATAACTTGGAAAAGTATGGAAATGATTTATAAAAGTATATACATGACTTGGAAAAGTGTAAAAATGATTTATAAAAGTATACAAATGATATGGAAAAAGCATATAAATGAATTGGAAAAGTATAGAAATGACTTGATGCAGGAATACGCTAGCTTTTGTTGGTACATCTTTAGCCGTGTTCCAATACAAAGCAACATTTTGTTATGTTTCAGGGTTATGTTTTTGTTATAGTTAGACTTCTTCATTCATAGTTGTAAATGGATATTATAGTTTGGGTTTTTAGTTCAGTCATGCTACAATGATAACGGAAGCTTTGGTTTTATGAAGAAGATAATCTGTAATAAAAATTAAGTTGTAAAAACATTAAAATTATAAATATATTCACTAACTATGCTTTATTTCTTGGTATCGCTATTGCTAGCTGTGTGTGAGGGAATGTTATGTGTTGTGTTATGTACGTATGAGAATTGTGTGTTGTTCGTCAATCACATGATGATGATATATTGTTCGTCAATCACATGATGATGATGTATTGTTCGTCAATCACATGATGATGATGTGTTATGTACGTTTGAGAATTGTCTGTTGTTCGTCCGTCACATGATGATGATGACAATTTGTTATATCCACTTTATGAAATTCAGTTAGAGTTATGTCCTTGAGATTGAGATGGCTAATAAGTCTTAAATGAGTCTTAATGGCTGCAAAAGTCATTAAACAAATAGGGCATGGCATTATCAAATTATATGATATTTAATCTGATCGTCTAGCTTTGTTTTGCTGTAGCTGTTTGCTCCATTTCTCTTGTTTTCACGAGATTCTACGTAATTTATATTGTAAAGCGTCATGCAGCAGAACTTCGTGCAAAGGATAAACTATTAAAGCAAAACTATTGATGTTAAACTACCGATTTTAGACTATTCATACTAAAATATTAGTGTTTTACTATTGATGCTAAACTACTGATGCAAATGGAATATAAAAACAAATTCTTGACGTCAACTTTTGTCACCACATTCCCCCTTCCTTGACAACAGCTGGCAATCCTTTCAGATCCCTTCCCATTTGTTGACCTAAGTTAGAGACATGTATTTAAGAAAATGACAGATTACAGGTCTCCAGAATGAGCCTGCAAGAGACAGTAAGTTTCTGAGATTCCCTGTATATTACCTTCATTGCGGAGACGACACACAATCTTATACAGATCACATAGGCGCATACATACTGACATCACAGTTCTCTCTGGTACACACTTGTAAATGTCACCACGACAAAAACCACGCACATGTTTGTGCAACTTCCCTAATCAATATTCACAAACTGTCACGCGCGTACTTGTAAACATAAAATATATTCAATCATGAAAACACTCATAAATTTCCGAAAACAATCTTGGTATAGGCGTCTCTATTCGTAACGCCTGTCAATATCTGGTAACACATAACATATTTGTCTTTTACCACCTCAAGACCCACGGCCCAGATCCATAGAAGAAATGAAATTATTTCACGAGAGTGTACAAATACATATGTACAGAATCTGCAAAAATTACAGAGGCATCTGCCTTCTAAGAATCACCGAGAAGGCTTTGCTTGTATCCTTCTAAAGAGACTCCAACTGCTTGCTGATGTAGAAACTCCTGCCAGAGTCTCAGTGCGTTTTCTGAGCCAAAGTTTCCACTATTGACATAAGTTTCACCCATTGTCAATTACATGAAAAAATATCGTGAATAGGGGAATTCCTCTTTATTCCTTACACCTAACTAAGGTTTATGACACTGGTAGCAGACCAGTTCTAAAAAAAATTCTAAAATTTACTGGTTGCCCACAACAACGACTAGAATTGATTACTTCCTTTCATGACGACAAAAGCGCCAACGGCAATTCGATGGCAATACGTCTGACAGCTTTGCAGTAAAGACTAGAGTAAAGAAGGAGTAAGTTTCAGCCGCAACCCTTTTCGGAATGCTCATCGCATCTCTTTTGAAATATACTATTATAGATGAAGCCATCCCGCCGAAGACGGATGTGTTGGGCCATTGGCGCAAATAAAACGGCAACACAACGCATTTCCATTCTCTGGACTACATCCAACTTGAAATCTTGTAGGATCATTGTCCTGTTACAAGAGAAATCCAGTGGGAGTTTGAGAATGAACGCTGAAGAAGAAGAAGATGAAGCCAGTGACTTTTATATACATATCAGTTACGATGGATAACTTTTCAACTGCGCATACGGTTGCGTCTGTGGGTTTCACCAATGGTTAACTAGAAAAACCAATCATGCAACAGAAAACCTTAGTAGATGACATGCCTTTATATTGAGGTTATCCTCTTATAGAAGCTTCATGACACGTCATCTATACAATCCCGTAGTCGTAACCTTCGATAACAGTTACCGTGTTGTTCCGACAGACCGACGTTGCGCTTGAAGTAGTTACTGGCACAGCGTGGGTGGGTGGAACAATAAATAAACCTGTCGCAAGGGCCAGAGTTGTGCCCTGATGTCAACGTCTGTTTCAGCGGCATTAGACTTTAAACACCATCGAGTCGGATGGCTGCTGGAACAGAAGGCGGAGCACTTATGGGAATGCCCCACGTACTTTGAGGCCAGTTTCTAATCACGAATCATGAACTTTTCAACTTCACGCGTCTCAGAGGAAAGTCGAAAACATCAGAAATATTCATCACCTGTTCTTCGCCGTTAATGCTGCACCAGTGAAACCTAGTGAGTCTATCTTGCAGTCAGAAATTTTCAACAATGGCTAAGACCTGTGTTTTATTTGACAATAGAAGCACTAAAGTCCGTTATACACATAAGAACAATGATACATCATTCTTCTATAGAACTACATTTCTAGCTGTCCATGATACACTCTTCATTCTTCTATAGAACTACATTTCTGCTGCCTCTAATTTTCTACTATTCGGTTTATTTATTATCAAGTCGCATGCATATGTTAGGGTGCGTTTTATTTGTCATGTGATGTATTCGGTCCAGAATGTTGTTTTCCCAATAGACTTCCTGAACCCTTCTCTGTCTTGGGCCAAACGGCTTGTATGTTCCAATGACGTATTCGTGTTATCTTTAATGTCGCCAGTTCATTGTCTTCTTTGTCTGCCCTTTCTCTTCCACCCAGGTGCTCTGCTCTCCATTACTTTTCTTCCAAAACAGTTGTGTCTCTTTATATGACCAAACAGGTGTAGTTTTCTTTTTGCTAGTGTGTTTAGCAACCAACAATCTGGCATCTTCAATGTGTTTATAATATCTGAGTTTCTCTTTTTTCCTCATGATATTCTGAGTATATTTCTATAACATTTCATCTCAAGGGCGTTGTCTCTTTGCCGCTGTTTTCTTTAGGGTCCATGTTTCACAGCCGTAAGTTACAACCGAAATACAAAAGTTCTTATCATTAGCAGTTTCCTTTCTATTCTGTTGTTTTTTCATATGTTTTTCAAACGTGTTATTTTACAATATGCCACTGCCAATTTCTTCCTTGTTTCTGCCGTGCAGTCTCCTGCAACATTGATGTTTACTTCTAAGTATTCGAATTTATCCGCACACTCTATCTTGGTATTGTCTATTCTGATTTGTGGTTGTTGTGTTGTTACATCTGTTTGCATGTTTTTGTTTCTTACGCGTTTAAATATAAGTTTTGTTGATTCGCTGTATTTCTTTGTGTTTATGATTAGTTGTTCCAATCCCTTTATATCATTTGAAAGAAGCACTGTGTCGTCTGCGTAGGGTAGTTCAGGAATTTCTTCAGGTATCTTCAGCAGCATCATCATCAAACCTATAACCCTTGGTTTACAGAGATGCCACTATGGAAATATCAACATAAAATTCCGCCATGTCTGTTCTGTTCTGAGTTCCTTGCTTAAGTGTAAAGAGTCTTAAACCTGTCCAGTCTTTACTATTATCAATCTAGACTTTTTTTTTAAACCTTTTCTTCTTCCTCCATCCTAATCTGGTCACTGAAAGAAAGTTGTGAAAAGGGAATCGCACCTCATCACGTGACCGAACAACACATGGTTGCGAGGCTTCAACATTGCCATAAGATGTTTCAGTTGATCTGCAAGAGTATCTCAGGATGTAAAGACTGATGGTTCCGGTATCACAGGGTGTAGCGGCTGATGGTTATAGGTTATATGTTGATCCAGTGTTATTTTTTGAACTTTGTTACGTGTTCTCTACGAGCTACGCCTGCCCTCACTTCCAACTCGCGCAGTCTCGATGTTGACTAACAAGAAAGGATAATACATAAGGAAATATCCCGTTCTGTGGACAACATCCTGCTGACGTGTGGGAGTTTGGAAAAATTTAAGAAAAGACATGTTTTCCGTTCAGACAGTGCTGTTATGTCAATGTGTATTCCAAAAAGGTTGTTTACATAATTGGTTGGTTGGTTGCTGATCCAGCGGTCTATGGGCTCATGCCCATTGACCTAATGCCATTAGATGGCATTATATTGCTGAGAAGTCTGTGGATTTTCGGCCCACCCCCGGGACAGAGCCAGAGAATAACTATCACACCTCCAGGAAGGTAGGTTTCAACCGATACACTGCGTCTAGCCACTGTATCCAAGATAGGGTTCACTGTGCTCTTCCCCACCACCAATTGACTACTGGTTATGTCAAACTTCTCTATAGCTCCAGGCATGCAACCAAATGTTCAAGTCAAAAGGATTGTCACGTCCTGAGCCACTGTGCCTCTATGATGGGCCTCAGCCATAGGAAAAACAGTGATGTCAGTTTCATCCTCCTCAGTGCTGCACAGTACATCTCTGGCTCCCTCCCAACCACAGAGGGTGCATACATATATATTCAGGCAAACATGAAAAACATTTCAACAACAAAACAAAATCATAAATGTATAGATGACATGCCATGAAGCTTCTATAAGAAGATAACCTCAATATAACGGCATGTCATCCACTACGGTTTTCTGTTGCATGGATGGCATGTCTAGTGTGCCATTGGTGAGACCCACAGACACAACCACATGCGTGGTTTACATAATTAAATCCAGTATATTGGTATGTCTCTATCTGCGGGAAGTCAACTTGCACAGAATCGCGGAGTATTCAGAGAATCCATAAGGAACATCACGATCTTGAAAGAATATGTCACATGATGATGATGAAATTGGTATGAACAAAAAATAATTGGTATTGATTTAGTTTTTCATTTAATGTTGGGTATAGCATTGAGCAGTCGTTCTCACTGCTCATTCGTACTATGTCAGTTAGAGCACTCTCTTATCAGGCTAAACCTCTTCACAATATTTGATAGAATATGGACTTCCATAAGCAAGGTTCTAATCAGCTCAACAGATCAGCCATTGCCGTCTTTATGGTAGTTGCAGTAACAGTAAGATCATCTGATGTTGATGACGCGAAACCTGGTATGTTTTAATTAGCTAATGAAATCCTAATTAAAATTGTTATTCTACTACTTCTTCTTTCTGTCCATATGTACCTTTCGGTATTGAGGGGAGAGTGAATGTGCGGTTTTTTGCCGTTTTATTTGCCTAATATTGTTATTAGTTTTTAAAAGCAAAATAATAAAGCATACGTTATACACTTAATTTCTCGGCTATTCGTAGTAAGCAAAAATGAAACACTGGAAAGATGGGAAGAGGTTTTCAACGTTCTTGCATGTTGTTAGAAATTATATTTGTTTTTTTGGAAATTGGTATACCGGTGTTCCGTGACTATCGGCGGTACTAAATGCCTTCTGACTGAATTAATCTGAACCCCGTTAGGTATAGTTAGTTAGTTAGTTAGTTAGTTAGTCGTCGGATCATCATCACTGAAAACTGGACACGTCCATAGTTGCTCCGATCTCTCCTTGAGTGTATCCGCCATTACACTTCTGCTGACAGTACCGGTTCTTTGCTGGTTGACCATCATTCTTCTGCGCCCTCCAAAATGTTCACTTCTAGCAACACCGCATTTCAATCCCTGATCTTTAATCCTGGCCATTGAAAAGGAATCATCAACCACATTAGTCTCACTCTCGCGTGTTATATCTCTTAAGGAGTTCAAAACGTCAGCGCGATCCATTGCCCCATCGCCCTGTGCCACAATCGTGCACGATGCCAGTTGATCCGCTCTTTCATTGCTTCGAACGCCCACATGTCCCGGCACGAAAATAAATGTAACTCGTTAGATATGTTTTTGATTATTGTTGGGCGTTTGATTAGTCGCTATATTCATATTCGCATGCCAAAAATAGCCAAGGGCAACCAATAGATTTCACGAAAATTGGAAACTAGTTCATATTTTCATTTTGGTTGATCAGTCTCCTTAAATCCGTCAATCGATCAAGCCAATCGGTCACGGGTATTCTGAAGAGACACGAGCGTGCAGAAAATATTAATGTTACCTGCCATGCAGGTCGTACTGGGCGACTAAGAGAGTTTTACATATGGAGTTTGCTGTCCAATTTCATAGCGGTTCATAGTGACGCAGACTCACATGCTAATGTCGGATGTTTAGGAACAAAACACGCAGAAACTAAGGCCCGAATGTGAACTATGACATGACGAAGATTGCTATGCGGATCACATCCTGATACTCTGCAGAATGAGAAGAAGAAGAAGAAGAGGGCTATTGTTGAAATGAATATTTAAGCAGGATTTATACGCCAATAACAATGTGAACACTTGCTGAAACACCACTACAACTACTGTGCCACATACGAATCACGAGGAATACAGAACTGTCTCACAATCCCCCTCTATCACTTTGGTCGCTATGAGTAATAGTTATCATGAGAGAACACTAGAAGAATACCTTTGGTATCTCCACCCCAGTCTCAGCAAATCCATTAGTTACATTAGTGGTTCTGAAGCTGGATGGCGAGAACAACCCAGCTATAATCGTTAGTGCTAGCGAGCAGTCTTTAACACACTTTCCTCGAGAGCATTAAGGTGCCACTATTACCAAAACGAGAACCCTTTAGTTCAAGAGTAGCATCTGACGATTCCAGTTCTATGTAGATTTGTTATCTTTAGCTATTCCTGATTTTTGATTACACATCACCATCATAGCACACGATCAATTCCATCAAGTGCTCTGCTCCCCTTTCCAGCAGTTTTCCCAGAGATTAGTTTGTTGATTATCCCCCTCGTACACATTTACATAGGTGCTCAGATCTCTCTTTCAGTAAATCTCTCAGGGTATACAGGCTGATGGTTCCGGTTCTATATTGGTTCACTGATCTTGTTGAAATCTGTTGCTTCACCTTCACCTTCGCTCCCAATTTGCGCATTCTCGATATGAGTCATCCTCATTCATCTCAGAATCATCTGATCGCGGGGACTTACTAAGAACAATCAGAATGTCCGCTAGTTCCAAAGACTGACCATCATCTGTTATGTTGGCGAAGATAGCTAATTGTTTGACCCATTCGTTTCCCTCCACACCCGCTTGTCCAGGGACGAAGATAAAGGTTAGATTCCGCAGTGATGCCAGTATTTTAGCTCTATCAAATGACTCCACCCACAGAGTATGTAGACTCCACCCACAGCGTATGTAGACTCCACCCACAGAGTATGTAGACTCCACCCACAGAGTATGTAGACTCCACCCACAGAGTATGTAGACTCCACCCACAGAGTATGTAGAGGTAATCCTAGATATAGATAATGTGATATGCGGATCGTTCCATAGAGGATACACTTTCTCATCTCATCATTGGTCATCCCCATTTATGTCACTCGGTGTATGAGTGTTATCACCTCCAGTATCTTTACTCGGTGTATGAGTGTTATCACCTCCAGTATCTTTACTCGGTGTATGAGTGTTATCATCTCCAGTATCTTCACTCGGTGTATGAGTGTTATCATCTCCAGCATCTTCACCTCGTCTTCTTCCCTCTGAAGTAAATTAATGATTTCCCTTATTATGTCAGCCCTGTCTCATTTGAATGATGTACCATCAACTATCTAAAACAGAGGCTATGAAATTAAGCAGAGCACGATGTTAGTTAAGTGTTTCTGTCAATCGAAGGTGACAAAATCAGGTCTCAGAGTTTAAATATTTAGGAAGAGTCTTGACACATGGCCATGACACATAGACATAACGGTTATAAAGCCAGAGGCAGACCATGTAAAAGATGGATCACAGAAATCAAAGAAGCCACAGGAACAAGCTTACAAACAGCGCACAAGAAGGCCATCTCCAGAGAACTCTTCCACCCCTGACGCTGCAAGGCAAACAAGGGACACAGCGTATAGATAGAGTCTTCTCAGAGAATATCAAACTCGATAGAGGGATCGAAGCAAGATGTCAGAAAACCAATGACCTGACTTACCATATGTTGCAAATACTAAAACAACCATTAATTGTGCAAGGCGACAAAACGATAATTCATAAACAGTATTTGTATACCAACTCTGTGTTACCAATGTCACACATGGCCCTTGACAAAGAAACTAGTGGAAAAGATCAGAGCGAGTGAAATAAGATGTTTTAAGAAAGTTACACATGCTACCAGAAGAGAAGTATCGAGAAATAAAGATATCAGGAAAGAAATAAAGACCATGACAAGTCGAGACTACATCGAGAGATAACGAAAATCGTGGTGCGAACACATCATTAAAAATGGAACCAACGCAACCTGATCTTCGTGCATACAATAAAGGAATATGGGGCTACAGGAAGACCTATAGCTAGATGGGTGGAGACAAAGAAACATTTAAAAAACACGAGCTAACCATGGGAAATGCAACCCAAACCTGCCAAATAATGACAACTCTAACCCCAACTCCAACTAGACTTAGCGACACAAGTGGAAATGACAGTAGATAGATAGACCATCAACTATATCTTTGCATGTCAACTTCTCAGACTCCTGCAGATTAGCAGGATGCAATCCTGAGAACAGAAAGCACTGTGTCACGGTTTACAGCTTGGCTACATTAATATCAAGTAATAAGAATTAATGAATCTACATGGAAGATTACAGTTGTAATTACAGACGAATGTTAAAATTATTGTCAAAAATCAATATTAAAGTTATAATCGTAAATCAAGATTAAAGTTATATTTTTTAAAAAAGATTAATGTTATAATTGCAGTGAATCAGTGTCGTCTCAACAACGAAGGTTGGCTGCAAGGTTGTTACCTGTCTCTTACCTGGGTGGTGAACTTTGCTAAACTGTATTTTCTTCACCTCATTATGTTTACTACCTACTTGTCTACTTCTTGCTCGCCTCCCTTAACTTTTTCCTACAAGTAACTTTTCCTATCGCCATAGCTACAGACGCCCAAAAATCTAATAATTAATAAGATTGCGGCATTTATGAAGTTTCCTTTGTTCTTTCTTCCCCAGCCTGGAACTATATCGAGGGAGATGAGAACGGTGAGTGTTATTTTGATTGGTAGATTGTTGCTGCAATTTTGATTGGTAGATTGTTGCTGCAATTTTGATTGGTAGATTGTTGCTGCAATTTTGATTGGTAGATTGTTGCTGCAATTTTGATTGGTAGATTGTTGCTGCAATTTTGATTGGTAGATTGTTGCTGCGATTTTAACTTAACATTACAACTGTATGTTGACGGGGCCCAAAAGCAAAGAATAGCACCACTTTTACCAGTGATGTATATTGCAAGATGCAATTAAGGAGGTTTAGGAGGATGAGATTGCCTGCTCCATCATATAGGTGATCAAACGTACAAGCATCCATGCTGAAATCGAATGTGTCAGGTCGAAAGGCACATATATCACGACCAAGCTGTAAACCATGACACAGAACATTCCGTTTTCAGGACTACATCTTGCAATTTGCTAGAGTTTGAGAATGAACTCAGAAGAAGAAAACGTATGATTTAATACCTCGGAGGTTGTAGAATTACTTGAACCACGACCTCAATTATTTCTGCGGCAAAAACGCCTCTATATAATCGAATTGGACGCGGTTGAAAAGAGCGTACATTACAAGAGATATTTTTTAATAATTTACTTTAAATGTCTATACTCCACTGAAGAGAAATTTTAATTTCTCTACAGATGTGTCGGGTCATTGGCACAAATAAAACGGCGACACAATGCAATCCCATTTTCTGGATTACATCCTACTGGAAATCTAGTTTGACCATTGTCCTGCTATAAGAAAGATCCAGTGGGAGTTTGAGAATGAACGCTGAAGAAGAAGTAATGTCTATACAGGTATAAATTACTATGTATTACACAAAATACTCTGAAGGACGCGAAGGCAACATTCATTGAACCGCAACATTCATTATGTTATAATAAAGCATCCATACGAATTGTTTTCTTGGGAAACTAAGAAGATCACAGCAAAATGGTCGCAACCCCTCATCGTATCATTAAGGATTAATGTAAAGGGTTAATGTTTATACTCCAACATTATTATGTAATAATGTTGACGGTTGAAGTCAAAGCTCTGGCCAGTGAGAATTCCTCAGTTGGGAATATTAATATCCACACTAATGCGTCTGTGGTTTGACATGTCCGCAGTGCTTGGACATTCACGGCGCAGTAAAGAGGGACGTGTATTATGTATGAAAATAGTGCTTTGTGTACTACCACTAGTAGAATGACGATGGAGATGATGGAGGTGATGAGAGCAATGATATGAACGATGTCACAGAGTGCTACTTGTGTCTGTTTTCTGACTGATTCTATGAGTGTGCTTCGAAATATCCAGTCTGGCTATTCATGCAGTCAATGGCATAGGTCAATTATGAAGTCTTTTGAAGGGAGCTACCTTCATTTTTGTACCTGCACATGTGGGTGTTGAGGGAAATGAAAGAGCAGACTTACCAGCGTGATCATACTGACTGGTGGCAGTTCAATGGACAGTTCTGATATTTTTAATGAAATGATGGACTTGAACAGGTTGGAAAATACGAAACGTATTTCTTCTTCTGTATCTATGGCTGGAATGCAGGACCTGGCAGTGAAGTGTGACCAAACCAAAAAGGTTTACACACTTTTACCAATACCAAAAGTAATTTTTGGTAACACGCAAGTTTATTTACTGTGTTATATTTAGCTAATTCTTAACAAACGTCTGTGGCACATACATTCAAAAGCCTGAATCCTTCTTTCCGTGTCTGCATTGAGAGTCCAGTTTCACATCCGTATAACATTATACTTAGCGCTACCGATGTGAACCGATTGATTTTTACGGTAATACTGTTCATCCATTTCAAAACTTTAGTCAACCTTGCAATGACAGCCATCTTATAGATATCTCAATTTCCGAGTTGGAATCATCACATATTTGGGACCCGAATTTTTTTAATGGTGATAACTTCTTCACGTTTGTGATAGTATATTCCTGAGATCTTGCTTTGTTTAATTTATCACTAATACCTTGCTTTTATCTTTGTTAATTTTCATGCTATATTTCCGACTAAAGTCTTCCAAATTTGAATTGTGTTTCTGGAGTTCAGATTCTGAACCAGCCAAGAGACCGATATCATCGGTATGGTGCAAGTTACAAAGTGATCTACCGTCAATGATTATTGATGTATAGTTACCTTGTAATGCTTCCTGCCCTATATTTTGAAGATAAATGTTACAATAAATGGCTGGATAGACATATGAATTAAGAGACACACAGATGGACTGGACAGATATATACATTCAGATAGATAGATTCTTAGTTTAAAAATGGAAACGCAACATTTTTGGTGTTAATTTTTATAAAATATAAGCGCTAATTTGACATAATTCAAGCAATCGAATGTGTCCACCTAGTCATGACCTTCTCGTGCTTACCTGAATTGTACTCACCTCATAATTCGTGAGGTGATAACAGAGGGCAATGTTTAAACAACAGCTTTTTTTTACAATAACCCATCACAGGTTCATGAGAATCCCGTGAAACCTAATAAACAAAGAACTTTCTAACACTATTATCGAATGCGTATAAAATATTGACGGTCATCGAATACAGTCAATTGAAAATTCAATATGCAAGTATGGTTCATCTCGCTAACAACGACACAACATCATTGGACGCTTACAGAATGGACAATCATAAAGTGTAGTAGCTAGACAATTTAATGTGCTTAGAAGCACCATTAGTCGCCTTTTGGATCGATTTTATGAAACTGGCATAGTGGCAGATCTCTTCGTTCATGTATTGGAAGACCAAAAGTCACAACTTCTGTCGAGAACAGCTTCATGTGGTGCGTCACCTCAGGAATCGATGTGTTTCTGCATCCTCCATATTTCACTCAATACCACCAGCTCGTTGAATTTAAGATCAAACGGATAGGAACCGATTACTCGAAGCTAGTCTTTGGGTTAAAAAATCATACAGAGATTCTGATCTTACATATAGGCATCACTAGAACCGACTGAAGTGGGCGAACCAGCATTGTTAATACATCGTTGGGCATGAATGAAGACAGGTTTGGTTTAGAGATTAATCATTTCATGTGTTCCAGCGACACGAGAAGAGTTTGGTTTAGAGATTAATCATTTCATGTGTTCCAGCGACACGAGAAGAGTTTGGTTTAGAGATTAATCATTTCATGTGTTCCCACGAGAAGAGTTTGGAAGATGTGGACTGAGAAGTGTTTATCACAGAGTCCGTGAACGCTACACAAAAAACAGCGTTGATGACGTTGTGGTCATCAACGCGGTGGTGGAGGTATGCATACTGATGTGGGGGGAGGGGCGATAAACTCCATGGAAAGAAGTGGCATTGTGCAAACTGAAGGACATTGGTTGCCGAACGATATGTCGCTGAAATTGTTCGTCCTCGCGGTCCTTCCAATTTTGGCTGCAGGAGGGTCGATTTTTTCAGCAGGATAACGCTATATCTTATAGTTTGGAAATATCTTGCCCTGTCCATTCCTTGATGAATATACAATGAATATATATATATATATATATATATATATATATATATATATATATATATATATATATATATATATATATATATATATATATATATATATATATATATATATATATATATATATATATATATATATATATATATATATATATATATATATATATACATATAGATATGTATGCTCGTCCATCGCACATGATGATGACCATTTTTTACATCCACTTTTGAAAATTCAGAATGATGACCATGCTTAATAGTTCGTAGATGGCGAATGAGCCCTATTCGAGCTGTAAATTATTCGTGAACAGTTCGGACATGGAATAACCACTGTATGCGGATTTTAGTCTATCCGTGACTTTCTAGCTACTCTCCGCTGTTTGGCTGCACCATTTCTACTCTTTTCCCTGCACCTTATTGACCGTACAGAGCCATGTAGATCTGTTTTTGTGCAAGTTCTTCTCATGTGTCTTGGTCTATTGTAAACGCTTTCAGTGATGTCATTAACGAGTCCTTGTTATATAGATATGTATGTACAGATATACATTAAATCTATATATTGCCAAATATATATTGTATTTGGAGTATTTGGTAGTGGGACATGGCTTTGCCATCACATAATAGGTCACATTGATGAGAAGCCACGCTGCATTTGGGATATATCTATCGCAGCCAAACTGTCTTTTTCTTCTCGTTCGCAGTTTGACATGTCTACACAGCAAGTCCTGTTTTCTTAATAAATACTGCTGTATTTGAAAACTCCTCAGTGCTCCCATACATCTTTCTGTGGATATCCATCTCTGTGGGCCCAGTGTTCTTCCCTTAACTGGTTTAGTGTATTACAGTCTTGCATGATATTTTCTGCGGTCTGTGGTGCCTGCCCACAAAGGCACAGTGGTGATGGGACCAATCTTAATCTGTTTAAGTGGCTGTTTATTCTGGTGTGTCCTGTTCTGAGGCGGAAGATAATAACCTGCTCTGCTCTGTTGAGATAGTGGTAATTGTCTTTTGGGTGGTCGACTTTCCTGATGGCTTTGATGAGGGTCTTCTTTTCTTGGTAGGTGATTTCTTGGTATTTTTGTTCCTGTGTTGCTCCATCCTTCGCCAGTCTGTCTGCCTCTTCATTTCCTGGTATGCCACAGTGGGATGATATCCACTGTAGTACTACCCTTCTTTGAATGCTCACTTCTCGCATGGCTTTCCTCAGGTCTGGCAGTTTATCGCTGTCAAGGGCTTGTAGGACAGACATTTCATCAGTAAGAAATACCACCTGCTGGCATTGACTTGTGATTTTTAATTATTTCTGTAGAAATGTTTAAAGCCTGTACTTCTGCAGAGTAGCTGGAGCAGAATATTCCAGTTGGTGAACATGTGGATTCATTTTCTTTTTCTGGATATTTTATGTACACGCCAGCACCTCCATTCTTTACTGCTCTGGTTGCTGATCCGTCGGTATATACTTGTATCCATGCTTCTCTGGGGTACATGCAGCCAAACTGTAAACCATGACACAAAGCATTCCTTTTTCAGACTACTACCTACTATTTTGTAGATGTTTTAGAACGAAAAACAAGAAGAAGAAGATAGATGGATCGATTTCTCTAATCAATCTACATCCCACACAGGTCCAGCCAACTGGAAAATCAACTACCCATACTGTGGTGGTACCAAGCAGTCTCCAATAAACATTGCCACCTGTGACGTCGTCTTTGAGAAACTAGAATTGTTTGATTTTTCCGATTACAGTAGAACTGACAACATTTTGATGAAGTTGGAGAATGTTCATGGACATACAGGTAATATCATATTCAGAGCTATCATTACATTCCTGCTACTATGCTTCACTGGGGAAGCTAAATGTCCATCTCCGTGTAGTTGTATTGAAACATGTGTCTTCTTATAAGGGGGTTACTCGTTAAAATCGGGCCACGACGTTCTGTAGATATACGCAATTTATTCTGTGGTATCTGTCAATTACTGTTTCAGTTAGGAAATTACGTGCTCTGAGTGATACAATTTCCAGAGTTGTTCATTTATTTTATTTTCCATTTTATGTCTTTTTTAACAACAATTTCTTAATAAATGCTTTACGAACGGAAACTTAGTTGTCATTTTATTTATATATTTTGGAATGTCCTTGATATAGTGGTAATTTCCATTTCCGTATCCCCACAATCTCACAGGTTCGATCCCCGACGACTTGTTAACAAGTATATTCTTTAGTACATCCACAAGGTTTATTGCTTTGAGATATTTAGTTACGTAATATCAGCGGTCCTTTGGCAGACTGTGTTCATTGTCTTTAAGATGGACGAAGAGCGTATGGAGAACCCCAATTACAATGAAGTAAATTATTTACTATTATACTTTTAAATCGTAGAATTCGTCTGTAGCATTTGTACTCGAAAGCCTGTAATCGTCTCTCCATGTCCGCAATGAGTGTCCACATCTCACAACGGGTTATACAGTTTGACTTTCACACCAATGCCGATGTTGCGTTTCGAAATCACTGTTAGCCTTGATATAGACGCTAAAGTCATCTCCAGGCTTATTTTTACTTCTGCTTTGCATTTTCCATCGCTGCATATGTTGGATCCGAGGTATTTGAAGGTATTCACCTTCTTCAAGCTCCTCATGTAGTATCTCCTGTATGATGTGCTCTAGGTATATGTTGAAAAGTACTTGAGACATTATGCATCCTTGCCGAACTCCCACATTTGTTTTAAAGAACTCTCCAATTATATTATTTGATAAGACAGCACAACTTGCATTTTTCTAAAGTGATTCAACAATGTATATAATTGTGGTGTCAAAATTAAATTGCCTCATTATGGGCCACAGACCATCATGCCAAACACGGGCAAAGGCATTTGTAAAGTCAATGAAGTTGTGGTATAGATCACGTTGGTACTGAATATGTTTTTCGATTAATATTCGGACGTTAAATATTTGTTCAACGGTGCTTCTGTTTGCTCTGAAGCCAACTTGTTCTTCTGCAATTATATCTTCAGACTTGTGTTTTATTCTGTTAATTAGTATTCTGAGCATCACTTTACTCGGGTGTTTTATTCTGTTCAGTAGTATTCTGAGCATCACTTTACTCGGGTGTTTTATTCTGTTCAGTAGTATTCTGAGCATCACTTTACTCGGGTGTTTTATTCTGTTCAGTAGTATTCTGAGCATCACTTTACTCGGGCGTTTTATTCTGTTCAGTAGTATTCTGAGCATCACTTTACTCGGGTGTTTTATTCTGTTCAGTAGTATTCTGAGCATCACTTCACTCGGGTGTTTTATTCTGTTCAGTAGTATTCTGAGCATCACTTTACTCGGGCGTTTTATTCTGTTCAGTAGTATTCTGAGCATCACTTTACTCGGGTGTTTTATTCTGTTCAGTAGTATTCTGAGCATCACTTTACTCGGGTGTTTTATTCTGTTCAGTAGTATTCTGAGCATCACTTTACTCGGGCGTTTTATTCTGTTCAGTAGTATTCTGAGCATCACTTTACTCGGGTGTTTTATTCTGTTCAGTAGTATTCTGAGCATCACTTTACTCGGGTGTTTTATTCTGTTCAGTAGTATTCTGAGCATCACTTTACTCGGGTGTTTTATTCTGTTCAGTAGTATTCTGAGCATCACTTTACTCGGGTGTTTTATTCTGTTCAGTAGTATTCTGAGCATCACTTTACTCGGGTGTTTTATTCTGTTCAGTAGTATTCTGAGCATCACTTTACTCGGGTGTTTTATTCTGTTCAGTAGTATTCTGAGCATCACTTTACTCGGGTGTTTTATTCTGTTCAGTAGTATTCTGAGCATCACTTTACTCGGGTGCGTTATTGAAATACTACAATGAATAGTCACACATAGAGCAAATAGACATACTTGGGGAAAAAAGGTAAATTTGATCCTGCCTCAATTGTAAAGATCTATCAGAACTATCCTGCCTCAAGTGTAAAGATCTATCAGAACTATTATGTCTCAATTGTAAAGATCTATCAGAACTATCCTGCCTCAAGTGTAAAGATCTATCAGAACTATTCCGCCTCAAGTGCGAAAATCTATCAGAACTATCCTGCCTTATATGTGAAGATCTATCAGAACTATCCTGCCCCAATTGTGAAGATCTATCAGAACATAACATGAAAGCCTCAGCTACATGACGGTAACTGGAAGTAGTCCGGTGACTTTCTAGAAGGTCTAATTGTTAGCATTCTAAAAGGGGGAAAACATCAAGCAAGAACAGCTTCTAAAATAGTACACAACTGAGAGTTAACTCAATTATAAACACTGGCGGAATTCCAATCAATCATCCTATTTGTGAATAGTGTAATAGTGATCTCTCATCCAATCAATCATCGTATTTCTGAAAGGTGTAATAGTGCTCTCCCTGCCAATCAATCATCCTATATATGAACGGTGTAATAGTGCTCTCCCTGCCAATCAATAATCTTGTTTGTGAAAGGTGTAATAGTGCTCTTCCTGCCAATCAATCATCTTATTTGTAAACGTGTAATAGTGCTCTCCAAATGTTAATAATATGTTAATCTTCAGCTGAGGTCGTCCTGTCTGGTGGTAGAGAATTGGTACTGAATGGAGGTAACCTGTCTAGTACATACATACTGGCGCAGTTTCACTTTCATTGGGGTGGAGAGACGTCCCGTGGTTCGGAGCACAGCCTGGATGGGAAATTCTCACCTATGGAGGTATGATTTTTGTGTTTCAATTCACGAATGTAGAAAAATGGTTAATATATCAAAAATGTGCACTGTTCAAATAATTCTACAATTTTTCTTTATTCATTTCCATTGAAGCTTTTACGGTGCTTGGACCGTATTTTTAGTTGACATTACTTTCATCAGATAGTGTGATCAACATCACGCCCACCGCCTTTACTTTCCACAAAAAAATATGGGACGCATTTTCTTAGGTTCCATCGAACTTGCAGACTTTTCAAATATTCCGGCTGAACTGGAAATTAAACATTGAATTATCCGACTAGAAAGCCAGTTTACTAACAACTGAGCCACAGGAACAAAATGTCACATAAATCAAACGTTGACTAAATCAACTTTGCCTATTCTCAAAACATCTCCTAATTATTATACATCATAATAATTCTATCTCTACATTTCTCTCACAAAAATCTTACTTGACTGTTATCTATTAACTCATTATCTCCAAGAAGACAATAAAGTAGTCAACCAAGCAGACCAACTATGCCAGTGAGTCGTTAAAGGTCAAATAAGCAGACATCTAAGGGGGACAATTATGCCAGTAAGTTTTTAAAACAGTCATTTAATCAGACCAACTATGATAGTACGCCAATAAAACAGTCCTTTAAGTAGACCACTTGCTGCAAATCCATTATGGCCATTGTCCAACTACAGGAGCGATCCTACGGGATTAAAGGATCCTACGGGATTTACACTTTGGATTTGAGATCTTTACTCAGAAACTTTACATTTACTTTCACACTTCAAATTGTAAATCATCCATTTACAACAAATACCTTAAAAAAAGACTCATCCACTCGTGCACTATCTTCCACTCATGCACTATCTTCCACTCGTGTACTATCTTCCACTCATACACTATCTTCCACTCATACACTATCTACCATTCATGCACTATCATCCACTCATAACTATCTTCCACTCATGTACTATCTTCCACTCATACACTATCTTCCACTCATACACTATCTACCATTCATGCACTAGCTTCCACTCATGCACTATCTTCCACTCGTGTACTATCTTCCACTCATGCACTATCTTCCACTCGTGTACTATCTTCCACTCATACACTATCTTCCACTCATACACTATCTACCATTCATGCACTATCATCCACTCATAACTATCTTCCACTCATGTACTATCTTCCACTCATACACTATCTTCCACTCATACACTATCTACCATTCATGCACTATCATCCACTCATGCACTATCTACCACTCACGCACTAGTGGAAGAACCACTCACTGAAAGTTCTATAATTATTCTCCCGTGCTTCCTCAGATTCACCTTGTACACTATCACTCACGTTTTAACACCTTCGCCGATGCAGCTTGCAGTCCCAATGGTCTTGCTGTGCTGTCATTCTTGTTTGAGGTGAGGATATTCACTATTACCACCTAATGTCAACGGTTACTTAATTTAGCTCATTGATTAATTATGCTATTTTGACTAAGGATACGAATTAATTATGCTACTTTAACAAAAGTTAAGAATTAATTTCGCAACTTTAAGGTTAAGGATTAATTAAGATAATTTAACTAAGGTTACGGATTAATTATGCAACTTTAACAAAGGTTAAGAATTAATTTCGCAACTTTAACTAAGGTTAAGGATTAATTACGATAATTTGACTAAGGTTACGGATTAATTATGCAACTTTAACAAATTGTATGTATCGCCCGTGTGTTGCCGGGGCCCGAAAGGGGAGCAAAGAATAGCAACACTGATTACCTTCCACGCATGTCGTAAAAGGCGACTAAGGAGGTTATGGGATGGAGTTGGCTGTCCCATCCCATATAGGGCCAGTGACCCAAAGCCATGCTGAAGTCGGATGTGTCATGCCGAAAGGTGCAGATATCGCATAATGCTGTAAACCATGACACAACGCATTCTGTTCTCTGGACTACATCCTGCTAATCTGCAGGAGTTTGAGAACAAACGAAGAAGAAGAAGAAGAAGAAATTGTATGTATTATTAACGCTACTTTAACTAGGGTTAATGTTCAATTAAGTTAATTTAACTAGGGTTAATAATTAATTATGCTATAACTAGGGTTAAGGATTAATTACAATACTTCAACTACAGTTAAGAATTGCTTATGCTAATTTAACTACGAGTTAACAATGGAATGTCTTCGGTTAAGTACGTTAAGTTTGATATATGCTTGTGTTTGTGAGTTGTTGTTTCTTCCATATAAGTTATTCCATTTATTTTCCTCGGTGGGAGAAGCTTTTCATATATCACAACACTTTTGGACATTGCTTAAATGAAGATGTTCATGTTAGTGCTTCATTTACTTCACACAATGTCTAATATTTATTTGTGTTACATCAGGAAGGCTCACACAATGAGAACTATCAACAGTTGATTGAAAACTTGGCTAAAATACCCAACGCAGGCAAGTTCATTTCTTGTATTGCCATCAACATCCTCATTTGATGAACCGGCTATCGTCTGAAATAGTAAATCTATCTATCTATCTATCTATCTATCTATCTATCTATCTATCTATCTATCTATCTATCTATCTATCTATCTATCTATCTATCTATCTATCTATCTATCTATCTATCTATCTATCTATCTATCTATCTATCTATCTATCTATCTATCTATCTATCTATCTTTATATCTATCTATCTATCTATCTATCTATCTATCTATCTATCTATCTATCTATCTATCTATCTATCTATCTATATATCTATCTATCTATCTATCTATCTATCTATCTATCTATCTATCTATCTATCTATCTATCTATCTATCTATCTATCTATCTATCTATCTATCTATCTATCTATCTATCTATCTATCTATCTATCTATCTATCTATCTATCTATCTATCTATCTATCTATCTATCTATCTATCTATCTTTATATCTATCTATCTATCTATCTATCTATCTATCTATCTATCTATCTATCTATCTATCTATCTATCTATCTATCTATCTATCTATCTATCTATCTATCTATCTATCTATCTATCTATCTATCTATCTATCTATCTATCTATCTATCTGGCTGTCTGTATATCTGTCTGTCTGTCAGTCTGTATATCTGTCTATCTATCTGCCTTCTTACCTGTCTTTCTGTCTGTCTGTCTATCTATCTAACTATCTATGTATCTGCCTACCTGTCTGCCTCTTTACCTTTCTACACATTAGTATATATATTTGAATATATATTTCCATTAGTCTGTCTATTAATTTTTCATTTACTAATCTTCATCGCGGGAAACTTTGCATAGAACAGAAACCACTTCTTGATAGTTCAAGGTTTAAGTAATATGATTTTAATATATCTTTATCTTACCTGCCATTGAGTCAGAGGAAACTTGGATACAGGAAAATGTCGTTTTGCTTATCACCGGACATGAATAACACATACAAATATACTTTTCGACTAACATGCCTTTATAAAGAACACAATATAACTCATGATGGGTAAAGAACGGCACTGTCCACTATCACATAACAAAGGTCCTATTTTTTAGACCGAATCCTGCAATATTTTCTTGCAATTATAAGTAAAAGTTCTTTTAATAACGTTGTAAAATTATATAACTCCTCCACATACACATTATACATTTATAGCTGATGTCATGGCTGATTAAAAAATTATATAGTTGATGTCATGGCTTGTTGTAAATTTATATCGCTGATGTTATGGCTGATTGTAAAATTATATAGCTTTATTTCATGGATAGCTGTAATTTTATGTAACTGATGTGATGGTTAGTTTTGTGAAAAATAACAGTTGTGAGACATAATGGAATACATAATAAATTGTGTGTCCATTTCTTTTATCAGACGACGAGACAGAAATTGAGACTTTATTAGTTGGCAACTTGGTTCCACCTCCACAGTACCAGTACTACCGATACGATGGAAGTCTGACTACACCCCCATGCTGTGAATCTGTGATCTGGTCTGTTTCTACCGAGAAAATAGAAATCTCTACCGCACAGGTAATTCAGTAATGAAATTTTACATTGAACAAATGGTAAATAGAACGCATACATTATGCACAATGCGGGAATAAAGTCATAGGGCAAGTTACAACTTGCAAAAGAAAATTTAATAATGTAAGGGATAAAACTCTGTAAATCATATTTTTGAAACAGGTATAAGCACAGTTACATCCCTGCAATGTTTCCTTTTTTTTAAAATGACACTTGCCATTTAGATTAGTATTTCGTGTCCGCGGGGTGAGGAATGTCTACCGGACCGAGAGAGCTTCTCCTTGAATTCTATAACTATTTATGTGTATATAGAAATAGTGTGGACCAAGTATTGGTCTTAAACTGACACATTTTCTTAACCAGGTTGCAGAAACACAAATGTTGGAAGCCACTGGTCGTGGGTATCTCCATGTCGTTCATTTTGTACTTAAGAAGTCGCGGTTTAGAATCCTGTTCGCGATGTCTTGTGTATAAAATATATTTTTTCCTAGATCACTCACAGTTATTGCTTGAATACACGGAGTAACGTACTATTAGTTGTACTCTCAGCAGGACGCGTTTTGCTTAGTTGAGACAGTGCACATATTGGGTAACTCTAATACAGTGAAGTCAATTTTCTAAGACCTTTATGGCTTTTTTTTATTTTTTTGAGCAAATTGTGTTTACAAGATTATAAATATATAGAGAGACAGAGAGATGAGATATAAGGGAATCCCTGGTACATTCCTTAAGTGTATAATAATAATAATAAATTAAAAAATGATAGTACTGCTAATAATAATAATAATAATAATAATAATAAATAATAATAAACCGATTAGCCTCTAGATCTGTCGTTGTGGGATGGCTGCCCACTCTTCCCGGTGTGCAAGAGACAACTGTCCGAGGTTGGCTGGAGCCATGTCTCGATTCCAGAGTCGTCTGTTGAGGTCATCCCATAAGCGTTCAATGGGGTTCATGTCTGATGACATGGCTGACCACAGAATTGTCTGGTAGTTATTGTCAGCTTGGAACATGGTGGTGAGTTGGGCTACATGAGGTCGAGCGTTATCATTCTGAAACATCAACTCTCGTACAGTCAAAATTGAAAGGACGCGAAGACGAACAATTTCATCGAGTTATCTTTCGGAATTCAAGTGGCCTTCAATTAGCAGCAAGTCACTTATTTCCATGACGTTGATTGTCCTTTCCTCATCAGTACAACTCCACCACAATGTGGAAGAGCCTCATCAACGCTGTTCCGGGCGAAGCACTCACGGACTCTGCAGTAAACTTTTCTCCGTCTATCGTGTTGATGGAGTTTAAAAAAAGGATTCATCAATAAACTAAACCCGTCTCCAGTCATTCCCAACGGTCCATTTACGATGCTGGTTCGTCCACTGCAGTCGGTTCTGGCGTTGCCGATCCGTAAGAGCAAGACCTCTGATGTGATATTTTAACCCAAAGACCAAAGTCGTGCATCCGGTTCCTGATCGGTTGATCTGAAATTTGACGAGCTGCTGGCATTGAGTGGACTGTGGAGAACACAGATGAAAATGAATTCCTGAGGTGACGCAGCCATATGAAACGGTCTTCCGACGGAGTTGTGTCTTCCACTGCGCGTCCGGTCTGCAACTGAGCCAATTTGTTGAATTCGTCTCCAAAGAAGACTAATGGTGGTTCTAAGCACACTAAAGTGTCTGGTCACTACATTTTGTGATTGCCCAGTTTGTAAGTGTCCACATATGAGGTATCGATGTTCTATAGTAACATTAGCCGTACATTGACTTCAATGACTGTCATTAAATTTTCAACTGAATTTATTCGAGGACCGTTATTGATGTCCAACAATCGAATATCTTTTATAAAAGCAACTCCATAAAAAAATTGCATTTCTCTTTTTTTTTGTGTGAACAGCATTGAAGAATAGTGAGAATTTCATGGAAAGAAAAGAAACCAAAGAGGTCCTGATAAAACTGTGTATGAAAGAAGAGCTAATAAGGGAAACAACAATCAAAAACATGAAGTGTTTTGTGAGGGACATTACATCTTACTGAAGACCTTATTTGGAGGTACAATAGAGGGACTGGAGAAAGAGACATGACATCTTACTGAAGACCTTATTTGGAGGTACAATAGAGTGACTGGAGAAAGGGACATGACATCTTACTGAAGACCTTATTTGGAGGTACAATAGAGGGACTGGAGAAAGGGACATGACATCTTGCTGAAGACCTTATTTGGAGGTACAATAGAGGGACTGGAGAAAGGGACATGACATCTAACTGAAGACCTTATTTGGAGGTACAATAGAGGGACTGGAGAAAGGGACATGACATCTTACTGAAGACCTTACTTGGAGGTACAATAGAGGGACTGGAGAAAGGGACATGACATCTTACTGAAGACCTTACTTGGAGGTACAATAGAGGGACTGGAGAAAGGAACTTGACATCTTACTGAAGACCTTATTTGGAGGTACAATAAAGGGACTGGAGAAAGGGACATGACATCTTACTGAAGACCTTATTTGAAGGTACAATAGAGGGACTGGAGAAAGGGACATGACATCTTACTGAAGACCTTACTTGGAGGTACAATAGAGAGACTGGAGAAAGGGATAAGAAGAGATGCAAGTGGGAGGGAACCATAAAAATATGGACAGATTACAGATTACTAGCAAAGAACACCACCAAGATAAGTAAAAAGAAGTTCCGCTGCATCTAAACTTCGTTGCGGAGAAGGTAATTGATGATGCACATTGTATAGTGCAGAACTATTTACTTTATTGGCTTGCTCTTTCCCAGCTGAACGCATTCCGGAACCTGTTTGATGATAAGCAGCAACATTTAGTCGATAACTACAGACCGCTCCAACCACTCAACGGACGAATAGTTCTAACACTGTAAACCGTTGTCTCAGGAAGTCGATTAAGAAACATACAAGTTCAAAATTGGTAGGTTATTTTCTGTTTCATATGATTCTTTTACGCCGAAGACAGATGTTTCCGGTGATTCTATTTATCTATACACTGTGGCCCTTGTTTGCCTTGCGGCGTCATAGGTAGAAGAGTTCTCTGGAGATGGCCTTCTTATGTGATGTTTGTAAGCTTGTTCCTGTGGCTTCTTTGATTTCTGTGATCCATCTTTTACATGGTTTGCCTCTAGTTTCATAGCCGTGATGTATATGTGTGAAATCCATCTGTGGCATGTTATTGTTTGGAGTCTGGAAGCGTGTGAAAACAACTTGATCTGTTGTCTTTTGATGTGTTCCAATACTGGTATTGTTTTGGTTATCTGTATGATGTTATCGTTTCTAATTCTATCTCTTAATGACACTCTGAGTATTCTTCGTAGACATGTCATTTCTGGTGTCATTATTTTTCTTGTCTTTTGCTGTCATTGTCCAGGTTTGGCACTGGTAGCACAGTGATGGAATAATAATAGTCTTGTATAATGCAACTTTAATGTCTATGTTTACATTTTTGTTCTTAAAAATGCTTGTCATCTGTCCTAGGATCTGGTATGTTTTGTTGCATCTACATTGTATGTCTATACTGTTTTTTTCCTTCACTAGATATAATGCTTCTTAAGTAAGTGAAATCCTTTACTTGTCTAAGGTGTGTTATTATCGATGGAGATAGTGATATTTCTTTCTTTCTTTGCTATTATTTCTGTCTTTTCAATAATAATCGTCATGTTTAATTTTTAGCTTGTTGTGTGGAGTCTGTTCATATGTCCTTGGAATTGTTCTTCTGATGTCGCTATTAGTACTTGCTCGTCTGCAAAGAGTAGTTCGTTCAATTTGTATTTATGTTATCTTCTTCATTGGCACTTGTTAGTTTACAGATGTGGTCGATATATGTTATAATCGACCACTCTTGTCAGGTAATTAGCGCAAAAAAAACGTCGACAACGTATTATAATCTCTGAGTCACATGATGCTAGAAATCTAATGGGACCATTATCATGTCACAGGAGAGATCCAGCGGGAGTTTGAGAATGAACGTTGAAATAGTGTTTGATCTTCTCATACTAATATACGTACATACGTTTTCTTCTTGTCTCGTTCTTCTACTGATAGCAGGTTGTTGACAAATAAAAAGACATAACACATTGTCAAATATTTTACAGAACAATATCACATATCAGTCAGTCAGTCAGTTTCTCATTTTCCATGTTTGGCACACAGGGCGGATTTCATAGTTCTCCATGCCTGTCGGTCAGTTGTTAGGGATTGCAGGTCTTGTGCATTTATGCTTGTTGATTTTTAGTTCATTCATAAATGTTCTTCTGAGTGTTGTTTTTTATCTTCCCTGTTTTCTTTCCCGTTTGGTGTCCACATGAAGGTTTCTCGTGGTGACAAATAAAAAGACATGACACATTGTTAAATATTTACAGAAGAATCTCACGTATAGTAGACATTCATTGTAAATAGTGGAAAAACTGAAAATGTTGACAGAAAAAAAGTGTCTGTATGAAGAATGGGACACTTCTGTCCTTTCAATCAAACGTCAATTGCTGTCAACTCAAACGTAACTTCCATTCTCCTTGATCTTGTTATCTTCTAAATATTTGATTACGAACGTTGTCCAACCATTTGACTACTTTTGCGTAGAAACCTTTTTCTACCTACTTGAGCAGATTATCTCATCCGAACTATTTGATTTAACCAGTAATATAAACACTTTAGTAATATAAACACTTTAGTAATATAAACACTTTAGTAATATAAACACTTTAGTAATATAAACACTTTAGTAATGTAAACACTTTAGTAATGTAAACACTTTAGTAATGTAAACCACGTAACCACCTGTCAACTTTCTAATTATTTGATATTTTTGGTTTGTTTTCGTTCTGATGAAGACGTACTAATCGAAAAGGTGTCTGTTTTTTATATGCTGTTAGTGTAACATGTACTTTGTTGCAACTCTTATTATTAATTTTGTTCCCCTTTATTGAATTGTTCCAGCCCTGATATCTTTAGTGCGCTCCGTTGCTGTTAAACACTGAGGATTTATCAGTGAATACTTAGTATACGTCCGGTCTGATTAGGTGGCTTCATCTCAAATCAACATCTAGTCCTGTAACGTTACTTCTCTAATTCAGTGGTTTTCAACATATGTAGAGCCGTGATCAATCCCATGTTGGTGTCTAAAAAAGTCACTGACTTTTTCTAAAGTCACCAAGGCTTTTGAACCTTTATCTCTATAATCCCTGTTGTTTACACGGCCAGATATAACCAACATAGACCTCGGTATCAAGTTGAGAGAGTCGTGTCACGGCAAGAGGCTAAAGTCTACCGTTTAACACAAAAATACTCAATGCAATTTATAATTAAAATTCTATCCCACCCCTCCTGGATGAGTATATGATCCCATCCATTTTAAAAAAAATGTTTTGGCCCTCTTCCTTGTTTCCTCGGGAGGGCAAATTGCCCCACGTTGATAACATCTCCTTTTGAGCCGATTCAGTCTAAAACAAGCCAACTACTCCAATTATGTCTTGTCTTATCCATCTACGGAAATTATTAACTTATACAAATTGTGAATTGTGAAACACAATCTATGTTGATGGAAACATCAAGTCTGGAAGATTCTAGAAAATCAAGTCGATTGACCAGGACTGAGTTTTGAGAAAAGGCAGGGATTGAAGATTTCGGTTAGAAAAATGATAATAATTTTGGGGGAGGCAGTTCGAGACACAGGGAGATCAGGCAATTAGAGCTTGGAGTTTTGGGAGTCTCTCTCGGAGCTCCTGAGACATTCGATTCAGGACTTGGGAATCGGACAGTGGTTTGGGACACGCGGTCCACACTGGTCTTGAAGGCTAAGTAACTTATATTAGAATATAGTAATTTGTCAGACCCTCGACACTCGGTCGAAAAGTATAGTTGTTTCGAACACTCGGTTCGAATACCGTAAGTGAGAATAACATTAGTCATCGAGAGACGGTTTACAGTCTCTAGTAGTTGACGAACAAGTTGTTCATAATTCCTGGATGTGATAGGCACTTTAGTATACCTCAAATATTGTTATAACTCATTGATGTTTAGATTGAACTGCGGAGGCAACGAATCCACAGGTTAATTGCACAGATTGTACAAATGAACATTGAATCACATATTAAATAACCACATACACCTATGATACCAAGTGTCTGTATGTTTCATTGAATTGATGTAAATAACCATAGGAACGAAACTGGTCACATCACCAGAGTTGCCAGAGAGTCTTGCATTCAAAAGACTCCATCACATATATTGAGACGCTATCACGTTGATTATGACTCGGTCACGCTATTGCAAGACTTCATCTAGCAAAACTCCTTTTACTGTTACACTAGTTATCTGACATACACGCTCAGAAACTACTCTGTTACAACTTAGTGAAAACCATGTTCTGTAACGCTGGTTCATAAATCATATTAAATTGACCTTTTAACATGTGCAATATTGTGAAATATTTAGATAGCACATAGGAAAGTAGCACGACTTGTACAGTATGAACGGCACGACATTTTATATTCTTGAACCTCGATCTACTTCGGGTGAGTTAAGATTGTGAGACTGTGCGCTTAGCACCTCTGCCACAAAAGCCATCTGTTTATATATAACTTTTTCATTATAATTTCAGATATCATGAAGCGACTTCATCTCACAGTGGAATCTATACGTTTGAGCTTTATCATTACATCAATGTATCTAATTTCATAAGACAGTAGCCAAGAAATGATGTGGGAAAGTAAAGAAATGATGTGGAAAAAGTATAGAAATGATGTGGGAAAGTATAGAAATGATGTGGAAAAAGTATAGAAATGATGTGGAAAAGTATAGAAATGATGTGGGAAAGTATAGAAATGATTTGGGAAAGTATAGAAATTATGTGGGAAAGTATAGAAATGATGTGGAAAAGTATAGAAATGATGTGGGAAAGTATAGAAATGATGTGGGAAAGTATAGAAATGATGTGGAAAAGTATAGAAATGATGTGGGAAAGTATAGAAATGATGTGGGAAAGTATAGAAATGATGTGGGAAAGTATAGAAATTATGTGGGAAAGTATATAAATGATGTGGGAATGTATAGAAATGATGTGGAAAAGTATAGAAGCATATGTGCAAATGTATAGAAGTATATGTGGAAAAGTATAGAAGTATATGTGGAAAAGTATAGAAGTATATGTGGAAAAATATAGAAACGACATAGTAAAGTATGGAGTTGACTTGATGCAGGAATACGCTGACATTTGTTGTTACATCTTTAGTCATAAATACGACATAAAGTTCAAAGATTGCAATTAAATCCTAACTAAAAATGTTCAATATAAATAACTAACAATAAACAAAAGAACAAGGACATTTTTCCACGTTATAGGAAATTTCCATTTGACTTAGACATTTTTGTGAAGTGACGGAAACATGTCCAAGTCATCACAGTGTTAAATATTTTTATGATTGTGTGTGTTTCTTTCTTTTTTTTATTGCGTGTAACTTGATAATGGTCATAGTTGGACCGTATAATGAAAAAAAAATCCCTTGTTCTGTCGCTTATTCCTAGTTATTTATTTTCAGCATTGTTAGTTAGCATTAAATAGTATCTTTTGTACGTTATTTAGTATTTGTGACTTATTCGTTTGGTAACTGCGGCACTCTCCATTTTGTTCCTCTGACATTTTGGTTATTTATATACTACTGTAATCGCATTTTCTAATAGAGAGCTTCATTAGGTTATGATTCAGGGTTATGTTTTTGTTATTGTAAGATTTCAGTTATACATGGATACTGTTTCCGTTTGTAACTCAAAGACATTCTAAAATGCCCTTCACCACGTCTATATCAACTCCGGCCGCCGAAAAACAAAATGGCGTCTAGCGCCGTTGGCGACATACCCCATCCAATGAGATATCGTTATAATAGACGCCCCACAGCCTGATTGGTTACTCGGTTACATGCGCTATTGAAGCCGGTTCATTCCTACGTCCGACATGATCGTTGTAACAATGGCTAGCCAGAAGATACAAATTTTATAGCAATTAATCTGACCACATCTGCACACTGGTACGATGCATGATGGGACCGGTTTTATAGACCTATCTTTCATCGTATTTTGAATAAAATAACATTTAATCGGGGCTTGAATCATGAATTATTGAGTTTCCCAGCAGTGAATATACAGAATGCCGCGTTGGTTTGGAAACATGTAGACGTTTGATATCGAATATTTTGAAGTGGAACAAAAAATGACTAGACCTAAGCTTATTACAAATCTACATGTTTTATACAGTTCCTCCGGCTATATTTTGATAATTTCGCAGTGAAAGAACATAAATACAACAGTTTTGCGTATTTAGTTTACAGTGTTGCCAAGGAATTCGATAAATAAGGTAAGTTATTTTTTTATTTATTTTTTTCCTCTTTATTTGTTATAAAATATATGTTTTTTTTTGTGGAAAACGTCTTTACCACTTTCTCATATGTCTGGTATCACACACACACGTACATAAATTACACCAATATATGCATAATTCAATTCTTTATTTATATGTGCAAATATTATTTAAATATCTCTAACAACCAAAAAGTTATCACATTTTCAAAACAATCACCATCAATGACGCAAATTTTCAAAAAAGAATCCGGTGGCAGAGAGACGTTTCGAATTTTTTAATCTGGCTTGCTAAAGGTTTAATGGAAGCTTTCGATACACGATCACTATCGTCTGTAATAAACGATCAATATCGTCTGTAATAAAAACGGAAGTTGTAAAAAATAAAATATTATATTCATTAACTGTGTCTTATTTGTTTCTATTGTTCTTGATGATTGTGTGTGTGAGATAGAGCGTTGTGTTGTTTGTGTTCTGTTAGGTAAGTCTGAGAGCTTTGTGTTGTTGGTCCTTCACACGATGATGATGATGACTATTCCCTATATCAACTTTATGACATTCAGTTCGAGTTGTGTCCTTGAGAATGAATATGTAGATGTCTAATAAACCCCATTCTTGCTGCAAAATGTCCTTGTGCATTCACTGTTTTATTTCTGGTATATTCTTCACAAAGACCTAACGGTTCGAAACGTTGAAAATATCATGTATATTGTTATTTGAATATTTTCGTGATTACAACTCCATAGCCCTTTATAACTGTCAGTTGTCATCAAGTTAAACTTCAAAAACCTGTGTTCTACGTCAGTATTTTTGTTATTCAGTTGCACATCTGTATTACCTTTTATTGATTGAATTTACAAAACGCCAAGTATCTGACTTCATGTAGCATCTTTTCAAGTATCACGGTTTATGTCAAATGCTTTTATTGAAGTTCTTAACTAGTTATTGTAGCGATTATTTTGTCCATCTTGAGAACTTATTTTTCACGATTTACATCAAATAGTTTTAGTGAAGTTTTTTACGAGTTAACGTATCGATTACTTTGTTTACCTTGTGAACGTATGGATTACTTTGTTTACCTTGTGAACGTATGCCCTTCAGCAACTCACCATAGAGAAGTATCTCTGATATTCGATGATCTTGTAGGGATTTCAAGTGACTTGCCCAACGAATCTGCTAGTCTTCTTCTTCTTCTGCGTTCGTTCTCAAACTCCTGCAGATTATCAGGATGTAGTCCTGAGAACGGAATGCGTTGTGCCATGGTTTACATCATTGCTGCAATTTCTGCGCCTTTCGGCCTGACACATCCGTCTTCAGCATGGCTTTGGGTCGCTGACCCTATATGGGAGGGGATAGTAAACTCCATCCGATAACCTCCTTAGTCGCCTTTTACGACATGCGTGGAAGGTAAACAGTGTTGCTATTCTTTCCTCCCCGGCAACACACGGGCGCAATCTGATAGTGAATCAGTACCATTGATAGGAATATTAGCTTTCTTAATGAAATTTGTATCTGAAATCGTGTCTTGACATCTCAAGTTCCTTTGTTAATGAAATTTGTATCTGAAATCTTGTCATGACATCGCATGTTCCTTTGTTAAACAAGTTGTCAGGAAGTTATTGAACTTCCTCGTAGGATGTGACAGGTTGAAAAAAAAATAACAAGCCAATGAATTATGTCTTTTGAAGAACATCCTTTAAACCTACGGCAGTTTAAGCATAAATGAATAAAAAGGAGATGATGAAAGAGATGCAGATAAGGTCGATGTGGATAATGACGACGCTGATTATTATTATTGTAATTATTATTATCGTAATTATTATTATTATTGTTATTATTATTATTGTAATTATTATTATTATTGTTATTATTATTATTGTAATTATTATTATTGTAATTAGTAGTCATTGTAATTACTATTATTATTATTATTGTAATTATTATTGTTATTGTTATTATTATTGTTATTATTATTATTGTAATTATTATTATTATTATTATTATTGTTATTATTATTATTGTAATTATTATTATTATTCGGAAATAAACTTAAGTCAAATATCATAATAAAATATAGCCCAAAATATTAGCCTGATCATCAAACTTAAATTTTCCCTAAATGTGCTGTCACTGCCTCTCCTGGTATCTTCAAGTCAGACGTAAACATTCATATAATATAACAAATACAATCTACAGGTAACTGTGTACCTCCCTCCTCGCAAAGTGCTCTTGCGTCATGGTTAATGAACCGTTGTCGGGTTATTTATGTTCTTATAATTTATTTATTGCCATGCAAAAAGATTTATGGAACAATAACAATTTATTGTATCGATTTATCCTCAGTATATAAGTGAATAAATATTTCTCTAGTCTCATCACTGGGATTGAGCACATTGCGCCTAAGTTGACTTGTTACAACAGTTATCTGCTAGAGTATGCATCCTCGTAAACAAAGCTCTGTTATGTGGATCAGATCGGTCATTGTCGTGTTTATTTTTCTTGATTTGACAGGACTTGTTGATTCCTCTGCTGATTCACAAGGTAATTAGTATCTTTGACTTGAATGTACAGTAAAAGTTGTGTAAGAATACTCAGAATACTAAGGGTGACTGTTTGAGTCATTACAGACAGCGCTAAACATATAGATAATATCTATATAAAGCTTGACCTTGTCAGTGTTTATTCATCTGAACTTTGCCCAGGTTTCACAGACCTAAATTCCCCGGTACTCTTGTATTCCAGAGATGGAAATTTCCAACATCTGCAATAAGTTCCTTACCCGTTATAAGGTCCCTACACGTCCCTGCACATATGGTCTCAATCGCAAAACGAGTCAAGACGACTGAATGTGTGTCCGGTTACAGTAGATGACCAGGGTGTCTTACTGTCTCACCGTGCTCTTTGACGCTCTGCGACGTTAGCTGAATGACGCCTTTCTGCCCAGTGGCCCATGTTCGTTGTGCTCCATTCGCAGTCCGCCGCATCCAGACTTAGCATGCTGGGCAAGACATGGCCCATACATTAGACGCTATGGGCACAGATCCCATTTGCCGCCTTCACTGATTTTAAACGCAGAAATGGTTTCAGATGTGTGGTTGCTATTGCATGCGGACAGCGATTATGATCCACTAGTGAAGGCTAGACAGAAGAATAGCTCAAGTGATCACTCACATGATCATATTTATGTAAAAGCGTGTGTGCCCTAATTTATTCTAGTATCTGCGCCATCGCTGGCTAACACACTCCGTCTTCGGCAGGCTGGGTTGTGATTTTTCTGTCTGGGTTGTCTCCTCCAGCCTTTCCATCTCCCGATGGTGATTGCAAGGCAGCAATTTAAAAAAATCCCCCCTCCCCTAGCACGCTCGTGACTCGGAGCTAATAACTCCATGCCAGCAGCTTGAGCTTATAGCGGCTCATATTCGCTTGAAGCTGCCCGTCACTGGACACATGGGGTATTTCAGTAGGGATATCAGCACCGACTGATATCCCGTCCTGGTGGGCAGCAACACCGGTTTGTTCTGCGGCTGCATAATTGCAGCAAGCACTCCATATATAGACATATATGGAGTGCCCTCCACCATCCGCCACCTGTGGACGCGCCTGGTAGGGGTCGGTAGCCCCCCCCCCCAGGAAGTGATCACTATAGTCGTTAAACATGACTTGATTTTTCTCTGCGCCTGCCAAAGTTTTTTGATTGAAGGCTTGTGGCAGTGCTCATGTACTTCTGGCATAAGGAACTGATCGCAGAAGAAAAAGGATAATATAAGACATTTCCTTGTGTAACTTCTCGTTTATACTTATTGCATGCCAAAAATAGCCAAGGTGACTCCAAGTATATAAATAGTGATCAACAAAAAACACCACAATAATATAAAAAGTAACAAATTAGAGGTCTTCTAGCATATGGTCATGGTGACGATATCCAAGCAAAGTTGTAAAATAATTTGTAAGTTGTATTTTATAATTTATGAAAGTGTGTTGGCTACAGTGTGTATAAGTTGATGAGATGTCTGAGAAAAGCCACAGGAGTGAATAGAAGACACAGAATTAGAAACGATGTCATAAGAGAAAGAGTGGGTGTCATATCAATTCTACAATACATACAAAACCAACAGATACAATGGTTTGGTCATCTGGAAAGAATGCCGTGGGAGCTAATAACTCCATGCAAGCAGCTTGAGCTTATAGCGGCTCATACTCGCTTGAAGCTGCCCGTAGATTTATGGAACAATAACAATTTATTGTATCGATTTATCCTCAGTATATAAGTGAATAAATATTTCTCTAGTCTCATCACTGGGATTGAGCACATTGCGCCTAAGTTGACTTGTTACAACAGTTATCTGCTAGAGTATGCATCCTCGTAAACAAAGCTCTGATATGTTGATCAGATCGGTCATTGTCGTGTTTATTTTTCTTGATTTGACAGGACTTGTTGATTCCTCTGCTGATTCACAAGGTAATTAGTATCTTTGACTTGAATGTACAGTAAAAGTTGTGTAAGAATACTCAGAATACTAAGGGTGACTGTTTGAGTCATTACAGACAGCGCTAAACATATAGATAATATCTATATAAAGCTTGACCTTGTCAGTGTTTATTCATCTGAACTTTGCCCAGGTTTCACAGACCTAAATTCACCGGTACTCTTGTATTCCAGAGTGGGAAATTTCCAACATCTGCAATAAGTTCCTTACCCGTTATGAGGTCCCTACGCGTCCCTGCACATATGGTCTCAATCGCAAAACGAGTCAAGACGACTGAATGTGTGTCCGGTTACAGTAGATGACCAGGGTGTCTTACTGTCCCACCGTGCTCTTTGACGCTCTGCGACGTTAGCTGAATGACGCCTTTCTGCCCAGTGGCCCATATTCGTTGTGCTCCATTCGCAGTCCGCCGCATCCAGACTTAGCATGCTGGGCAAGACATGGCCCATACATTAGACGCTATGGGCACAGATCCCATTTGCCGCCTTCACTGATTTTAAACGCAGAAACGGTTTCAGATGTGTGGTTGCTATTGCATGCGGACAGCGATTATGATCCACTAGTGAAGGCTAGACAGAAGAATAGCTTAAGTGATCACTTACATGACCACATTTCTGTAAAAGCGTGTGTGCCCTAATTTATTCTAGTATCTGCGCCATCGCTGGCTAACACACTCCGTCTTCGGCAGGCTGGGTTGTGATTTTTCTGTCTGGGTTGTCTCCTCCAGCCTTTCCATCTCCCGATGGTGATTGCAAGGCAGCAATTTAAAAAAATCCCCCCTCCCCTAGCACGCTCGTGACTGGGAGCTAATAACTCCATGCCAGCAGCTTGAGCTTATAGCGGCTCATACTCGCTTGAAGCTGCCCGTCACTGGACACATGGGGTATTTCAGTAGGGATATCAGCACCGACTGATATCCCGTCCTGGTGGGCAGCAACACCGGTTTGTTCTGCGGCTGCATAATTGCAGCAAGCACTCCATATATAGACATATATGGAGTGCCCTCCACCATCCGCCACCTGTGGACGCGCCTGGTAGGGGTCGGTAGCCCCCCCCCCCAGGAAGTGATCACTATAGTCGTTAAACATGACTTGATTTTTCTCTGCGCCTGCCAAAGTTTTTTGATTGAAGGCTTGTGGCAGTGCTCATGTACTTCTGGCATAAGGAACTGATCGCAGAAGAAAAAGGATAATATAAGACATTTCCTTGTGTAACTTCTCGTTTATACTTATTGCATGCCAAAAATAGCCAAGGTGACTCCAAGTATATAAATAGTGATCAACAAAAAACACCACAATAATATAAAAAGTAACAAATTAGAGGTCTTCTAGCATATGGTCATGGTGACGATATCCAAGCAAAGTTGTAAAATAATTTGTAAGTTGTATTTTATAATTTATGAAAGTGTGTTGGCTACAGTGTGTATAAGTTGATGAGATGTCTGAGAAAAGCCACAGGAGTGAATAGAAGACACAGAATTAGAAACGATGTCATAAGAGAAAGAGTGGGTGTCATATCAATTCTACAATACATACAAAACCAACAGATACAATGGTTTGGTCATCTGGAAAGAATGCCGTGGGAGCTAATAACTCCATGCCAGCAGCTTGAGCTTATAGCGGCTCATACTCGCTTGAAGCTGCCCGTAGATTTATGGAACAATAACAATTTATTGTATCGATTTATCCTCAGTATATAAGTGAATAAATATTTCTCTAGTCTCATCACTGGGATTGAGCACATTGCGCCTAAGTTGACTTGTTACAACAGTTATCTGCTAGAGTATGCATCCTCGTAAACAAAGCTCTGATATGTTGATCAGATCGGTCATTGTCGTGTTTATTTTTCTTGATTTGACAGGACTTGTTGATTCCTCTGCTGATTCACAAGGTAATTAGTATCTTTGACTTGAATGTACAGTAAAAGTTGTGTAAGAATACTCAGAATACTAAGGGTGACTGTTTGAGTCATTACAGACAGCGCTAAACATATAGATAATATCTATATAAAGCTTGACCTTGTCAGTGTTTATTCATCTGAACTTTGCCCAGGTTTCACAGACCTAAATTCACCGGTACTCTTGTATTCCAGAGTGGGAAATTTCCAACATCTGCAATAAGTTCCTTACCCGTTATGAGGTCCCTACGCGTCCCTGCACATATGGTCTCAATCGCAAAACGAGTCAAGACGACTGAATGTGTGTCCGGTTACAGTAGATGACCAGGGTGTCTTACTGTCCCACCGTGCTCTTTGACGCTCTGCGACGTTAGCTGAATGACGCCTTTCTGCCCAGTGGCCCATATTCGTTGTGCTCCATTCGCAGTCCGCCGCATCCAGACTTAGCATGCTGGGCAAGACATGGCCCATACATTAGACGCTATGGGCACAGATCCCATTTGCCGCCTTCATTGATTTTAAACGCAGAAACGGTTTCAGATGTGTGGTTGCTATTGCATGCGGACAGCGATTATGATCCACTAGTGAAGGCTAGACAGAAGAATAGCTTAAGTGATCACTTACATGACCACATTTCTGTAAAAGCGTGTGTGCCCTAATTTATTCTAGTATCTGCGCCATCGCTGGCTAACACACTCCGTCTTCGGCAGGCTGGGTTGTGATTTTTCTGTCTGGGTTGTCTCCTCCAGCCTTTCCATCTCCCGATGGTGATTGCAAGGCAGCAATTTAAAAAAATCCCCCCTCCCCTAGCACGCTCGTGACTGGGAGCTAATAACTCCATGCCAGCAGCTTGAGCTTATAGCGGCTCATACTCGCTTGAAGCTGCCCGTCACTGGACACATGGGGTATTTCAGTAGGGATATCAGCACCGACTGATATCACGTCCTGGTGGGCAGCAACACCGGTTTATTCTGCGGCTGCATAATTGCAGCAAGCACTCCATATATAGACATATATGGAGTGCCCTCCACCATCCGCCACCTGTGGACGCGCCTGGTAGGGGTCGGTAGCCCCCCCCCCAGGAAGTGATCACTATAGCCGTTAAACATGACTTGATTTTTCTCTGCGCCTGCCACAGTTTTTTGATTGAAGACTTGTGGCAGTGCTCATGTACTTCTGGCATAAGGAACTGATCGCAGAAGAAAAAGGATAATATATGCTATAGACATTTCCTTGTGTATACTTCTCGTTTATACTTATTGCATGCCAAAAATAGCCAAGGTGACTCCAAGTATATAAATAGTGATCAACAAAAAACACGACAATAATATAAAAAGTAACAAATTAGAGGTCTTCTAGCATATGGTCATGGTGACGATATCCAAGCAAAGTTGTAAAATAATTTGTAAGTTGTATTTTATAATTTATGAAAGTGTGTTGGCTACAGTGTGTATAAGTTGATGAGATGTCTGAGAAAAGCCACAGGAGTGAATAGAAGACACAGAATTAGAAACGATGTCATAAGAGAAAGAGTGGGTGTCATATCAATTCTACAATACATACAAAACCAACAGATACAATGGTTTGGTCATCTGGAAAGAATGCCGTGGGAGCTAATAACTCCATGCCAGCAGCTTGAGCTTATAGCGGCTCATACTCGCTTGAAGCTGCCCGTAGATTTATGGAACAATAACAATTTATTGTATCGATTTATCCTCGGTATATAAGTGAATAGATATTTCTCTAGTCTCATCACTGGTATTGAGTATATTGCGCCTAAGTTGACTTGTTAAAACAGTATCTGCTAGAATATGCATCCTCGTAAACAAAGCTCTGATATGTGGATCAGATCGGTCATTGTCGTGTTTATTTTTCTTGATTTGACAGGACTTGTTGATTCCTCTGCTGATTCACAAGGTAATTAGTATCTTTGACTTGAATGTACAGTAAAAGTTGTGTAAGAATACTCAGAATACTAAGGGGGACTGTTTGAGTCATTACAGACAGCGCTAAACATATAGATAATATCTATATAAAGCTTGATCTTGTCAGTGTTTATTCATCTGAACTTTGCCCAGGTTTCACAGACGTAAATTCACCGGTACTCTTGTATTCCAGAGTGGGAAATTTCCAACATCTGCAATAAGTTCCTTACCCGTTATAAGGTCCCTACACGTCCCTGCACATATGGTCTCAATCGCAAAACGAGTCAAGACGACTGAATGTGTGTCCGGTTACAGTAGATGACCAGGGTGTCTTACTGTCTCACCGTGCTCTTTGACGCTCTGCGACGTTAGCTGAATGACGCCTTTCTGCCCAGTGGCCCATGTTCGTTGTGCTCCATTCGCAGTCCGCCGCATCCAGACTTAGCATGCTGGGCAAGACATGGCCCATACATTAGACGCTATGGGCACAGATCCCATTTGCCGCCTTCACTGATTTTAAACGCAGAAACGGTTTCAGATGTGTGGTTGCTATTGCATGCGGACAGCGATTATGATCCACTAGTGTAGGCAAGACAGAAGAATAGCTCAAGTGATCTCTTACATGACCACATTTATGTAAAAGCGTGTGTGCCCTAATTTATCCCAGTATCTGCGCCATCGCTGGCTAACACACTCCGTCTTCGGCAGGCTGGGTTGTGATTTTTCTGTCTGGGTTGTCTCCACCAGCCTTTCCATCTTCCGATGGTGATTGCACGGCAGCAATTTTTAAAAAATCCCCCCTCCCCTAGCACGCTCGTGACTGGGAGCTAATAACTCCATGCCAACAGCTTGAGCTTATAGCGGCTCATACTCGCTTGAAGCTGCCCGTCACTGGACACATGGGGTATTTCAGTAGGGATATCAGCACCGACTGATATCCCGTCCTGGTGGGCAGCAACACCGGTTTGGTCCGCGGCTGCATAATTGCAGCAAGCACTCCATATATAGACATATATGGAGTGCCCTCCACCATCCGCCACCTGTGGACGCGCCTGGTAGGGGTCGGTAGCCTCCCCCCCCCCCAGGAAGTGATCACTATAGCCGTTAAACATGACTTGATTTTTCTCTGCGCCTGCCAAAGTTTTTTGATTGAAGGCTTGTGGCAGTGCTCATGTACTTCTGGCATAAGGAACTGATCGCAGAAGAAAAAGGATAATACGTATAAGACATTTCCTTGTGTAACTTCTCGTTTATACTTATTGCATGCCACAAATAGCCATGGTGACTCCAAGTATATAAATAGTGATCAACAAAAATCACGACAATAATATAAAAAGTAACAAATTAGAGGTCTTCTAGCATATGGTCATGGTGACGATATCCAAGCAAAGTTGTAAAATAATTTGTAAGTTGTATTTTATAATTTATGAAAGTGTGTTGGCTACAGTGTGTATAAGTTGATGAGATGTCTGAGAAAAGCCACAGGAGTGAATAGAAGACACAGAATTAGAAATGATGTCATAAGAGAAAGAGTGGGTGTCATATCAATTCTACAATACATACAAAACCAACAGATACAATGGTTCTGTCATCTAGAAAGAATGCCGTGTGATTCAATAGTTTATAAAGCATATACGAAGAGAGGAGAAGCAGAAAGAAGAGACAAGGGTAGACCTAGAGTACGCTGGATCGACAACATCAAAGAGACTTTACACGAACACCGAATAAAATTATCTGACGCTGCCAGAAAAGCGAGAACAAGAACATTGTATCTGTCTCGACACCCGTAAAGTGTAAAAGAGGAAGGAAAGAAGAAGTGTATAAGTTGTATATGATTGCTTTTGAAAGTGAGTTGCCATTTGGCTACATTGTGTGGTATTGGGGGGGGGGGTGAAGGATTTTTCCAAACTAAAACTATATTTTTTTGTTGCTCTATAAAATGTACCCTCTTATGGTGAGTTACGCCCTTTTCAACCGCGGATATTAATCCAATGCAGTTATATCAGAGTTTTACAACCATAAAAATAAAGTGCAGAGCGCAGTTCTCGTAATTCAGTCACAACGAGTTCCATGATATCAGTCAATCAATCAATCAATCAATCAATCAAGTGCCATGCCGACTGGCGTAGGCGATCATGTTTCTGCACGACTCTCTGTCTCTTGTGTTGTCAATAAGCTCAGTTGGTGAGCTTCTAAAGTGCCACGCTACAAGCCAATCTAGTAACTTTTCTCTTTGTCGACCCCTATCTCTTCTCCTTTTGATCTTTCCAGTGGTTATTAAGTGTTCAAGCTGTGTTCTTCTCAGCACATGCCCTAGAAACCTTGACTTTCTGCCTCTAATGTTTGATATGATTGATCTTTTTACGCCAGCATCAACGAGAACCTTTGCATTAGTTTTCTTGGTTGTCCATGGTATTTTCATCATTCTTCTTAAAAACCATATTTCTGTAGCCTCCAATTCATTTTGAATTTTCTTGTTTATAGTCCATGCTTCAGATCCATAAAAAAGAATCAGTTCGATATAACATCTCAGCACCCGAATTCGGGTCTGCATTGATAGACTTCCATTGCACAAAATGGTTCTCATTTTTTGGAATGCTGATTTGGCTTGTGCTGTTCCGCTCTTTATCTCACTTGAGCATCTACCTTCTGATGTTAACAGGGTGCCAAGATATTTCACTTTTTCAACTTGTGCTAATTTTGTGTTATTAATTATTACGTTGCATTCCATGATATAATAAACAATAATACATTAAACATGTTTCGTCCTCTTCTTCAACGTTCATTCTCACACTCCCGCTGGATCTCTCTTATAGAATGACATTGGTCCTACTAGTTTTCCAACAGAATCTAGTCCACAGAATAGAAATATATTACGACGCAGTTTTATTTGCTCCAATGTCCTGACACATTGGTCTTCAGGATCCAAACAAATCTAGTAATAATAATAAAACACATAATCAGTCAGTGTCGTATGGGTTTCACATTCAGGAGTTTGATACAGAAAGTTCTACACGCATCTTTATACTCTACCATCCTGATGAGTTTGGAAACATCACACACCGCCCAGTCTTTGATATTATCCAGTCTTATCTTATTATTATCACTTGGTCTTCTTCTACCCTACACATTGAAGAATATCTTTTGTCATCGAGGAATGTCTCGCCAAGTGCCCGTAACAACCATGTTTCATGACTGCTGATCTGTTTACGTGTAATCGTATCGTCTGCTTAGTCGATATAACGGTTTCCCTTATAATTTGTTAGTTAAACCTTCTTGTAATAATCTAATCTATTAAATCTGCGTGTAATAATCAGTTCTTATTTTGTTAAATCTACGTGTAATAATCTAATCTATTAAATCTGCGTGTAATAATCAGTTCTCATTTTGTTAAATCTACGTGTAATAATCTAATCAATTAAATCTACGTGTAATAATCGATTCTCTGTTTGTTGAAAGCATTGATATTACGAACAATGAGTGGCGACATCGTATGACCAACTAACACTCTATGTTTCTCTTTCTTAGAATGGAACTATGAAGATGGTAATCTGAAGGGTGAGTTATGTTTTTATTGTGTATGATGATGATGAGAAGAAGGAGGATAATGACGATAATGATGGCGATGATAATGACTGCGATAATGAGGGCGATGACAATGACTGCGATAATGATGATAATGATGAGGGTGTTTGTGATAAGGATACAAAATAAGATAATGGTGATTGTGATAATTAAGATGATGATGATGGTGAAAATGATAGTGATAGAAGTGATGAGTATGGTGGGTGTGATGATAATTATGATAATGACGATTGGTGACAATAATGACGAACACTAAACTAATAAGAAAAGATAGAAAGAAATATAGACAAATAGACAGAAAAAAAAATACAGACAGATAGACAAAAAATGTACAGATATGTGTGTGTGTAGATGTGTGTGTGTATGCACCGATTCCTGTAGGTAGGTTGATAGTAGATAGGTAAGTGTGTAGATGTGTGTGTGTATGCACCGATTCCTGTAGGTAGGTTGATAGTAGATAGGTAAGTGTGTAGATGTGTGTGTGTATGCACCGATTCCTGTAGGTAGGTTGATAGTAGATAGGTAAGTGTGTAGATGTGTGTGTGTATGCACCGATTCCTGTAGGTAGGTTGATAGTAGATAGGTAAGTGTGTAGATGTGTGTGTGTATGCACCGATTCCTGTAGGTAGGTTGATAGTAGATAGGTAAGTGTGTAGATGTGTGTGTGTATGCACCGATTTCTGTAGGTAGGTTGATAGTAGATAGGTAAGTGTGTAGATGTGTGTGTGTATGCACCGATTCCTGTAGGTAGGTTGATAGTAGATAGGTAAGTGTGTAGATGTGTGTGTGTATGCACCGATTCCTGTAGGTAGGTTGATAGTAGATAGGTAAGTGTGTAGATGTGTGTGTGTATGCACCGATTCCTGTAGGTAGGTTGATAGTAGATAGGTAAGTGTGTAGATGTGTGTGTGTATGCACCGATTCCTGTAGGTAGGTTGATAGTAGATAGGTAAGTGTGTAGATGTGTGTGTGTATGCACCGATTCCTGTAGGTAGGTTGATAGTAGATAGGTAAGTGTGTAGATGTGTGTGTGTATGCACCGATTCCTGTAGGTAGGTTGATAGTAGATAGGTAAGTGTGTAGATGTGTGTGTGTATGCACCGATTCCTGTAGGTAGGTTGATAGTAGATAGGTAAGTGTGTAGATGTGTGTGTGTATGCACCGATTCCTGTAGGTAGGTTGATAGTAGATAGGTAAGTGGGTAGATGTGTGTGTGTATGCACCGATTCCTGTAAGTAGGTTGATAGTAGATAGGTAAGTGGGTAGATGTGTATAACCCCAAGTAAATTAATTATATTCAATCTACGATTAGGACCACAGAATTGGTATCGGACTTTCCCTGACTGTGGTGGACCTAATCAATCTCCAATTGACATTGTAACCAAGGACGCTGTCTACGCTCCACATTTGAATCCTCTTGACTTGACTGATTACAAGAACACCGACGGTATCACAATGAAAATGATCAACGTTGCCGGACATACGGGTATGTAACTCATCTTAAACTTGTATGATGTCATGGTCATCCATTTTTTTTAAATGATGTGAGTCACATTCTTACCACCACCATCAACATCATCACAATGACTATAATCATAACCATCTCTATTGTAAGTCAGTTATTGATGTTACTGTTTCACCATCACATGATGATGATGTCCATTTTTTACTTTCTTTTTAGAAATTTAGTTAGAGTTATTCCACAAATGGCGAGCAGCGATGTTAAGGGTAGACCTAGACCACGCTGGATCGACAACATCAAAAAGACATTACACGAATACCAAATAACATTATCTGAAGCTGCCAGAAAAGCGAGAACAAGAACATTGTATCTCCCTCGACACTCGTAAAGGGTAAAAGAGGAAGGAAAGAAGAAGAAGAAGAAGAAGTTAGAGTTATAATCTTGACTATGAGGTAGTACGTGGCTAATAATCCCTTTTCTAACAGAAAATGTCCTTGGGTAGTTTAGGCATGGAATGACCACTGTAGATGGTATTTGGTCTGCCCGTGACTTTCTAGCTACTCTCGGGAATTGAGCTTATGAACTTATCCTATTTTCACAAGATACCGTTCCTCTTTTGAATTAACCCCATGCGCTATAGCAGAACTTAATTATATGCGTTATATCATTACTTGAAATTAACTATATGCGCAAAAACAGTACTTTTAGTTAGCTACATATGATATAACAGTACTTCTAATTACATGTTACAACCGTATTTTGAATTAACTAAATGCGTTATAGCAGTATTATCAATTATCTACATGCGTTATAATAGTATTATGAATTAATTACATGTGTTATAACAGTACTTTGAATGAACTAAATGTATTAGAACAGTACTATGAATTATCTACATATACTAGAACAGTACCAAATCACAAAGTGAAATTCCTTGTTTTTGAGCCTCGCTAACGGCAAAGATTGTAAAATGTATATGCCCACCCTCTACTTTAATCCCCAGCTGAGGTGTTGTTCTTGGGTAAGGATGTGATTCTGAAGAATGGAAGCCTGTCCACAAGTTACAAGCTGGAGCAAGTCCACTTTCATTGGGGTGGTGATTCAAGTCATGGATCAGAGCACAGCATTGATGGACAATACTTCCCAATGGAGGTAACACTATTTGACTACTTGATTATTGGATACTGTATATCACGTGACAATTGATAGCAACTAAAATTGGATACCGTTTATCACATGACAATTATCCTTTTCAATATCTAAGATTAAAATTCAGGGTTTGAAATGCGGTGTTGTTAAAAGCGAACTTTTTGGAAGGCGCAGAAAAATGATGGTCAACCAGCAGAGGACCGATCGTGTTAGCAGAAGTGTAATTGCAGAAACACTCAGGGAGAGATCGGAGCAACTATGGACGTGTTCAGTTTGCAGTGACGATGATTCAACGACTATCTAACTAACATGACAATTTATAATTATGATTGGATAGTGTTCATCACATGACAATTGATAACAATTATGATTGGATAGTGTTCATCACATGACAATTGATAACAATTATGATTAAATAATGTTGTCACTGATTACTAATATAACACCATGGACAGATAACAAGTGTAATGAAGTTACATTGAAGGAGGTTAATTCAAAAAGACATCTACTTGCCCGTACCAGAAAGAGACAATCCACATATTTGGACACATCATGAGAAGAGGACAGATGGAATACATTGTAACAAACGTCGAGTTGAAGAGCAAGAGAGGTATAGGAAGATCAAGTGCAAAGATGTTTGACAACCTGGCATTGTGGCATGGGAGAACATCTGTTTGTGAAATGAGTGGCAGCACACGAAATCCAGTCCACATGGACAGATATCAATGTTGCCAACTTCAAACTTCCCGTACATGTCTTGTCTGTTGCGGTCTATTCTGAATCTAATAATGAGTGTTCCTTTCTTTCAAGTTTATAGATAACATCCTTGTTTAGGGTCCATGCGTGAGTTGAGTTGCATGTTATGTTCATGAAGCTGTGATAGTGGATTTCTTTTATGTTCATGAAGCTGTGATAGTGGATTTCTTTTATGTTCATGAAACTGTGATAGTGTATTTCTTTCATGTTCATGAAACTGTGATAGTGGATTTCTTTTATGTTCATGAAGCTGTGATAGTAGATTTCTTTCATGTTCATGAAGCTGTGATAGTGGATTTCTTTTATGTTCATGAAGCTGTGATAGTGGATTTCTTTCATGTTCATGAAGCTGTGATAGTAGATTTCTTTCATGTTCATGAAGCTGTGATAGTGGATTTCTTTCATGTTCATGAAACTGTGATAGTGGATTTATTTTATGTTCATGAAGCTGTGATAGTGGATTTCTTTTATGTTCATGAAACTGTGATAGTGGATTTCTTTTATGTTCATGAAGCTGTGATAGTGGATTTCTTTTATGTTCATGAAGCTGTGATAGTGGATTTCTTTTATGTTCATGAAGCTGTGATAGTGGATTTCTTTCATGTTCATGAAACTGTGATAGTGGATTTCTTTTATGTTCATGAAGTTGTGATAGTGGATTTCTTTTATGTTCATGAAGCTGTGATAGTAGATTTCTCTCATGTTCATGAAGCTGTGATAGTAGATTTCTTTCATGTTCATGAAGCTGTGATAGTACATTTCTTTTATGGAAATGATACTGCATCTTCTATTTCTTGTTGTTGGTCATTACTTCCAATTTTTGCTAGCTGGTCTGCTATCTCATTTCCCTGATTTGTGAGTGGGGCTGGTATTCACAGGACAACTACTTCTTTTGCCTGGTTGTTTTGCTTGGCTGTTTTGCTTGGCTGTTTTGCTTGGTTGTTTGGTTACATCTTGTTCATCTGTAGGAATTTGAGATTGAACATAGGCTAAAAAGAGGAAGAAAGGAAAGACTTATTTTCCATCCTCTCAACATCCTCTTATCATTATCTCATCATACTCTCCATCTTCTTGCCATCCCCTCACTATATTTGTGTCATCCTCTCACCATCCTCATATACGTTTTCAGTCTTCTCGCCATCTCCTTGTCATTCTGTCATAATACTCTCACAACACTACATACTATACACTATATACTCTTCCCATCCTCTTACCATACTCTTGCCATTATCTTACCATACTCTTCCCATTATCTTACCATACTCTTGCCATTATCTCACAATTCTCTTGTCATTATCTTACCATACTCTTGCCATTATCTCACAATTCTCTTGTCATTATCTTACCATTCTCTTGTCATTATCTTACCATACTCTTGCCATTATCTCACAATTCTCTTGTCATTATCTTACCATACTCTTGCCATTATCTCACAATTCTCTTGTCATTATCTTACCATACTCTTGCCATTATCTCACAATTCTCTTGTCATTATCTTACCATACTCTTCCCATTATCTTACCATACTCTTGCCATTATCTCACAATTCTCTTGTCATTATCTTACCATTCTCTTGTCATTATCTTACCATTCTCTTGTCATTATCTTACCATACTCTTGCCATTATCTCACAATTCTCTTGTCATTATCTTACCATACTCTTCCCATTATCTTACCATACTCTTGCCATTATCTCACAATTCTCTTGTCATTATCTTACCATACTCTTGCCATTATCTCACAATTCTCTTGTCATTATCTTACCATACTCTTCCCATTATCTTACCATACTCTTGCCATTATCTCACAATTCTCTTGTCATTATCTTACCATACTCTTGCCATTATCTCACAATTCTCTTGTCATTATCTTACCATTCTCTTGCCATTATCTTACCATACTCTTCCCATTATCTTACCATACTCTTGCCATTATCTCACAATTCTCTTGTCATTATCTTACCATACTCTTGCCATTATCTTACCATACTCTTGCCATTATCTTACCATACTCTTGCCATTATCTTACCATACTCTTGCCATTATCTTACCATACTCTTGCCATTATCTTACCATACTCTTCCCATCCTCTTACCATACTCTTGTCATCCTCTTGCCATTCTCTTGTCATTATCTCACCATTCTCTCATCATCCTCTAACTACCCCCCCTTAACCATCTTATTACCCTTAAATCAACCTTTCTCACTCACCCTCATCATCTCGCACCCAATGTCCACCTCGCCTCATTCTCTTCCCCAGATTCACTTCGTGCATCGTCAAGTCAACATCCCCGACTTCAAGGTAGCAATGACAAAGCCATTTGGCCTCGCAGTCCTGTCAGTTCTTTGTGAGGTCAGTATGAAAATGATTCTGTCACAATTACATTTTTCATCATTAGTAAATCTATATCTCCGCATGAGTGTTACTTGTCCTGCCGTAATGTACCTAGAAGTAACTATACAAATATGGGTTTTAGCAGCTTGCCGGCAGAAGTTTAGTCTTTGGGGAAGAAAATTAAAGAGAAGATTGACGTATTTGCTGTGTTCACAAGCAGCCTTACTATGGAGAATTAATTTATAGATGTTGTAACACTTGAGTTGTAACCTTGATGTCAGGACGTTGTAAATAAATATACTTATTACATATATTGGAACACTAGTGTTTCGCCTCTACATATACTGCCAAAGGTAACTCCAAACACACCCACCCCACCCCTCGTCACTGTTACACTATGCTATAGTCTTAATACCGATGTCAGTGACCGAGGGATTAGCAATAGAGTTCAATAAAAAAAAGTGCGAACTTGGTCGCCATGACGGTCAGTTAACTCTTTTAGGACTTGATTTTTTAGGTTTGGACCAAATTAATTTTATATATGTGTTTTTATTGTATTACTTGACATACTAATATTGATAAATAGTGTATGTGTAATACATCATTGGAAAGGGGAATGGATACAGAATATGAATATATAAGTACATTGATGATATTTGATTGCTTCACAAGGTTACAGTTAGCCTTGTGAAGAAATCAAATATCAAATCAAAGCCAGTAAAGTGGCGAAAGGTCCTGTAGACCCATGCTATAAAGCCAGTATAGTGGTGATTGGTTCGGAAAGAGTTAATGTCATACATTTAACGTAGCTCTGGCAATATTATTCAATATTATATGTACTGTTAAAATATTCACCAATAACTGCACAGCAATGCGCCTGTACATGACATTCTACATTATTATTGTGACTATTATTTGACTGAAGTTGGAAGTATCGGGCCAGTGGCGCAAATAAAACATCGAAACAACGCAGCTCTGCTATATAGACTCCATCCTGTTGCAAATCTAACACAAGCATTATCATGCTACAGGAGAGACCCTGCAAGTGTTTGAGAATGAACGCTGACAAAAGCATACAATTATTATTATTTTTACTATTATTACTATTGCTATTGTTACAATTACTATTATTTTTATTATTATTATTATTATTAAAATATTGAATATAGTATATGCGGTGACCATATCCAATATGTCTTTCTGCAATACATTTATTAAGTAGGGCTCTACCACGCAAATGTCATGTCAAGTTTCCTGGAAAGCAAACACAAACCATCACGAAACTGTTATTTCAACAGATACTTATATTAATATTTTTATAATTATGTGCCAATAAAATATATTTTTGTAATAATATAATAATTCCAAGTTTAATTTTTTAAATCATTAATATGTAATGAAGTGCAACTTTAAAGAAACTATAGCAACTTTATTGCAACAACAGCAACTTCGTTGCAACTATAGCAACTTGAGTAGCGATTGTTAATTATGGGAGATCAGTCATGATAGAAATCACATGCATGGCTGGGATTGTAGAAATTTAGTTAGCGAACTTGAAGGAGATAATGGCGACACCTGAATGTAGGCAAGAGGCTGATCTAACGTAAGATTTGATGATTAAAGAGTTCAAGCAGAACGCGAGACTTATAGACAGATCAATAGTTATATCTGGTTTCGACTGCCGGGGACATGGTGCAAAATTAGCTAGCCAGGATGGCTGTCCCTGTTTGAGGGTTCTAAAAGTAACGTCCTGGGTCGTCATAAGCGATATGAATTCAGTTTGTATATAAGAATCGCCAGGGGTTACTTGATTGGAGAACCCCAGGAACTGCGAGGTTCAAAATAAAAACAAAGGTTAACTCACACACAATCAGGGATCTCCTATGTGCTGATGATTGTGCCCTAAATGCAAACTCTGAGACTGATCTACAATGTATTATACATAGATTCTCCAAACCCTGTTTCAACTTTGGACTTAATATTAACACAGATACAACAGAAGGCATGTTACAGCCAGCACATGGCAAAAGCTATTTCGAGCCCTGTATAAAGGTAAATGGCTTAGCACTGAAAGTTGTGAATAGATTACATACCTAGGTAGTACTTTATCACAAAATGCCAACGTTGATGATAAATTGTTTACAATGATCGCTAAGTCAAGCAGCAATTTCGGTAGATTGTACGCAAATGTTTGGCGAAGAAATGGCATTAACCTACAGACTAAGCTGAAAGTTTACATAGCAGTGGTACTTCCAGTGCTGGTATACGCTAGCGAAACATGGACTGAGTATAGACGCCATGTTAAAAAACTCAATCACTTTCACACTTGTCTCAGAAAAGTTATGAACATCAGATGGCAAGACAAGATTCCAGATACCACTGTCCTTGATAGAGCTGGTATCACTAGCATTCACACTATCCTGATGCAGACACACATTCGTTGGGCAGGTCATTTGGTGTGTTTACCAGACCATCGTCTGCCAAAGATACTTCTCTATGGTGAGCTGGAGAAGTGTCCGCGATCTCAAGGTGGCCAAAAGAACCGCTAGAAGGACTCGTTTAAGACCTCAATGAAAGCCTTTGAAATAGACCAAAATACAATGGAAAAACTTGCACAAAATATATCTACATGGCTCTGTACGGTCAATAAGGGAGCATCCTCTTGTGAAAATAGGAGATATGCAGCAGCTCAACAGCGTAGAGTAGCTAGAAAGTCACGCATAGACAAAAATCCGTCTACAGTGGTCATTCCAAGCCCAAACTGTTCAAAGACATTTACAGCTTGATTAGGACACATTAACCATCTACGAACAGTTAGGCATGGTCATAATTCTAACTGAATTTTCAAAAGTGGATGTAAAAAAATTGTCATCATCACTTGTGATGGACAAACACACACACACACCTGGTGTCTATGACGTCGCTGTGCACTGTCGTTACACATATCCTCAATAAACACAAGTCACATGACGTGATGTCACCACCAATGTACAAGATTGCATAGTGACTTACCCCGTAACAGGAACCCTATACAAGGAATCATCATCAGGTGCCGTGTCGATGACACTTGCGATCATGGATTTTCACAATTCTGTATTTCCAGTATCTTTTAATAAGGATCGTTGTTAACTATTTGCCATGCCACGATGTCAGACAATCCAAGTGTGTAGTTCTCGATCTCTCTTGTTTTCTATCTTTCCTGTTGTATCTATGTTCCTCAGACCGCCCTGCACCTCTGGGTAGCCAATTTTTCCCTCTCTGTCTCTGTTGGTGCTTTGATAAGTTCTGTTTGTATGTTATCAGAGCCTGCTGCCTTGTTTATTGATGCTTTGATAAGTTCTGTTTGTATGTTATCAGAGCCTGCTGCCTTGTTTATTCGTGCCTTGATAAATTCTGTTTGTATGTTATCAGAGCCTGCTGCTTTGTTTATAGCTGCTTTGATAAGTTCTGTTTGTATGTTATCAGAGCCTTCTGCCTTGTTTATTGCTGCTTTGATAAGTTCTGTTTGTATGTTATCAGAGCATGCTGCCTTGTTTATTCGTGCCTTGATAAGTTCGATTTGTATGTTATCAGAGCCTGCTGCCTTGTTTATTCGTGCCTTGATAAATTCTGTTTGTATGTTATCAGAGCCTGCTGCTTTGTTTATTGCTGCTTTGATAAGTTCTGTTTGTATGTTATCAGTACCTGCTACTTTTTATTGATGCTGCAATATGTTATCTGTCAGAAGAATAAGAAGATTCTTTATTAGATACCAGTATTCCATCATTAAGGGGAGGAGGGCATTCCTATGAATGCTAAGATCACATATTCATCAGCCGTGGCTATCTCTAATCAACGCCTAATAGAAGAATCTAAACAATCGTTCATACCTCACATTGTTTATTATTTTCATGTGTTTTGATGGTGGGCGTTAGCAGGACACAGATATTGATCAATGAAATGTACGGAAATAATTAAATTCATCACGTATAATGCTAGATTTTGATTTTCCTCGATTACTGTTATTATCGATACCCACATATCATCATCATCATCGCCATCATCATCATCATCACCATCATCATCATCTAAGTGTGTATAAGATCAGTGTAGTAGATTGGTTGTGCGTACTTCGGATCTTTCCAGGCATGTGGTACTTCCTCCTCTCTTCCTTGATCACTCCCATTTATATAATTCTATGAACATGTCTCTTTCAAAATTCACTTCATTATTTTGTAGTGCATCCGTGACTGTCATAATTAAATCAGTTGTCTCTTCGTATCACTAACCCCATCCAGTATTGTCCGCCAACGCATCAGCTTTACCTTTGCCTCTGACTCCACTCGAAAATTATTATCAATTACACTATCTGTAATATAATGGAGGCAGTGTGAACAAATGATAGAGTGATACTTTTATGTACTAATTAAAATAGTTCAGGCATATAGACTTGTTAATTCATACTATCACATATTTTATTCTGTCTCAGCTTGGTCCAAGGAACGAGAACTTCGACAAAATCATCAGCAGTTTGTATAAAATACCAAACCCAAGTAAGTATTTCATCTTTTATTACTTCCCCTTGATGTATAATTAATCATGTGTATACTCCTGTCAAAAAATTGTTACATTTCAATCCATTTCCTGCCCATTTTCACCAGTCTGTCCCTTATCAGCAACTGTCAATGATTCAGGTGTAGCCCCCTGCTGAATTATATCGACTTCCTCCCTTGGCTCTATTTCCCCTCTTTCACCATCGTCCTCTTTTTCCCCTCTCACCCACACCAACAAATTTTTTATGAAAATGTGTCATTTGACGTGTTCTCTCCATAACGTTGTCTTCCCAATGAACTCTCTGAACCCCTCACTGTCTTGGGTGATGCGGCTTGCATTTTCCAACGATATATTCTCGTTATCTTTTATGTCGTCAGTCCATCGTTTTCTATATCTGCCCTTTCTCCTCGTCCCACGAAATTTGTCCTCCATTCAGTGCCGGATTTACCTATAAACTAAACAAGCTATAGCTTAGGGCCTCTACGATTTTGGAGGCCCCAAACTTTTTTATATCACTATCTATATATACTTAATCGTTAAAGGGCCTCATATCTCAAATAGCTTAAGAACCCATATCTCAAATAGCTTAAGAACCCATATCTCAAATAGCTTAAGAACCCATATCTCAAATAGTTTAGGGCCCCATATCTCAAATAGCTTAAGAATCCATATCTCAAATAGCTTAAGAACCCATATCTCAAATAGTTTAGGGCCCCATATCTCAAATAGCTTAAGAACCCATATCTCAAATAGTTTACGGCCCCATATCTCAAATAGCTTAAGAATCCATATCTCAAATAGCTTAAGAACCCATATCTCAAATAGTTTAGGGCCCCATATCTCAAATAGCTTAAGAACCCATATCTCAAATAGTTTACGGCCCCATATCTCAAATAGCTTAAGAATCCATATCTCAAATAGCTTAAGAACCCATATCTCAAATAGTTTAGGGCCCCATATCTCAAATAGCTTAAGAACCCATATCTCAAATAGTTTAGGGCCCCATATCTCAAATAGCTTAGGGCCATATCAAATCTAAATCCGGCCCTGCCTACATTATTTCTTTTTCTAAACGGTTTTATCTTTTTATATGACTAAACAGGTGTATTTTTCTTTTTGCTATTGCGTTTAGTGATGTATCTTCAATTATTTATAATATCTGAGTTATTTTTTCCTTCCAATGCAATATGGCCGCCGAGAATAAATGTGTTCTCTTTACGGTGTTCGATTAACGGATGTTCCTTCCGGAAAGTAATGGCAACCTATGCGAATATTGTACCTATATATTTCCGATGAAAAAAGTACGATACACATTCATGTTTGTTTTTGACACTTTGCGAATTCATTTGCTGTGTGAAAAGCAGAACTATTGGCATCAATTAATGTCAAACTCCTCTAGCTTCTCAACAACAATCGTCATATACCTCCTCCGCTCTCCCAAATTATTGGTGAATTTTATATACATCAGCATTCCAATTCTACGTTGTACATATAAATTTTTATTTTTAAATTTACAGTAGTTATTGTATATTGTCTCCATTTTTGTTTGTGTTTTTCACAATACTATGTTCTCTCTAACAATGAAGTAGGTCAGTGCTTCTGATTGGTTGTTGGGCGCATAACGTCTTACCCGATTGTTTAAGTTCCCAATAATATTTTTCTTAAATTTCGTTTTCAAATGTTGTTTAAATATTGTTTTTACTTGCTTTTAATTGTTTAAAACAATTTTGTTTAACATGTCGACATCTGCTTAAAAATCACCTTTGTCGCGGAATAATGTGGGGATGTGTTATGACCCACTTCATTATTAAAGTGAACAGAGTATAGCTCCCTTGCTCATTTACTCACAGACTATGTATTCCTTCAATTTGTTTTCATTCTTTTATGCTGCCTCTCTTTAATATTAACTTGTTTACCTTTAAAAAAATATATTGTTGTGCATTGTGTGTGTTATTGTCGAATGCCCCTCGACAGGTGTGTATTTATAGTAACTTGAGAGTATACTCGGTGAAAGTCGTGACTAGAATCACATTTTTTAAAGAGATGCAGTGTGGTCGAGTAAGGAAAACGTGTTGAACTCATGTTGTCAGACGAATAGGTGCCAGCTGAACTGGCCTGGTTCAAATCTTATCTACTGCTTTTAATTTTTCCCTAACAATTTTCTACAGATGATGAAGCACTTATTCCAGTCTTCCCAGTGATAGACCTCCTTCCTCCAACACCTTTCAACTACTACCGCTACTATGGAAGTCTGACTACACCCCCTTGCCACGAATCTGTTGTCTGGAGTGTTGCAGCATCAAGAGTTCAACTATCTGTGGATCAGGTACATTAGATAATTATGATTTTGTGAAAGTATGTATACAATAAATAAATACTAAACAGTTAAAAGATTAGTTAGAACATCAATCTCCCAAAGTGGGCGGTGGCATGGGTTCATCGTTTATGAGCACTCACAACCATCTAATCCGATATTGGTCATGTATATAGCGGATAGTTTTAGATTGTTGTAGGTTTCTTATACTACACAGGAAATGATGACGTATCTATAATGCTACTACACAACATATAATGACGAGTCTACATTTATACCCACTTGATGACGCGTGTATATAGTTATTACACAACAACTAATGACACATCTATACAGATCATATACAGCAATTGATGATACATCACACACGTAAACATACAACAATGCATATATACAAACTTGCATACATGCATAACATACATAAAATATATGGCATATATGACATGGCATATATGACCTGGCATATATACACACATACACGACACACACCACCCATACACATCACACACATACATGTATATGTTGGTTAATGTATAGACTAACTAATGACACACCTATACTTCTCATGTACAACATTTAATGACGTTTCACGCACTCTCGCACATACATAACACATACATAACACATACATAACACAGACATAACACAGACATACATGAGTATATGGTGATTAATGGATAAATCAATATGTGGTTATTTGTAAATACCGATATATGGATATACTGATATATGGATATATCGATATCCTGATTTGTGGATATGATATTTCTTTTGGATGTCTGTATCCATAATATATGTGTGTTTTTTTAATAATTTTCACAGCTGAAAATCTTCCGGTCTCTATTTGATGAACACAAGCATCCCCTGATCAGCGACTTCCGTCTTCCTCAGCCAATCCATGACAGAATTGTTCTGACGACATTGGATCCAAATGCTGGAAATTCTTCCGCTGTTTAGTTTAGACATTCGCTACTACAGGCGAATATATATTTATTATTAATAAACAAGCTTTTTTTTTTACCTAATTATATAATTAGTTTAGAGTTTAAATTTGAAGCAGGTTATTTTATTAAAGTTTCAATCATATTTTAATTCACTCAATCAAGTCACTAGACATTACATGGAATCCGGGCTGTCGTCACTAGACCTTACATGGAATCCGAGCTGTCAAATCATTAGATCCCATATGGTACCTGGGCTGTCAAATCACTAGATCCCATATGGTACCCCGACTGTCAAATCACTAAATCCCATATGGTACCAGGGCTATCAAATCATTAGATGCCATATGGTACCCGGACTGTCAAATCACTAAATCCCATATGGTACCCGGACTGTCAAATCACTAGATCCCATATGGTATCTGGGCTGTCAAATCACTAGATCCCATATGGTACCCGGACTGTCAAATCACTAGATCCCATATGGAACCCAAGCTGTGAAATCACTAGATCCCATATGGAACCCAAGCTGTGAAATCACTAGATCCCATATGGAACCCAAGCTGTGAAATCACTAGATCCCATATGGAACCCAAGCTGTGAAATCACTAGATCCCATATGGAACCTAAGCTGTGAAATCACTAGATCCCATATGGAACCTAAGCTGTGAAATCACTAGATCCCATATGGAACCCAAGCTGTGAAATCACTAGATCCCATATGGAACCCAAGCTGTGAAATCACTAGATCTCATATGGAACCCAAGCTGTGAAATCACTAGATCCCATATGGAACCTAAGCTGTGAAATCACTAGATCCCATATGGAACCTAAGCTGTGAAATCACTAGATCCCATATGGAACCCAAGCTGTGAAATCACTAGATCCCATATGGAACCCAAGCTGTGAAATCACTAGATCCCATATGGAACCTAAGCTGTGAAATCACTAGATCCCATATGGAACCCAACCTGTGAAATCACTAGATCCCATATGGAACCCAAGCTGTGAAATCACTAGATCCCATATGGAACCCAAGCTGTGAAATCACTAGATCCCATATGGAACCCAAGCTGTGAAATCACTAGATCCCATATGGAACCTAAGCTGTGAAATCACTAGATCCCATATGGAACCCAAGCTGTGAAATCACTAGATCCCATATGGAACCCAAGCTGTGAAATCACTAGATCCCATATGGAACCTAAGCTGTGAAATCACTAGATCCCATATGGAACCTAAGCTGTGAAATCACTAGATCCCATATGGAACCCAAGCTGTGAAATCACTAGATCCCATATGGAACCCAAGCTGTGAAATCACTAGATCCCATATGGAACCCAAGCTGTGAAATCACTAGATCCCATATGGAACCTAAGCTGTGAAATCACTAGATCCCATATGGAACCCAAGCTGTGAAATCACTAGATCCCATATGGAACCCAAGCTGTGAAATCACTAGATCCCATATGGAACCTAAGCTGTGAAATCACTAGATCCCATATGGAACCTAAGCTGTGAAATCACTAGATCCCATATGGAATCCAAGCTGTGAAATCACTAGATCCCATATGGAACCCAAGCTGTGAAATCACTAGATCCCATATGGAACCTAAGCTGTGAAATCACTAGATCCCATATGGAACCCAAGCTGTGAAATCACTAGATCCCATATGGAACCCAAGCTGTGAAATCACTAGATCCCATATGGAACCCAAGCTGTGAAATCACTAGATCTCATATGGAACCCAAGCTGTGAAATCACTAGATCTCATATGGAACCCAAGCTGTGAAATCACTAGATCCCATATGGAACCCAAGCTGTGAAATCACTAGATCTCATATGGAACCCAAGCTGTGAAATCACTAGATCCCATATGGAACCTAAGCTGTGAAATCACTAGATCCCATATGGAACCCAAGCTGTGAAATCACTAGATCCCATATGGAACCCAAGCTGTGAAATCACTAGATCTCATATGGAACCCAAGCTGTGAAATCACTAGATCCCATATGGAACCTAAGCTGTGAAATCACTAGATCCCATATGGAACCCAAGCTGTCAAATCACTAGATCTCATATGGAACCCAAGCTGTGAAATCACTAGATCTCATATGGAACCCAAGCTGTGAAATCACTAGATCCCATATGGAACCCAAGCTGTGAAATCACTAGATCTCATATGGAACCCAAGCTGTGAAATCACTAGATCCCATATGGAACCTAAGCTGTGAAATCACTAGATCCCATATGGAACCCAAGCTGTGAAATCACTAGATCCCATATGGAACCCAAGCTGTGAAATCACTAGATCTCATATGGAACCCAAGCTGTGAAATCACTAGATCCCATATGGAACCTAAGCTGTGAAATCACTAGATCCCATATGGAACCCAAGCTGTCAAATCACTAGATCTCACATATAGCCCGGGATGTGAAGTCTCTAGATCACATAAGGAGCTCGAGCTGTCAAATCACTAGACCTCCTATGGAACCAGGGCTGTCAAATCATTAGAACTCATATGGGACAGTTGCTGTCCATTTATTTTGTCAACAGTTTCCTTTCAATTTTGCATTATATAATAATTAATTATATTTATATATAAATTATATATATATTTAATTTATACTTTCGTTTTTATCCTTTGTATATGTGCTGTTTCCATGTAAGCATTGAGTCAAAATGGTCCTCCCTGCCCCCCCTCCCAAATCGACAACCTGATGAAGAATGTCGCAACCCCCCCCCCCCTCCATGTTGCTTAATTGAAAAGACTGCGCTGCACTATCGCTGACCTGCATCACTTGCTCGTACATAGGGATTACTTGATAGAAGTCAACACTGAGAAAATATACCGCACACCCCTGCGTCCATATGTAATCTTTTCTCTTGTTCCCTATATGTCTATCGGCATGTGGTAAATGAGTGTTCAGGTTGTGTCTTAGTTTATAAATTTCTGACTCCTATATGCGTTTCTTGCAAGCACTGAACAAATTAGCAAACTGGACAAAGAAATGGCTGTTGGCCATTAACGAGAAGAAAACCAAAGACACAATCTTTAGCCTATCCAATATGGTAAAGACAACAACACTAAAAATAAAAAATCACTTGCTTCCACTAAAGCACAACTCATCATACCTCGGAATTACACTGGATTCTAGAATGACATTGGAAAAACAGACAGAAAGGCAGAGTAAAGAGCAGCAATAGAAGGACAATAATGAAAAAGATAACACAGACACATATTGGACAGCGGACAGCAGAATCTTGAAAAGGTTATACAGAGGTAGAGTTAGGCCAGTACTCAAGTATGACATCGCAGCCTGTGCCACAGAATCTAAAATACATTTCAACAAACAAACAATAAAAACCAAAATCAAGCTGCATGCATTATCATTGCAATGTTCGCTGATAGAGTCTGGCTTTATCGAGGTTGTTTAAGTCACCACGATACAAAAACTGTTACATTTGTTGGTTCAAATGGTTCATGTTATCTATTAAAGTATTAAGTGTAAACTTGAAGTAAACAATCAAACAAATGTAAAATAAATAGGAATAGGTCTACTAAACGGTAGAAAATAGTATTGTTGCATTCTGAAACACTTTCTTATCCTTGATACTTCTTGATATTTAATTAACTAAAGAAAGATTTTAACGCAAAAAAAGATCTCAAGTACAGTGTCCCTTTCTTTGTTCCCCGTTCTCTGTGTCCCTTTCGTTGTTCTCTGTGTCCCTTTCATTGTTCTCTGTGTCCCTTTCGTTGGTCCCCGTTCTCTGTGTCCATTTCGTTGTTCTCCGTTCTCTGTGTCCCTTTCGTTGTTCTCTGTGTCCCTTTCGTTGTTCTCTGTGTCCCTTTCTTTGTTCCCCGTTCTCTGTGTCCCTTTCGTTGTTCTCTGTGTCCCTTTCGTTGGTCCCCGTTCTCTGTGTCCCTTTCGTTGTTCCCCGTTCTCTGTGTCCCTTTCGTTGTTCCCCGTTCTCTATGTCCCTTTCGTTGTTCCCCGTTCTCTGTGTCCATTTCGTTGTTCCCCGTTCTCTGTGTCCCTTTCGTTGTTCCCCGTTCTGTGTCCCTTTCGTTGTTCCCCGTTCTCTGTGTCCCTTTCGTTGTTCCCCGTTCTCTGTGTCACTTTCGTTGTTCCCCGTTCTCTGTATCCCTTTCGTTGTTCCCCGTTATCTGTGTCCCTTTCGTTGTTCCCCGTTCTCTGTGTCCCTTTCGTTGTTCCCCGTTCTCTGTGTCCCTTTCGTTGTTCCTCGTTCTCTGTGTCCCTTTCGTTGTTCTCCGTTATCTGTGTCCCTTTCGTTGTTTCCCGTTCTCTGTGTCCCTTTCGTTGTTCCCCGTTCTCTGTGTCCCTTTCGTTGTTCTCCGTTCTCTGTGTCCCTTTCGTTGTTCCCCGTTTCTGTGTCCCTTTCGTTGTTCCCCGTTCTCTGTGTCCCTTTCGTTGTTCCCCGTTCTCTGTGTCCCTTTCGTTGTTCCTCGTTCTCTGTGTCCCTTTCGTTGTTCCCCGTTCTCTGTGTCCCTTTCGTTGTTCCCCGTTCTCTGTGTCCATTTCGTTGTTCCCCGTTCTCTGTGTCCCTTTCGTTGTTCCCCGTTCTGTGTCCCTTTCGTTGTTCCCCGTTCTCTGTGTCCCTTTCGTTGTTCCCCGTTCTCTGTATCCCTTTCGTTGTTCCCCGTTTTCTGTGTCCCTTTCGTTGTTCCCCGTTCTCTGTGTCCCTTTCGTTGTTCCCCGTTCTCTGTGTCCCTTTCGTTGTTCCTCGTTCTCTGTGTCCCTTTCGTTGTTCTCCGTTATCTGTGTCCCTTTCGTTGTTTCCCGTTCTCTGTGTCCCTTTCGTTGTTCCCCGTTCTCTGTGTCCCTTTCGTTGTTCCCCGTTCTCTGTGTCCCTTTCGTTGTTCTTCGTTCTCTGTGTCCCTTTCGTTGTTCTCCGTTCACTGTGTCCATTTCGTTGTTCTCCGTTCTGTGTCCCTTTCGTTGTTCCCCGTTCTCTGTGTCCCTTTCGTTGTTCTCTGTTCGCTGTGTCCCTTTCGTTGTTCCCCGTTTCTGTGTCCCTTTCGTTGTTCCCCGTTCTCTGTGTCCCTTTCGTTGTTCTCCGTTCTCTGGTTCTATTGAAGAATTGCAAATTGTCTTTAGACTTACACAATCTCTTTATTTCATACGTATTACTAATATTCCAAGATTGACAGGGATTTCACCTGCCCAACGAATCTACTAGCGCATCAGATCAGTACCAATGCAGTTAGTATATTGTGTATCCGAAATCTTGTCTTGACATCTCATGTTCCTTTCTTAGACAATGGAAATGATTGATTCTTATACACAGTTCATGTTTGACTAGCGTATAACAGCATTGGAAGTACCTCTGCTCTGAAAACGTGCACATTAGTCTGTAGGTTAATGCCATTTCTATACTATACGGCTGCATAGATTTAACAGAGTTTGCGAACTCCACCCAGTCCGAGATCAAAGTGAAAATTGCCATGCTGAAGCCGGATATGACATGTCGATAAAATGTATTTTGGAGAACATCATTTAAACCTACGGGAGTTCAAGCACAAATGAATAAAGCGAACATGATAAAAGCAATGTAGATAAGGACGATGTAGATAAGGACGATGTAGATAAGGACGATGTAGATAAGGACGATGTAGATAAGGACGATTTAGATATTGACGATGTAGATAAGGACGATGTAGATAAAGACGATGTAGATAAGGACGATGTAGATAAGGACGATGTAGATAAGGACGATGTAGATAAGGACGATGTAGATAAGGACGATGTAGATAAGGACAATGTAGATAAGGACGATGTAGATAAGGACAATGTAGATAAGGACGATGTAGATAAGGACGATGTAGATAAGGACGATGTAGATAAGGACGATGTAGATAAGGACGATGTAGATAAGGACGATGTAGATAAGGACGATGTAGATAAGGACGATGTAGATAAGGACGATGTAGATAAGGACGATGTAGATAAGGACGATGTAGATAAGGACGATGTAGATAAGGACGATGTAGATAAGGACGATGTAGATAATGACGACGCTGATGATGATACTGTTTATTATTATTATTATTTATTATTATTATTATTTTTATTATTATTATTATTATTATTATTTTGCGAGATTAAACTTCAGCAACGCCCAAAATATTAGCATAATCCTCAAACTTAAAATCGCCGCATTTCCTGGCGTCTTCAAGTCTGACGTAAACATTAATATAAAATAACAAATACAATCTACGGGTAACTGTACACCTCCCTCCTCGCAAAGTGCTCTTGCGTCATGGTTAATTAATCATTCTCGGTATATTTATGTTATTATAATTTATTTATTGCCATGCAAAATAATTAATGGAAAAATAACAGTTTGTTGTATCGATTTATCCTCGGTATATAAGTGAATAGATATTTCTCTAGTCTCATCACTGGGACTGAGTACATTTCGCCTAAGTTGGCTTGTTAAAACAGTTATCTGCTAGAGTATGCATCCTCGTAAACAAAGCTCTGTTCTGTGGATCAGATCAGTCATTGTTGTGTTTATTTTTCTTGATTTGACAGGACTTATTGATTCCTCTGCAGGTTTACATGGTAAGTTATATTTTTTTACTAGCCATTCCAATTTTCAGAAAATGTTGTGTAAGAATTCTTAAAATACTACGGATGGCCATTTGAGTCATTACCGACAGCGCTAAACATATAGATAATATCTATATAAAGCTTGACTTTGTCAGTGTTTATTCATCTGAACTTTGCCCAGGTTTCACAGACCTTCATTCCCCCGTACTCTTGCATTCCAACGTGGAAAATTTCCAACATCTGCAAAAAGGAAGAGTGTGTGAATAATAGAAGAAATATTTTCCACACAAGCACAATTTTTCATATATCTGGCAGATAGCTATCCACGTAGGATCATGCAGTCTATGGTTCTCGTCTCAGGAGTACATAAGATGGCAAGACAAGAATCTCGATAGCACTGTCATTGACAGATCTAGTATCCATAGCAGGGACACTATTACGTAGCAGAAAGATTCATTAAGTAGATCATGTGGTACGTTTACCAGATCATGTGGTACATATGCCAGATCATCGCTTGTTAAAGATACTTCTCCATAATTAGTTGCAGATAACAATACATTCTCAACGTGACCAAAATAAGCGATACAATGACTTACTAACGACCTCGCTATAAGCTTTTGAAGTATACATCCTGTCCAGGATATACTACCTGCTTGAGATATAAATTATGTCCAGGATATACTACCTGCTTGAGATATAAATTATGTCCAGGATATACTACCTGCTTGAGATATAAATTATGTCCAGGATATACTACCTGCTGATGACAACATCCCGTCCGAGATATTCTACCTACTTATGAGCGTGTGCAGCTTACACAGAAAGATTATGACAATAAAACAAGTTACCAAACGCCACCTACCAAGAATATCGTTCAGAGCAAGTAGCGTCCATCTCTGAGGATGATTCTCAGACAACCCAATTTGTTAGTCAAATATCGGAAGTAGCAGTAACTAATGGGTTAATGAGATGGCTTTCTACTTGTGTAAACGAAGCTAATGGGTTAATGAGATGGCTTTCTACTTGTGTAAACGAAGCTAATGGGTTAATGAGATGACTTTCTACTTGTATAAACGAAGCTAGTTGTGAAGTATAACTCCGAGACACTTTTAAACTACCAACGATACCTAGATCGACACATTCTATGGAAATGACTACCATGCCTTTTCCCTCTTGTGCGTTCATTATCAAACTCCTGCACAGTAGCAGAATATTGCCCAGTTAGTTGAATTAGCTGTGTCAAGGTTAACAGTCTTGTTGCAATATCTGCGGCTTTCGGTCTGACACATTTGAATTTCGCATAGCTTCTGGGTCATATTTACTTAGCATGGGATGGCGCTGTCAATTCCACCCTCAAAACGTCTCCAGTTGCCTCACGACATGCTTGACAGGTAACAATGTTGCGAATTTTTGCTCCCGTTTTATGCTTTGACACCACACGCGCGATCCAATCTTTTGAGAAAGTAAATGCGGCATGAGCAATGCTGCCAACATCATCTCTAGATACGATTTTCTACAGATATAAACTATATATATATTCCTTGAGATGTGATGTGGTATACATAAAGAGTAACCCGAGTACAATGAAATAATTTAGTCACTCCTTTTTAAGCCTGTTTCTAAAGGTTTCTTTGTGTGTGGAATGTCAGACTACATTTAATTTTGTCTGATATTCATTAGTTTGTGATGAACAAAGTTTAACTCTGTGAAGAAATACAATTTAAGAACTGGTGGATTATGGGATTTATCAGGGTATTACATATGGTGTTGGTGGTTGAAGAAGGGGTGGGAGGACGGTTTCCATAAATATAAGAAAGCAAACCATCTCCTGTTTGTGTAGATTGGAAGGGGTTTGCTCAAATTTTGCCATGCTTCTAAATATAATAGTGTATGTTTGTCAATATCGTGATAAAGACCGTTCTGGTCGAAACGTCGATTATGTGTATTGCTCCATTTAAAACTGTTATTTAATTATATTTATAATATGTTTTATATACGTTCTTACATACTGGTGAACAACTTTAGTCTTCCATTTACTCATTTACTCCATAACAAAATAAAGCAATGGTATATTACTCAATGTAGTTTACTGCCTAGAAAATAATCACAGTCAAAACATGATATGTTGATCACAACTTCCTGGATAGTATATGTATGTCCAAAGTAACTAACGCCCATATGAAAATATTTCCCAGACTCCAAAACACAAAGTAACTATTGCCCATGTGAAAATATTTCCCAGACTCCAAAACACAAAGTAACTAACGCCCATGTGAAAATATTTTCCAGAATCCAAAACACAAAGTAACTTAACGCCCATATGAAAATATTTCCCAGAATCCAAAACACAAAGTAACTAATGCCCATGTGAAAATATTTCCCAGAATCCAAAACACAAAGTAACTAATGCCCATGTGAAAAAAATCCCCAGAATCCAGAACACATTTTGTAGACATGTCCACTCTTTGGTGACCTGAAGACGAAAACCCGAAACGAGATTTTCGCCAATAAAGATTGCGACAGTCGGCAGCAATAGAAGACATGTTCTCTAAATTAATGAGCCGTTCATTCGTTCTTCTCTTGATTATTCCCGTGTCCCCCGTTTGTCAAAGTTTATATACTTTCAATCAAATGCCAAAAATAGCCAAGGCTACTCCAATTATATGAAAACTAACTTACGTAAATCGTAACAATAATCAAAAACGTACGGAATGAGAACTTCAATAATTCAGCTGCAATACCTGTACAGTCAAGAGCCATGTAGAAGTCCTGTAAAGTCAAGAGCCATGTAGAAGTCCTGTAAAGTCAAGAGCCATGTAGAAATCCTGTAAAGTCAAGAGCCATGTAGAAGTCCTGTAAAGTCAAGAGCCATGTAGAAGTCCTGTAAAGTTAGAGCCATGTAAAAGTCCTGTACAGTCAAGAGCCATGTAGAAGTCCTGTAAAGTCAAGAGCCATGTAGAAGTCCTGTAAAGTCAAGAGCCATGTAGAAGTCCTGTAAAGTCAAGAGCCATGTAGAAGTCCTGGAAAGTCAAGAGCCATGTAGAAGTCCTGTAAAGTCAAGAGCCATGTAGAAGTCCTGCAAAGTCAAGAGCCATGTAGAAGTCCTGCAAAGTCAAGAGCCATGTAGAAGTCCTGCAAAGTCAAGAGCCATGTAGAAGTCCTGTAAAGTCAAGAGCCATGTAGAAGTCATGTTGTTGCCATGGGACATACCTTTACATTTCGTATTTATCAATTGATTCCAGAGAATCGAACACAACAGTTCATTAATATCAATATACCTAGCTCTAACATCATCCCTATTCTATCATATTGGTGCGAAAGTTGGAAAGGCACAAAAGCCACATATAAGAGACTAAACTCCTTTGAAAACAAATGGCTACGTACCATTCTGAATGTTCAGTGGAGTGACTTTAAATCTAACACTACTATAAGAGAGGAAAGCAAACAAACCTATATATCTTCCTTCATTAGACAAAGGCGTTGGACTTACATCGGCCATGTTCTCAGAATTAACAACCTAAAAATTCCCCATCAGTCACTATATTTTGGTGCCACCCGGAGTAAGAAAAAGAGGAAGACATAGAGAAACTCTACGAAGAACCATTAATAGAGAAGGCATATCAATGATCCTAAACAGCACGCAAGAATTGAAAGACCTGGCAACACAAAGACAGAAATTGGAAGCTATGGTTTCTGTCCTATGCGCCGCCTATGGCCCTGAAGGAACATACCATAAAATATAAATATACTTAGCTCGAATATGGATCCAATGTCATACTCGCTTTTATTCCCATACGGTGAACCAGGTTGGCAGGCACATTGACAATGTGAGGCATATCAGGGTAAGCAATCCAATAAATGTGGTCCCGACGGGATCCACACGAATCTAGTAATAATAATAAAACACATAATCAGTCATAGTCGTAAGGGTTTCACGTTTAGATATTTGATACAGAAACTTGTACACGTATCTTTATCCTCTACCATCCTGAGGAGTTTAAAAATTTTACACACTGCCCAGTCCTTGATATTATCCAGTCATTTCTTCTTCTATCCACCTCTCTTTCTTCTACCCTCCACAGTACCTTAAAGAACATCTTTTATCATTGAGGAATGTCTCATCAAGTGCCCGTACCAACGATGTTTACGAAGTTTCATGACTGTTGCTATGTTTCAAGACTGTTGCTATGTTTCAAGACTGTTGCTATGTTTCAAGACTGTTGCTATGTTTCAAGACTGTTGCTATGTTTCAAGACTGTTGCTATGGTTAAGTCTAATCGTATCGTCTGCGGAGTCGATATAACGGCTACTCTTGTTATTTGTTTGTTAAACTTTCGTGTAATAATCTAATTTCGTTTAAATCTATGTGTAATGCTTGTTGTAAGTATTGCTATTATAAGCATTGAGTTCCGACATCATATGACCAACTAACACTCTATGTTTCTCTTCCTTAGAATGGAACTACAAAGAAGGTGATCTAGAGGGTGAGTACTGTTTTCATTTGTATAATGATGATGAGGAGGAGGGGGGTAATGATGATAATGATGGTGATGATACTGACTGAAAATGATGAGGGTGTTTGTAATAAGGATGCAAAATAAGATAATGGTAATTGTGATGATCAAGATGATGATGATGAATCTGATGATGAGGAGGATAGTGATTATGGTGATGAGTATGGTGGGTGTGATGATAATGACGATAATGACGATTGGTGACAATAATGACGGATACTAAACTAATAAGAAAAGATAGAAAGAAATATAGACAAATAGATACAGATATACAAACAGATAGACTAAAACAAGTTTACAGATATATATATATATGCATATATCAATTCCTATAGGTAGGTTGATAGCATATAGATAAATGGGTAGATGTGCAGGACCGTAGGTAAGTTAATTATCTTAAATCTTTCATTAGGACCACAGAATTGGTATCGGACTTTCCCTGACTGTGGTGGACCTAATCAATCTCCAATTGACATTGTAACCAAGGACGCTGTCTACGCTCCTCATTTGAATCCTCTTGACTTGACCGATTACAAGAAAACCGACGGTATCACAATGAAAATTATCAACGTTGACGGACATACGGGTATGTAACTCATCCTAAACTTGTATGATGTCATGGTCATCCATTTTTTTAAAAATGATATTGAGTCACATTCTTACCACCACCATCAGCATCATCACAATAACTAGCATCATCACCATCTCTATTGTTAGTCAGTTATTGTTGTTACTATTGTTACTGTTGTTACTGTTGTTACTGTTGTTACTGTTGTTACTGTTGTTACTGTTTCTCCATCACATGATGATGTTGACCATTATTACATTAACTTTGAAAATTCAGTAAACCCTATTCTCGCCGAAAATGTTCTTGGGCAGTTTGGGCACGGAATGACCAATGTCTAGATGGTATTTGGTCTGCTCGTGACTTCCTAGCTACTCTCGGCAATTGAGCGGCTGAATGTATCCTATTTTCACAATTTCACAAGATGCTGCTCCCCTCTTGAATTAATCCCATACTCTATAACAGTACTTAATTACATGCGTTATAACAGTACTTTGAATTAACTATATGCACAAAAACAGTACGTTGAGTTCATTACATATGGTATAACAAAACTTCTAATTGCATGTTACAACCGTATTTTGAATTAACTACTTGCATTGTAACAGACTTGTGAATTAAATACATATTTTATAACAGTACTTACATGCGTTATAACAGTACTTTGAATTAACTACATGCGTTATAACAGTACTTTGAATTAACTACATGCGTTATAACAGTACTTTGATTGAACTAAAAGTGTTAGAACAGTACTATAAATTATCTACATACACTTGAACAGTACCAACATCACGCAGTGATGTGCGTTGTTTTTGAGCTTAGCTAACAGAAACGATTGTGAAATGTGTATCTCGACCTCTACTTTAATCCCCAGCTGAGGTGTTGTTCTTGGGTAAGGACGTGATTCTGAAGAATGGAAGCCTGTCCACAAGTTACAAGCTGGAGCAAGTCCACTTTCATTGGGGTGGGGATTCAAGTCATGGATCAGAGCACAGCATTGATGGACAATACTTCCCAATGGAGGTAACACTATTTGACTACATGATTATTGGATACTGTATATCACGTGACAATTGATAACAACTATGATTGGATACTGTTTTTCACGTGACAATTGATAACAACTATGATTGGATACTGTTTTTCACGTGACAATTGATAACAACTGTGAATATATATTATTGTCACTGATTACTAAGATAATACCATGGACAGATAAAAAGAGTAATGAAGTCACATTGAAGAAGGTTAATTCAAAAAGAAATATACTTACCCGCATAAGAAAGAGACAGTCAACATTTTTGGACATAATATAAGAGTAGGAGAGATGGAACACCAGGTAAGTTAAAGAGCAAGAGAGGTAGGAGAAGACCAAGTGAAAACAGGTTTGACAGTCTATCATTGTGGCATGGGAGAACATCTGCATCTGAAATTAGTGACAGCACACGAAATAGAAGGATGTGGGAAGACATAACCAACGCCCCACGACATGGGCTATAAGAAGATGAAGATTACTTCATCTTCTTCTTCTTCAGCGTTCGTTCTCAAACTTCAGCAGATTAGCAGGATGTAGTCCGGAGAACGGAATGCGCTGTGTCGTGGTTTACCTCATTGCTGCGATAGATGCACCTTTCGCCCTGACACATCCGACTTCAGCATGGCTTTTGGTCAATGACCCTATATGAGATGGGACAGCCAACTCCATCCCATAGCCTCCTTAGTCGCCTTTTACGACATGCGTGGAAGGTAAATAGTATTGCTATTCTTTGCTCCCCTTTCGGGCCTCGGCAACACACGGGCGATGAAGATTACTATTATAACTAATAAATAGCAAATACATATTAGTTATAGTAGATTGGTGTAGATTGTTGTCAGTGGCAATAACACTTTATCATAGTTGTTATCGCTTCTTAGTTTTGTTACTCTATAACTCTTCAGCTTATTGGATATCCACTGATAGTTTGGCTAATATTGGGACAATTGATAAAAAATCTTTTATACCAACTTTTTGTTATTTTCATACCAACTCTGTGTTGCCAATTTCAAACTTGGCCCTTGGCAAAGAGACCAGTGAATAAGATCTCCGTGTGTGAAATGAGATGTCTGTAAAGGTAAAGGTAGGCCCAATGGCAGCCACCTACCGTTGGGTATGAAGATAACTCTTCGTGTACTAAGACGCATCAACTATACGGTGGGGTGACTACTTCCCTTTCTTGTTGTCTTTACTTCCCCTTACTCATGTGCCAAGTACCCATTTACAGCTGGGTCGACTGGAGGAGTGTTTGTATCAGGCGAGAAATTACGACCCTAACAAAATTCATTTTTGACCGGACGTGGTTTCGAACCTGGCACGCTATAGCTAGGTGATAGTAAGCAATCTTGCTATCACCTAGGCTATCGCGCTTCTCTTGAGATGTTTCAGGAAAACTATAAATATCACCAGAATAGACCGACGGATAAACGAAGGTATCAGGAAAGAAATAAAGATCATCTCAAGTCAAGACTACATCGAGAGACAACAAATACAGAGGTTTGGTAACATCATGAGAATAGAACCAGCACAATCAGCCCTTCATGCATAAAACAGCCGAACATCGGGATACATAGTACGATTAAGATTAAAAACTAGATGAGTGGTAACAATCCAAAAACATTTATAGAGACACTGGTTAACCATAGCCAATGCGATCCAAATGATCAATGGCAGACAATTCCACTCCCCCACCCCCACAACGTTTATCTGTACAAAGGGAAATAACAATAGACAGACAGGACATACATGACAAGACAGACAGGACAAGACAGAGAAGACAACATAGAGAAGACAGACTAAACAGAGAAGACGGACAAGACAGACAGACAGACGGAAATAATACTGAATCCTCCCTCCATCTGTTCTTGTTGGTCAATACGTCCAATATTTGCTAGCTGGTCTGTTAACTAATTTCCCCTGATTTGTGAGTGGTGATGGTATTCACAGGACAACTACTTCTTTTGCTTGGTTGTTTGGTTACATCTTGTTAATCTGCAGGAGTTTGAGAATGAATGTGGGCTGGAAAAGAAGAAGAAAGGAAAAACTCATTTCCCATCCTGTCACCATCCTCTTATCCTTATCTCATAATCCTCTTCATACAACCATCATCTCACTATACTCGTATCATCCTCTCACCATTATCTGACCATCTTCTAATTATCCTATTACCATCCTCTCACATCCTCTCACATCCTCTTACAATCTTCTCACAATTCTCTCACAATCCTCACATTATAATTTCACCATCCTCTCACAATCTCCTAACTATCTTATTACCCTTGAATCAACTTTTCTCGCCGAATACGGATGTGTCTCAAGATAGGGGCAAATAAAACGGTGCCACACCGCATTTCCATTATATTGACTACATCCAGCTTAGAAATCTAGTAGGACCATGGTCCTGCTAACAAAAGAGATCCAGCGGGAGTTTGAGAATGAACTCTAAAGAAGAAGAATAAACTTTTCTCACTCATCCTCATTATCTCGCATCCTATGTCCACCTCCACTCACTCTCTTCCTCAGATTCACTTCGTACATCGTCAAGTTAACATCCCCGACTTCAAGGTCGCAATGACAAAGCCATTTGGCCTCACAGTCCTGTCAGTTCTTTGTGAGGTTAGTATGAAAATGATTTCCTGTCACAATTTCAGTTTACATCATTCGTAACTCTATATCTCCGCATGAGTGTTACTTGTCCTGCCGTAATGTATCTAGATGTAACTATACAAATTGATGCCTTTGAGATGTGGCTATATAGAAGAATATGGAGAACATAATGGAAGGAGACGAAAACAAACAAGAAGGTTCTAAAAACATTTACTATGAAGAAAGAATTATTAAGAGAAATAAAGATCTGGCAAATAAAATGTTTTGGACATATTAAAAGGCATGACACATTGTTGAAGACCTTACTTGTAGGTAAAGTCAAAGGGAAGCGAACAAGAGCTAGGCAGAGATACAAGTGGGAGAGTAACATCACAAGATGGAGTGTACCACCAAAACAAGAGACAGGGGATGTTGGAGACCTGATGCAGCCAACCTTCATTGCGGAGATTGCATTTGATGATGATACAAATAGAGGTGTTAATAGCTTTGAGGCTGAAGGTAAGCTTGGTCTCTAGGGAGGACCAATGAAGAGAAGATTGGCGTATTTGCTGTGTTCATACGCAGCATGACTATGGAGATTATGGCAGTGACCAAGTCATTGAACAAGATGAGTAAACGGATGGCAACTCATGTTCGTATCTTTAGTGACTCGCTGGGCATTTTCAGAAAAATACAGATGGGTTACATTCGAGAAAAGTGACTTGAAGCAGGTGAGAGGCCACATTAGAATGTGTCACATTAATGTTCTGTTTGGTCATGTGGGTGTTCAAGGCATTCAGTAAGCTGATCGGCTTGCTTGCACTACTGCTTTGCTCATTGGTAGAGCAATCGGTCGTATGGACATTCTGAACTCCTAACGAGAAGCAACACGCGTAACTTAAATTAATGAGGGTGATGATTACGTGTTTACATTCATAATAAGGAAACTTGGCTTGAAATGTTGTGTTGCCAGATATGAGTGCTACTGTGGGCTTAGGATAATGTTTCTCAGCCAGCACTGAATAGGAACCCTCGGGCATCGTGTAATGGTGGATACACTCAAGTTGAAAGTGAGAACCTTTAACAGACAGCGAGAGATTGTGACGGTGAGAAATAACACAACGATACGTTGCATAAATTGTCCATAATGCCTCATTTAATAATATTGTATAACTAACACCCATTGGGGTGAATTCAAATCGAATGATAAAATCAGAGAAGAGACACATCAAAATTTCATCACAGAATTTATCAGGAAACGCTGATGGTTCTACATCGGGCATGTCCTACGCGCAGACACCAACAGAATACACCACCAATCTCTTGAATGGACACCTACAGGTAAAGGAGCAAGGGTTAGACCAAAAGAAACACTCAGAAGAACAATACTTAGAGAAAGTAAAACAACCAATATTCACACTTTTCAAGAAATGCACAGAATAGCTTTGAACAGACATAATTGAAGAGATCTGACTTCCACCCTATGCGCTAACTTCAGCAAAAGGAAAATTAATGAATGAATGAATGAATAATATTGTCACTCACCCTCCTCAGGCATAAATAACCAGGACAGATAAATGCAGACTCTCGGGTGTAAAAGGATGGACTGGAGAGACAATAAGCATTGTTCTCATTGTTCTCCGGACCTTGTCTTGAGAACAAGCGACCAGGTAGACAGTAAGACTAAAAGACATTGTTCATTCTCCGCCATATACACAAGACCTGGTCGGACAAAACAATATTGGGATTTCGGACACCAGACATTCATTAATCGCGCACCAAAGAACTATAGGCTCTATATTTAGGAAAAATTCACATGCAAAGTATGAATGTGTGAACAACTGTTTATGTAATGACTTGCCGCACCTTTTGTATAATGAACAAAGAGGACGGTGTGAGAACAGATTTGAAAATTTGAGATGTATGAAGCATTTGGATTGGTTGGAAGTTTTTGCTAATTTTGGGAGAACTTGGCACATTCAAATTCGATTCGAGATTCAGGGATTCGAGAATTAGCAGCGACGAGGTAGGTCGTAAAGTTGGATTTCAAAGCCGTAGGTTAGGACGGGAAACATTCCCGAGTAATTACAAGTTTAGTGAGACGTTTTTGGTTAGAAGTTGTTGAGTCAGAGCTTGAATAGCTCTAAGTTGAAAGACGGTGTAATTTTCCAAGATAACGAGTAAACGGAACAGACAGTTTAAGTACTTAAAACCGATATTGAAAATCTAAAATTTCAGGACGTCAAGTAGCATCCCGCATGTCGTTGGACTTGAACTTAGAGAATGTGTACAACATCTACAGGCAGATAGGATCCAACGATTTCCGCTACGCTTGCGGCATGGACATTTAGAATAGACAAACATTGTGATATATGGACTTTAGGTTGTAAATTCTAGTCGCTTACCATCACGAGCGGAGATTACAAAGGTTAGGTAGAAGAAGAATCTTAGCTTTCAGAACAGGACGAATGAATGTATTAGCGGCAAGCCAGTGAATTAAGAAATGTGTGATATACTTAGGTGTACATTCGAATTAAAGATGCTGTAACACTGGATGTTGTAAAAAAACAGGTTATATATATATATATACATATATAGTGTTTAGCCTCTACGTATACTGCCAAAGGTTCCTACAACCCCCCCCTTTCCCCCCACTCTGACTATCAAACTATGCTATAGTCTTAATACAGACGTCAAGGCCGATGGGTTAGCTATACACTCCACACAAATAATGTGCGAACTTAATTGCTATGCGACGGGCAGTTTATGTCGTACATTAACGTAGCTCTGGCAATGTCACTCAAAATTAAATTAGTCATCAATAATTGCCCAGCAATATACTTGTACAGGGCATGCTTCATTATTAGTGTGACTATTATACGAAGTTGGATGTATCGGGTCATTGACGCAAATAAAACGTCGAAACAACGCAGCCCTGCTATATTGACTCCATCCTGCTGCAAATCTAACACAAGCATTATCATGCTACAAGAGGGATCCTGCGACTGTTTAAGAATGAACACTCACCAAAAGCATAAAGTTATTATTATTATTATTATTGTTACAGTTTAATATTATTTATTATTATTATTATTACTCTTATTATTATTATTATTCAAATATTGAATATAGTATATACAGCGACCACATCCAAAGTGTATTTCCACAACACAATTATAAAGTAGGGCTCTACCACGCACATGTCATGTCAAGTTTCCTAGAAAGCAAACACAAACCATCACGAAACTGTTATTTCAATAGATACTTATATTAATATTTGTATAATTATGTGCAAATGAAATATATTTTTGTAATAATAGAATAAGTCCAAGTTGTATTTTTTTAGTCATTAATATATAATGAAGCGCAACTTGAGTGGAACCATAGCAACTTCATTGCAACAACAGCAACTTCGTTGCAACTATAGCAACCTGAGTAGCGATTGTTAGTTATGGGAGATCAGTCATGTGAGAAATCACATGCATGGCTGGGGTTGTAGACGTTTAGTTAGCGAACTTTGAAGGAGATAATGGCGACACCTGAGTGTAGGCAAGAGGCTGAAAGTAAGATTTGATGATTAAAGAGTAGAAGAAGAACGCGAGATGTATAGAATTATCAATAGTTATATCTGGTTTCATCCTCCGGGGGACATGGCGCGAAATATGCCAAGATAACCAGGATGCCCTGTTTGAGGGTTCCCAAATTAATGTTCTCGGTCGTCACAAGCGATATTGTTTCAGTTTGTATAAGAGAATCGCCAGAAGTGATTGATTGATTGAGAAACACAGGAACTGCGAGCGATTAGCTCTTACTTCCTATGTGCAGTGAGGTGGTATTTCTGAGCTTTCTTTCTTACGTAGGTATTAATCAGTGCAACATAATACCTAGATTCTTATCTTGTCGGAACTTTACAAAGAGGTTCCATGGGGATGTTTAATATTAGAACCTCCGGAACGCTTATAGATTTAAATAATAACTACACATTTTGAACATTTAATTTCTTGCGCGGTTACTTAGTCACTTCCAGTCCACCACTTAACACGCCTACACACTTCTACACATACACACATATAATTATCATGTACCGTGCCGGATGGCGTTCATTGATCACAACATTCTATCCGCTGTACTATGTATAAGTTCTGCTGTTGACTTTATGCCATGCCATGATGTCAGACTACCCAGCATCTTCTCTCTGTGTCGTAATCTGGCGTTTATTTCCTCAATTTACAACTACATACACATATACCCAATGCAGACATCCTGAGCGAAATGAATGTAAAATAAAACTGGCAAAATAGCATGGTTCTTTCCAGAAAACTACAATATTTTAACCATATAAAAAGCCATGACAGCCTAGAGGAGACCATAATGGAAAGGATGATGAAAAGGTGACGAACAAGAGTTAGACAAACAAGAAGACGGATTCAAAGACCACCTGAACATGACAGTAACAGAAGCAGGAAGACTCGCTCAAGATGGACAGAGGTTTGAAAAGACTGTGATGACTGCTACATCTTGTTCAGGATATGCTACCTGATGATTCTTCTCCTTCTTTGCGTTCGTTCTCAAACTCCTGCAGATTAGCAGGATGTAGTCCGGAGAACGGAATGCGGTGTGTCATGGTTTACAGCATTGCTGCGATATATGCGTCTTTATGTCTGACACATCCGACTTCAGCATGAATTTGGGTTACTGACCCTATATGGGATGGGACAGCCAACTCCATCCCATAACCTCCTCAGTCGCCTTTTACGACATGCATGGAAGGTAAACAGTGTTGCTATTCTTTGCTCCCCTATCTGTAATATAATGGATGCAGTTTGAACAAATGATACAGCGATACTTTTGTGGACTAATTAATTTAGTTCGGCCATATAGACTTGTTAATTGATATTATCACATATTTTATTCTGTCTCAGCTAGGCCCAAGGAACGAGAACTTCGACAAAATCATCAACAGTTTTTATGAAATACCAAACCCAAGTAAGTATTTTGTCTTTTATTACCTCCCCTTGATGCAGAATTATTCATTTGTATATTTCTTTCATATAATTGTTATAATTTGGTGCCACGTTTTTGCCCATATTCACCACAGTCCGTCCTATAGCACTCGTCAATGATTCAGGGTACCGACCCCTACTGAATTATGTCAACCTTCGGCTCTTCCCTTCTCATTCCCCATCCCCATCACCTCTACCCCGACCCTCACCCACCAAAAAAAAAATTATGAAAAGGTACGATACACATTCATGTTTTTTTCTTTACATTGTGTGAATTTATTTCCTGTATAAATAGCAGAACTATTGACGCCAATTACTGTCACACTCCACTAGCTTCTCAATAACCGTCACAGACATCTACACCTCCACCAAATTATATATTGGTGAATTTATAGATTGTACCCTCCAAGTCTCATCATCATCATCAAGTGCCGTCTCCGCAACGAAGGTTGGCTGCAACGTATCTCCAACATCTCCTGTCTCTTGTCTTGGTGGTGCACTCTGCTAGACTGTAACCTGTCCATCGTGTAATGTTACTCTCCCACTTGTATCTCTGCCTACCTCTTGCTCGCTTCCCTTTGACTTTACCCTCAAGTAAGGTCTTCAATAAGGTGTCATGTCTTTTAATGTGTCCAAAGTATTTTATTTGCCTGCTCTTTATTTCTCTTAGTAGTTCTTTCTTCATATTAAGTGTCTTTAGCACCTCTTTATTTGATTTCTTCTCTTTCCATGATGTTCTCCCTATTCTTCTATATACCCACATCTCAAAGGCATCAATTTTGTCTTCTAATTGTTTATTTAGTGTCCATGTTTCTGAGCCATACATTAATATGGAATAGATGTAGCATTTTATCATTCTCATTTTTAACTTGTTTGTAATTTGTTTAGATATTAATAATTTCCTCATGTCATTGAAGGTACTTTTAGCCATTCCTATTCTCCTTTTAACTTCTGTTTCACATCTGCCATCATTTGTGACTATGTGTCCAAGATATTGATACTGTTTTACTTGTTGTAGTTTCTCTCCCTGTATGTTTATGTTTACCTCCTGTTCTTCTGTGTCTTTGCTGATTATCATGGTTTTTGTTTTTTGAATGTTTATATCCAGTCCATATTCATTACTTGATTTATTGACTTGATCTATTAGTCTTTGTAGTTCATGTTCACTTTCTGCTAAAAGAACAGTGTCATCTGCATATCTAATGTTGTTTATTATTTTCCCATTGATCTTGAGTCCTGGTATTTCTTCTATATTTTTAAAGATATTCTCTGTGTATATATTAAATAGGCTTGGTGATAAAATGCATCCTTGTCTTACCCCTCCAAGTCTACATTCCACATAACATTTTATTTTAATTTACAGCAGTTATTGTATATTAGCTCCCCTTTTTGTTTGAATGTTTTTCACTAGCTTCCTTGTTCATCTACTCATTGACTGTGTATTCCTTCACTTCGGTTTCATTCTTTTATATTGCTTCTCCTTAATATTAAATTGTGTAACTGTAAAATATAGTATTACAGACCTGTGCATTGCGTATGTTATTGTCGAATATCCCTCGACATGTGTATATTCATAGTAACTTGAGAATTTACACGTTAAAAGTCGTGGCTAGAATCACATCTTTTTTAAAGGGATTCTGTGTGTTCGAGTAGGGAAAAGGTGTTGAACCCATGTTGTGAGACGAATAGGTGCCAGTTGAACTGGCCTGGTTCAAATCTTATCTACTGCTTTCATTTTTTTTTCCCCAAAATTTTCTACAGATGATGAAGCACTTATTCCCGTCTTCCCAGTGATAGACCTCCTTCCTCCAACACCTTTCAACTACTACCGCTACTATGGAAGTCTGACTACACCACCTTGCCACGAATCTGTTGTCTGGAGTGTTGCAGTACCAAGAGTTCAACTATCTGAGGATCAGGTACATTAGATAATTATGATTTTGTGAAAATTCATATACAACAAATGACTACTAAACAGTTAAATGATTTGTAAGAACGTTCCTCTTCCAAAGTGGGCGGTGGCATGGGTTCATCGTTTATGAGCACTCACAGCCATCTAATCCGATATTGGTCATGTATATAGCGGATAGTTTTAGATTGTTGTAGGTTCCTGATACTACACATGCATTGTAGACGCATCTTATTATGCTACTACACAACAATTGATGACGCATCTATGATGCTACTACACAACAATTGATGACACATCTATTATGCTACTACACAACAATTGATGACGCATCTATAATACTACTACACTACAATTGATGACACATCTATATTGCTCATATACAACAGTTGACGATGCATATTACACACGCAAGCACGTTCACTCACTGATACGCGCATTCACGACACGAAACACACCCACGCGCGCTCGCACACACATATACACACCACACACATACAAGTATATGTTGGTTAATGTATAGAACACCTATACTTCTCATGTACAACATTTAATGACGTTTCACGCACTCACGCACATACATAACACATACATAACACATACATAACACATACATAACACATACATAACACATACATAACACATACATAACACAGACATACATGAGTATATGGTGATTAATGGATAAATCAATATGTGGTTATTTGTATATACCGATATATGGATATACTGATATATGGATATATCGATATGTTGATTTGTGGATATGCTTTTCTTTTGGATATCTGTATCCATAATATATGTGTGTTTTTGTTTTTAATTTTCACAGTTGAAAATCTTCCGGTCTCTATTTGATGAACACAAGAATCCCCTGATCAACGACTTCCGTCTTCCTCAGCCACTCAATGATAGAATTGTTCTGACGACATTAGATACAAATGTTGGAAATTCTACCGCCATTTAGTTTAGACATTCGCTACAACTTATTGTTTCAATTTATTGATTACAAGCAAGCTTTTTTATCTTAATATATAATTAGTTTAGAGTTTAAATTTGACCCTGTTATTTTATTAAAGTTTCATTCATAATTTAATTCAATCAATCGAGTCACTAGACCTCATGTTGAGCCGGGGCAGTCAAGTCACTAGACCTCATATGGAGCCGGGACAGTCAAATCACTAGACCTCATATGGAGCCGGGACAGTCAAATCACTAGACCTCATATGGAGCCGGGACGGTCAAATCACTAGACCTCATATGGAGCCGGGGCTGTCCATAAATTACGTCAACATCTTTCTGACAATTAGTTATTATATAAAAAATTATATTTATATATGATTTTATATATATATATATATATATATAAAAGTTTCGTTTAGCACTTGTACATGTGCTATTTCTGTGTAAGTATTGGAGCAAATACGACTCCCCTCTGTCAACAACCTGATAAAAAACGCCACAACTAACTCCCCCCCCCCTTGCTTATTTGAAAAGACAGCGCTGCACTATCCCTGACCTGCGTCTCTTGTACATACATATATGGATTACTTGATAGAAGACAACAGTACAAAATTGAGACAAGATAATAGCAATGATAATTTTACCCTGAACTAGAAACCTCCGCCAAAGACGGATGTGTCGGGCTATTGGCGCAAATAAAACGGCGACACAACGCATTTCTATTCTCTGGACTACATCCGGCTGGAAATCTAGTAGGACAATGGTCCTGCTACAAGGGAGATTTGAGAATGAACACTGGAGAGAGGAGAACTAGAAACCAAGATCTGGTTTATCACGTCAATGACATGAAGAAAATAAGTTCACAACAAACATCTCCTTCAATTTAAACACCGGAAACCCCGTTAACATCAGAAACATGAAATAGTACAGGACAGCTACAAGCAACTATTTCACAAAATGGAAAGATCATGTGTAAAATACCATTATCAATAAACGTAACGACAAGATTCCTTTAACGCTACATAAATGACTTCTGTCATATGATAGCGAATAATGGACAACAAATAAATAAATAGAGAATTAGATGCCGCGGGGTTGTGGTTGGTCTGAATAATCTAGAGAACTCCATGGACAGCTAGACAAAGACCACTACTGAGATACTAAAGGATACTGACATCAAACGAAATCTACTTGTTACATTAGAAAAGAAAAAAGAAAAAGCATATGTTTATTTGCTACATTAAAACACGACGAGGTTTGAAATACAATGTAAGAAAATGCAAAATCTAAGGGAGAAAGAGAGATAATACATAGTTTCCACATCATGGCATGGTAGACAGTCAATAGTGAAACTGATATAAAATACAGCTGATAGAGTGTTGTGAAGTTAAATGATCCCATACGCTAACTGGTACGGCACATGATAATGATGATGATGATGTGTCTTTAAGAGATATTGCTTTCTGCAGGATAGTAATGTATATAAACAATCATTAAACTAATAATAATCTTCAATAAAAAATAATAGAATGGCAAAAGACCATACACTCACTCTCCCCTCAACACCGAAAGGTACATGAGGACAGATAGAAGAAGAAGAAGAAGAAGAAAAATAATCACAAAAGATGTTTTTAAATTGAAAAAGGCGTTCTCATATAATTCTTGATGTAAGATTATTTGGAAATGTCTAGTTACTTTGTGTATCATGTGGACCATGTCTTACTTTGTGGACCATGTGGACCATGTCTTACTTTGTGGACCATGTCTTGTTTTATTGAATAGTTATAGAATGAAATAAAACAGTTACAATCAAAATGTTATATGGTCCTATGTGGGACGTTTATTTGTTATGATAAAACTTTTGAATTCATCAAACTTCATCCATCATTCAAACATAGTAAAGTAAAAAGTAAAGTAACCCATAGCATTTATTAATGCCGTAGGGGTGTGACATGTTAGCGATCTCACATTTCACAGGCTCTGCAAATGAGGGCGGTAGCCATCTCCTCTCCCTCGCAGTCTTTACTTCCCGGATTAACCATTTAAGGCTGGGTCGACCTGGGAGCCGTTGCGATCAGCTGGGGAATAAACCCAGGACCACTCATATGCGAAGCCAGTGCGCTAACCACTAACCCATTCATACATTCATACATACAAACTAGAGAATAAAAACTTACAAAGTCTCTTTACGATAACAACCACGTCATGGGGCTCATATATTAAGTTTAAAATGTAATCTTCCTAATGGATGTTCTCAACTCTTCACGATTCTGGGCGAGATGACATTAGTGAGTCGTCAGGTACACGTCAGGTACACTCCGTACACGTCCATGCTGGACCCTGCCGTGTTATGATACATAGAGGTTGCCTCAGCAGGCGCACCTTAAGGAGTCGGAATACGCAGCAATAAACGAATATTATTGACATACATCAACAATTCTGCTTTCTACAAATAAAAGGAAAAACACCCATCAGTTTGTACAATCGACTACATTTCTCCTTCTTGCGAATCTAACAATATATATATATATATAATAGGCCTAATTCTTCTAGACACAATAACAGGCATGACACTTTGATAAAGACCTTACTTGAGGATAAAGTTGAAGGGATACGAACAAGAGGTAGGCGGCGATACATGTGGGAGAGTAACATCACAAGATATGGGCAGGTTACAGTCTAACAGAGTGCACCACCAAACCAGGAGAAAGATGATGTTGGAGGTCTGCAGCCAACCTTCTTTGCAGAGATGGCACTTGTTGATGAATCTGAGACACTCAATGCAGATACGGAAAGACGGAGTGGTAACCTTGGATAACAGTTACCATGTTGTTCTGACAGGCCGACGTTGTGCTTGAACTAGTTAAGGGCACGGCGTGGGTGGGCGGTATAACAAAGAAACATGTCGCAAGGGCCAGAGTTGTGCCCTGATGTCGACGTCTGTTTCGGCAGCATTGGACTCGAAACACCATGGAGTCGAATGGCTGCTGAACGGAGGCGGATCACTTAGGGGAATGCCCCACGTGCTGTGAGGCCAGTTTTCTAATAAAGAATTAGGAAAAATCATGAATCAACAGAAATATTCAGGCTTTTCAAAGTAAGTTCTACAGACGTTTGTTAAGAAATAGCAATATAGAACACATAAACAAACATATTTGTCCAACAGCAAATAAACACACTTGTAGGATAGCAAGAACCATGTTTGGCTGTGGTGAAACGGAATACACATGTGTGGCTTGAAATCGTAGTGAGACATGACTCGCTTTGTAAAAGTATTTTGCAAGGAACAGTTGAAGGGGCAAGGAGAAGAGCGGATAACCTGGATTGATAACATCAAAGAATGGACTACGTGTGAATTTTCTTTTACACTCCTCGGAATTGTTGAGGAGTTTGGAGAACCTTTTGTTCTGAAGCATAATGCTTACAGCTGACGGGAATTGAACCAGGTCTGTTCTAGCAGCACCGAATTGCTTTGCAAGTATCCTCATGCTTCCTACTTGAATTTATTTGTATAAGACATTATTTGAAGCAAAATTGTTCTGTCTCCATGTTATTTATGTTTCCAAGAAGGCCTTTAGGTCCTTGTGTACGAATATGCATGTTCTGTGTTTGTGTTCCTGAGGATACTTCAATACTTGTACGGGGTGTTCGTTAATGTTGTAATAGTCCTTGTTTCGATTGGTCTGTTCTCAGTGACTTTAGTACACAGGCTGAAAGTCTTGACCGCGCCACATCTTTTTTGGGGGATGTGGTTGGTCAAGTACGGAAAACCTGTTTACTTGTGTTGCAAAGCCATTCGGTGCTGCTAGAACAGACCTGGTTCAATTCCCGTCAGCTGTAAGAATTATTTTCATTTATCCTCATGCTTCCTACTTGAATTTATTTGTTCTGAAGTATCCAGTGTGACACCCTTACTACCCTAACTTGTTATGGGTCTTTTTACTATTATTATTATTATTATTATTATTAATAATATACATGTTACATATTCTTTCGAGAACGTATACTTCTTTATGTAAACTCAGAACAACTACCGACTCTGTTTAATGTAATCTCCTGCAACCAAAGACATGTATGGTGTCATGTGACGTATTCCTTCCAGAACGTTGTCTTCCCAATGAACTCTCTGAACCTCTCTCTGTCTTGGGCGATGTGGCTTGCATTTTCTAGCGATGTATTCATATTATCTTTAATGTCGTCAGTCCATCGTCTTCTTTGTCTGCCCCTTCTCCTCTTCCCAGGTACTCTTCCCTCCATTATTTGTCTTTCTAAACAGTTATGTCTCTTTATATGACCAAACAGGCGTAGTTTTCTTTTTGTTATTGTGTTTAGTAACCAACACTCTGGAATATTCAGTGTGTTTATAATATCTGAGTTTCTGATTTTATCCTTCCATGATATTCGAAGTATCTTTCTGTAGCATTTCAGCTCGAATGCGTTGATCTTCTTTGCCGCTGTTTTACTTAGAGTCCATGTTTCACAGCCGTATGTTGCAACCGGAAAAATAAACGTTCGTAACATTAGCACTTTCAAGACATGTATAAATACTCTCAAATATCTCTTATCCATCTCCATCTTGTATAACATTTTCTCTTGTTAGTAACAACCAAACTCATTGTTCATGTTCGTCCCATACTGTTGTGTCTCTTTAATTAAATGACCCAGACACTTCGTTTTCGTGTTATAATGTTAATCAGTATCGAACCCTAGCACTACATATTTACCAACGATAATTCTTCAACATGTGATTATATTTTTCAAACTCTTATCTATGAACTATGACTAATGAAATCTCGACGGGTAGAGTCGTATCTTATTACTTAGGAAGAAAACATATTTTCTTAGATAAAACCTGCACGTTCATGTCAAATAACGTACTGATTGCGCAACCTACTTTGGGTTGCAATAAATCACGAGCACTTCCTGTTTTTTGTCCTGGTTGTCATATGTACATATGAACTACGTAATGCATTGTAGTTTATGCGCAATACTTTTTGAATACATTTAGACACAGATCACCAGTTATGTTATGTTATGTTCCTCCAGGGCCATAGGCGGCGCATAGGGCAGAAACCATAGCCTTCCATTTCTGTCTTTGTGTTGCCAGGTCTTTCAATTGTTGTGTGTTGTTTAGGTTCATTGACATGCCTTCTCTATTAATGGTTCTTCGTAGAGTTTCTCTAGGTCTCCCTCTTCTTCTTACTCCAGGTGACACCCAATATAGTGACTGCTGGGGAATTCTTAGGCTGTTCATTCTGAGAACATGGCCGATGTAAGTCCAACGCCTTTGTCTAATGAAGGAAGATATATAGGTTTGTTTGCTTTCCTCTCTTATAGTAGTGTTAGATTTAAAGTCACTCCACTTAACATTCAGAATGGTACGTAGGCATTTGTTTTCAAAGGAGTCGAGTCTTTTATCTGTGGCTTTTGTGGCTTTCCAACTTTCGCACCCATATGATAGAATAGGGATGATGTTGGAGTTAAACAACGAGTTTTGTGGTGTTTCTTAGTGTGTTTGACGTCCATATGTTGCGTAGTTTATTGAAAGCACCCGCTGCAAGGGCAATATGGTGTAAAATTTCTTTTGATGAGTCTCCATCCAATGCTAGATTGGTGCCTAAATATGTAAAATTGTTGACTTTTAATAATGGAACATTTTGAATTTCTATGTTGTCGTTGGATCACCAGTAACTGAAGTTATATTCTTATTTTAGTCGCCGTCCTTGTGCTGCTAGTCTGAAAGCTGGTCATAGAAGAATAACGTGTGCGTATTACATGTAAGTCGTTATAGGCGACTAAGGGGGTTAGTGCAAATAAAGTAAATAGGTTACTATATCAATATAAAATTATAAAATATAGAAAATAACAATAAATAAAAGGAACAAACACAACAGTCAACGTGTCGGTCCCATTGGGACCTTTAAAGACAACAAAAACAGTTAAAAGCAAAAAGCCATAACGAATATAAACAAAATGGATCTCTCCCACCAGGAAATCAACAAAAAAAATATATTTGTTTATATTTGTTTATATTCGTTATGGTCTTTTGTCCTTAACTGTTTTTGTTCTCTTTAAAGGTCCCAATTGGACCGTCACGTTGACTGTTGTGTTTATTCCTTTTATTTATTGTTATTTTCTATATTTTATTATTTTATATTGATATAGTAACCTATTTACTTTATTTGCATTTACCTCTATTTGTATGGTTACTGCGACACTACCTTTTTGTCGGTCATCCTCCGATTTTTGGGTTATTTATATAAGGGGGTTAGTGTAAGATTCACTACTCCACCGGTAAACTCCGAAATGATATCACCTACTGAAGACCCATGATCTGACAGCTACTAAGGAATCAAATCTTTCCTTTGATTGAAAGATCGTCACAGAAAAGTCTTCTCCATAGTAGAAGACTGTTCAGCTCCTAGCATTACACTCTACAGCAAAATCTCATTCATCGTCATCATCACCCAGGCTCACGGATGAGAAACGGTTCAGTACCCAATGGGCACAGGCACAGCACGTCAAATTACACGAGGCAAGTTCATAGACAGTGGAACACCTCGTTCGAGTCAGACGATAGCAAAAAATCGTCTGGGCGAAGAGTCTCCACTACGCGTGCCTGGAGACAGATATAGAGGCTGTCACAGGCTAAGGGTAGCCCACCCGAATTGTCAAGGCATGCCGAAATCGGATGTGCTAGGCCTACAAGGCGCATAACGGTGGCACAACGTAATCACGCTCCCGGCGGAAATCGCACGGATATCCGTGATGGTTACAATGGAGCGAACGAAAAACAAACAAACAAACTGGTACCATACCTTCCGGAATAGGCGATCATGTCTCTCCACAATCCTCTGTTAGTTATACATTTAAATATAGTTTCTGATGATTTTACATCATGTCAGGCTTTCAAGCCATCCAACATTTTCTCACGTTGTCTTCCTCTGTCTCTCTTACCCCCAATCTTTACAGTTGGTACGATGTTCTCCAACCCACCTCTTCTCTGACATGACCCAGAAACTGTGATTGTCGTCTTCTAATACAGTTAATAAGTTCTCTTTTTGAGTTGATCAGTTGTAGAATTATAGCATTACTCTTTTTAGCTGTCCATGATATTTTCAACATTCTTTTATAAAACCACATCTCTGTGGCCTTCAGATGTTTTCTTGCAATATTGTCTATTGTCCATGCTTCACTACCATATAACAGTATGGGCTCTATGTAATAGTTTAGTATACTCTGATTGTATGTCATATGTAATCCGCCCCTTATAACTAAGGATACTTCTCCAAACGAGAAATTACTCATTACTCGTAAATCCGTAGATAATTATGAAACGATAAAATTATGAAACGATAAAATTATGAAACTGTAAAAAAAAAAAGATAATCAACAAAAATCTTATAATAAATCAGCTTTGTACACATGACGCTGTAACAGGGATGCAAACCCTCGATTTTTTGCGTACAAAGCGAAAATTCTAACAACTAACAACGTCAGAGAGATCACCAACTTACAACTGTTTCGATGGCTGGTTGGTTGGTTGCTGATCCAGCAGTCCATGGGCTCATGCCCTTTGACCAAATACCATTAAATGACATTATATTGCTGGGAAGCTTGTGGATTTTCGGTCCACCCCGGGACAAAGCGAGAGAATAACTATATACCTCCAGGAAGGTAGGTTTCAACCTATGCACTGCTCCCAGCCACTGTAGCCAAGATATTGTTCACTGTGCTCATTCCTCGCCACAAATTGACTACTGGTTATGCTGAACTTCTATATTGCTCGAGGCATGCAACCAAATGTTCAAGTCAAAAGGATTGTCACGTCCTGAGTTACTGTGCCTCTATGAAAAAACAGTGCTGTCAGTTTCCTCCTCCCCAGTGCTGCACAGTACATCTCTGGCTCCCTCTCAACCACAGAGGGTGCATATATATATATATTCAGGTAAACATAAAACACATTTCAACAACAAAAATAAAAGCATAATTGTATAGATGACGTGCCATGAAGCTTCTCTAAGAAGATAACCTCAATATAACGGCATGTCATCCACTAAGGTTGTCTGTTTCATGGGTGGTTTGTCTAGTCTGCCATTGGTGAGACCCACAGACGCAACCACATCCGTAACTGTTTCGATATAACACACATTATCAAGAAATCGATAAGAACAACTTGTAGGCAGACTTAAAATTTTTCAGGAAATGACGTGGCTTCAGATAATAATTAAAAAAATTCCCGCAATTACAAAGTAATTCCCGCAATTACAAATCTATGTTTGATTAAAACAATCCAATATGCATTCGACGAAGCGTCTCTGGTCAGAGAGGTTGTATTTTTATACTAATCAAGTTTGTTTTTTATTCTATTCACAACTTTGCGTTCAAATTATATTTTTACGCCGTAGTCATTATCTAGATAACATTTACTATAATGGCCTATAATTTACTATAATTTACAATGACATGACACATCCGTCTTCGGTGGATAATACATATTCCGGATTTCATAATTCATTTATGTTTTTGAATTATCTTCGATCCTATATATATATATATATATATATATATATATATATATATATATATATATATTATATATATAATATATATATATATATATATGTATATATATATATATATATATATATATATATATATATATATATATAATTGTATTTTTATGGTATCAGTAAGACTAAATATTTTTAGAGGATTGGCGACATTGTATTGGGATTTCCTAATATGTACTCAGTACCTATTAATGAAGCGACATACCAAAATAACCACTCGTAGCACGTAATTCAATATACGAACCCTTGATCTCTTGAGCTCGAAGCAAACGGCTTAACCACTACGCCATGAAGATTCCTTTTGTATGATAGCTTAAACGGTAAACGTAAGTGGTAGTGGTGTGTAGTAATAGAGTCCTCAGAGAACTTTTATTAGAGTTTTATGCAAGAGAAACATGGACAGTAAACATAAGTTCCCCAGATAAGCTGGAAACAACTGTGATGTGGTTTTCACGAAGAATGATGAAAATTCCATGGACAGTCAAGAAAACTAATGTAGAAGTTCTGAAATATGCTGGAATAAAACGACAAATTATAGCGAAAATTGGAATGATTTGACCAGATTCAGCTAGAGCTGCTGTATTTCTGTTTCCAGGGTGCACCACGAGAAGGTACATTTGGCATCTTAGTTATCTGCTAACCCTGGGTCCGACGGGAGTAATGCGTCCCCTTTGCACCCCGGATATTACTTGATTTCCCTATCAGAGTTGGGACATTACTTGATTTCCCTATCAGAGTTGGGACATTACTTGATTTCCCTATCAGAGTTGGGACATTACTTGATTTCCCTATCAGAGTCGAGACGTTGTTTGATTTCCCTATGAGAGCCGGACGTTACTTGATTTCCCTATCAGAGTCGAGACGTTGTTTGATTTCCATATGAGAGTCGAGACGTTACTTGATTTTCCTATCAGAGTCGAGACGTTGTTTGATTTCCCTATGAGAGTCGAGACGTTACTTGATTTCCCTATCAGAGTCGGGACGTTACTTGATTTCCCTATCAGAGTTGGCACGTTACTTGATTTCCCTATCAGAGTCCGGGCGTTACTTGATTTTCCTATTAGAGTCGGCACGTTACTTGATTTTCCTATCAGATTTGGCACGTTACATGATTTCCCTATCAGAGTCGGGAAGTTACATGATTTCCCTATCCGAGTTGGGACGTTACTTGAATTCCCTATCAGAGTCGGGACGTTACTTGATTTCCCTATCCGAGTTGGGACGTCACTTGATTTCCCTATCAGAGTTGAGACGTTTCAGCACAACTGTTAACAGTGTCATGTATGTGTCATGTGTCACTAAGTGCACTAAGTGTCATGTATGTGTTCGCTGAGTGGTCACGATCTGGGTTATTTACTGTTTGGTTGCAATCAATACCCATTCCATCTGAATTCTCAACAAAAGTGTAAACCAGCGATTCACAACGTAGGGCCTACGCTCCATAGGGGGGAGGGCAGTTTGATTGTACATGGGTGGTGGCATTATCTTAATTTGAAGTTCTTAACTAGTTATTGTAACGATTATTTTGTCCATCGTGAGAACTTATTTTTCATGGTTTACATCAAATACTATTAGCGAAGTTTTTTACGAGTTAACGTATGGATTACTTTGTTTACCTTGTGAACGTATGGATTACTTTGTTTACCTTGTGAACGTATGCCCTTCAGCAACTCACAATAGAGAAGTATCTCTGATATTCGATGATCTTGCAGGGATTTCAAGTGACTTGCCCAACGAATCTGCTGGTCTTCTTCTTCTTCTTCGTTCATTCTCAAACTCCTGCAGATTAGCAGGATGTAGTCCGGAGAATGGAATGCGTTGTGTCATGTTTTACTGCAGTGCTACGATATATGCGCCATTTCGGCCTGACACATCCGACTTCAGCAAGGCTTTGGGTCACTGACCCTATATGGGATGGAACAGCCAACTCCATCCCATAACCTCCTTAGTCGCCTTTTATGACATGCATGGAAGGTAAACAGTGTTGCTATTCTCTGCTCCCCTTTCGGGCCCCGGCAACTCACGGGCGGGTGGCATTATGAATAATTTGTAATTAGGCTTCCTTTTTCGAATAATTCAACTTTTGAATATAAAACTATATGTATATGCTACATAGGGGAGGGAGGGGGGTATCAGAATTTTAGAAGGACTTCGGTGGGACATGGTAAAAAAATGGTTGGAAAACACTAGTGTACACGATCCTTAAAACATTAGGTGTCCAGCGAGCTACGGTACACCTGTTTCACGAGTCGTGGCTGGTACATGATACCCCTGGGATATGCATGAGAGCAATGCAGAATCTTTTTACAATCCATATCACCTCGTCAATATGCATGTTGCTAACACTAATAATTCATCGGATCTCTGCGCTGATTACTGAGTCTGACAATTTTCTTTCATACTATTATGCTTCTCTTCAAACACTATCATTCATAGCGAGGTAAACATCATTGTATTGAGACGTCTGAATCCAGGAACATAATTTCTTGAAGATATCTGTGGTCGTGTTTGTCAACTGAGATGAGAAAAAGAGTCTGTGGACAAGAGTGTGAGGTCTATTGAGATGAGAAAAAGAGTCTGTGGACAAGAGTGTGAGGTCTATTGAGATGAGTGCATGCGAAGGTATCACAGCTATTGAGGGCAATAATAAGGCAGAAAATTGAAACCATAAAGAAATCAGTGTGTCAAGATACCCTACCGTACCTATACGAAGAAAATCTGATTTAAAGAACTTGGTGGTTGAACAAAACGTTCACTATGTTAACAAAATCTCATTTAGGATAGCGAACACATCATAGTCCATGTTTACTGTTTGATTAATGTCATATAACGGAACCAACCTCACAGTGTTGATAAGAGTAAGTACCGGATGACACATGAGGCAATGGTTTATAATAACATTAGACACGTTTACTATAGTCCGTTCAGATTCGTTTGCCGAGATGTTAAATTATTTTTATCAAAAACGTATTGTTCATTTGGATTGATCATTTGAAGTTAGGTTTAGAATAATAATGTCGCTATAGAAATATTTTTTTATCAAAGAAATGTGATCCAGTATCAAAGATACCTTATTTAACCTATATTAAAAAAAAGTTAATCTAAATTATAAACAATCGCTGGATTATGTAGATGCTTACATCTCACAGCTGATTATTAAATATAAAGGCATGACCCTCACGGTAGAATGTGCACCGTTCTAAAAGTAGTTGTTTCCACTGTACATTTGTATAAAGCAATGTTACATATGGAAATTCCCGTTTAGCACCAAATATTATTTTTCCTGAACTTAGAATTATGTGAAATCAAAAACGGCTATTGACTCGATTTCAAGTCACAAGTCAGAGGCACGTCTCAATATTTACAGAATGTAGGCGGCACTAAGCATATTACCTTCTGCAAGTCTATGTGAGAATGAATCAATACTTCTGCAGAGAGCGTAAAAAGGGACATCTTTATTGTTCTTTATCAAATCCTGAGAAGAGAACAATGCATATTTTAGGTTTGTGTAAACGTTCATTTGATCGAATAGTGGAAGCAAGCGGATATTTATTGCCAACAAATTCACGAAAGCAAGGAAGGAAAGAAAAGATAGACAGTTTCGATAAGGACCTAGTAAAAAGAGAAATGTGTAGAATGTTTGATAAAAACGAAGAAGTGACACTTAGAAAGTTGAAGATTTGGCTGAAAACTAATAACGACATTGAAATATCAAAAACTTTATTATGGAAAACTGTAAGAAATGCAGGCTTCACCTTTAGAAAGTATGCTGGTGGAAAAAACATTATTTGTGAAAAGCCACATCTGGTAGCTCTTAGAAGCAAGTATTTACGTGAAGTGAAGGGAATGCGCGAGAATGGTTATGATATTGTGTATTTAGATGAAACTTGGATCAACGCTCATCATACAAATGAAAAGGAATGGCAGTTAGCAGATGGAAGTATTAAAAGATCAGTACCAAGTAGTAAAGGGCAACGTTTGATAGTTGCACATGCAGGTAGCAGACATAATGGGTTGTTGCAGAATGCTCATCTAATTTTCATTTCAAAATCCATTGACAATAGAGACTACCACTCCGAAATGAATGGGCACATATTCGAAGACTGGATCGAAAAAAGTATTCTTCCAATATTAGATAGACCTTCTTGTCTGATAATGGACAATGCTTCATACCATAACGTAGTGAACGTAGAAGATATAATCCCAACATCATCAAGTACAAAAGATGCAATCAAAACGTGGCTCATAAAAGAACACATACCAGTTACCGACAGGTACTTGAAACCCGAATTGCTTAACCTTGTAAAACAGACACAACGAACAAAGATATTTAAAATAGACAAGTTAATTGAAGAACATGGTCATAGATGTTTGAGACTACCTCCATATCATGCACACTTAAATCCTATAGAGCTAATTTGGGCAAAAGTTAAAGGACACGTAGCATCTACAAATACAACTTTCAAATTATGTGATATTGAGGCACTTACAAATCAGGCTGTATCAAATATACATAAAGACTACTGGGTGAAATGTGAGGATCATGTGTTACGCCAAGAAGAGGAATATTGGAAAAAGGAAGGTTTGTTGTTTGTTCAGCCGAAAACAGTAATCGACCTATTTGACTCGTCTGATTATGAATGATCATTACTCTGATTAAGTCTACACTAAAAAAAGTTTGATTTGCAAAATTTACAAGTTGATTTGTAAAACATTTCATTGCTCAATACCACCCAAGCAATTCAAAAAAATGTTATAAGCAAACCATCAACCATTACTTATAAAAATTAGCCCGCTTGATTCAATACAGAAGTTCAGATATCTTGGATCAACTATTACAGACAAAATTTCCTTACATGAAGAAATATATGTACTTATTTCAAAGGCAGCGACAACATTTGTGAAACTCACACCAAGAGCATGGAACAATATCAAATTGACTCTACGAACAAAAGATATATTTTAAATTTTTTTTACACCTGCCACCATGTAAAATTTTGTGGACACGCCTATGGGTCATCATTGCACTAGATTACTGTAAAATATTTTGTTTATGGTCGAAATCATATTTACATGGGCAAACATCAAAAGAATTCGCCGCTTTCAAATAACCGTTACAGCTAGACATCAAGTAACACATATGTTTTCGCGACATGGACATTTTAACAACGTATGCCAAAATTCATGTGAAATCATCAAGAACTTTTTGAATTATAAATCATAACATCTCGGCAAACGATTCTGAACGGACTATAACAGTAAAATACATTGTACGAGATAGTAGTAGGTAGTCGACCAGAGTCCAAATCCCTGTGTAACGTCTCTTTGGCAACTGCAAACGAGGGACAAGTTTTGGCTTGTACTATCCAAAGGCACAGTGTGTGATAAACTGTCACAGAGTAGAACTGATATGCTTGTTGCCTGGTGATGTATATGAAAGCAATCATATTCTAACAAACTAAACTGAAATAAAATCTTGCCGGAATCGGATGAGCATGGCCGATAGACGTAAATAACGCAGCACCACTGTAAAACTAGTAGTATAATGTACATGACTCTCTTCGGTGGAAGTCACACGAAATGTCGCGTAGGTTATCCAACAGAGAACGTGGGAGTCACACGAAATGTCGCGTAGGTTATCCAACAGAGAACGTGGGAGTCAAACGAAATGTCGCGTAGGTTATCCAACAGAGAACGTGGAAGTCACACGAAATGTCACGTAGGTTATCCAACAGAGAACGTCGAAGTCACACGAAATGTCGCGTAGGTTATCCAAAAGAGAACGTGCAAGTCACACGAAATGTCGCGTAGGTTATCCAACAAAGAACTTGGAAGTCACACGAAATGTCGCGTAGGTTATCCAAAAGAGAACGTGGAAGTCACACGAAATGTCGCGTAGGTTATCCAAAAGAGAACGTGCAAGTCACACGAAATGTCGCGTAGGTTATCCGACAAAGAACTTGGAAGTCACACGAAATGTCACGTAGGTTATCCAACAGAGAACGTGGAAGTCACACGAAATGTCGCGTAGGTTATCCAAAAGAGAACGTGCAAGTCCCACGAAATGTCGCGTAGGTTATCCGACAAAGAACTTGGAAGTCACACGAAATGTCGCGTAGGTTATCCAACAGAGAACGTGGAAGTCACACGAAATGTCGCGTAGATAATCCAACAGAGAACGTGGATGAAGTCGATCTTTCATCTAACCTTGTTGGCGAGGTTGTCAACTAGACTGAAGGATGATTGTCAATTTGACTTACCGAGGTTGTCAATTTGACTGACCGAGGTTGTCAATTTGACTGAAGGATGATTGTCAATTTGACTAACCGAGGTTGTCAATTTGACTGACCGAGGTTGTCAATTAGACTGACCAAGATTGTCAACTAGACTGAAGGATGATTGTCAATTTGACTGACCGAGGTTGTCAATTTGACTGAAGGATGATTGTCAATTTGACTAACCGAGGTTGTCAATTTGACTGACCGAGGTTGTCAATTAGACTGACCAAGATTGTCAACTAGACTGAAGGATGATTGTCAATTTGACTGACCGAGGTTGTCAATTTGACTGAAGGATGATTGTCAATTTGACTAACCGAGGTTGTCAATTTGACTGACCGAGGTTGTCAATTAGACTGACCAAGATTGTCAACTAGACTGAAGGATGATTGTCACCTAGACTGAAGGATGGTTGTCAATGTGACTGACCGAGGTTGTCAACTAGACTGAAGGATGGCTGTCAACTAGACTGACCAAAGTTTCAACTACACTAACCGAGGTTACCAACGAGGCTGACCGAGTTGCTAACTAGATTGATCGAGTTTGCCAACTAGGCTCACCGAGGTTGCCAACTAGATTGACCGAGGTTCTGTAGTCGGTTCCTGCGTTCTTGTTTATAATAAAAATAATGTCTTGAGTTTCCTGTCAACTACTCTCCCCAACTGAAGTTTACACATTTACAGAAAAACAAGCCATTACAGAATGGGCAGCACTAGCAGCAGCAGTAGCAGCAGCAGTAGCAGCAGCAGTAGCAGTAGCGGTGGCAGCAGCAGTAGCAGCAGCAGCAGTAGTAGCAGCGGCAGTAGCAGCAGTAACCGTAGTATGGAGAAGACAGGAAATATTTTAAAAATAAAAGAGCAATTCTCCGCTCATTATGCCGTTTATATAGGTAAGCTATACACAATATTCATTAAGCTGTCGCTGGATTTATTTCGGTGAGCAAGACACAATCTTAATTGAGCTATCGTTTAATTATATATATCTGAGCTAGACACCTCTGCATTGTACTATCGCTTAATTTTATATAGGTGAATTATACATAATCTTCCTTGAACAGTCGTCTATCGCTTAATTTATATAAGTTAGCTAGACACAATCACCATTGAACTATAGCTTATATATGTATCTGTGCTATGCTCACTTTCCATGGGAAGTGAAATAAACACACGTATAGGAAACCGGTTACTATTTGTGGCCGACTGTCAAAGCGAGCATGGAAAAACTATAAGCTAAAATTGAAAATAAAGATACTGATCTAAGAAACATGCATGTTGAGTACACTATACTACGGATCTGAAACATGGACTACCAACACCAAACATGAGAGGAGATTTAACATCTTTCATCAAAGATGTCTCCGCAAGATTTTAAACATCAAATTGCACGACAAAATCACTAACATGGAAGTGTTGCGGCGCACTCAGCTACCATCTGCCATGGAAACACTCAATATAAATATATTGCGTTGGCTGGTTTACGTCGGCAGAATGCCATTTGCCGTATCGCAAAACAAAAGTACTATTCGGGAAACTGGCTGAAGGCCATCGAGTCCGCGATAGACCAGTGCTGAGGTATAAAGAGATCTGTAGATCCTTAATGAAAGACTTCCACATAGAATCCAAAAACTGGGAAAACACGGCCGAAACTCGGGATGTCTGGAGACAGAACCTGCGTGCGGGAGAAGCATTGTTCAGAAATAATATGTTTAAAGATATGGAAGAAAAAAAGAGAAAGACACAAACAAAAATCTTCCATTGCTGTGATATGATCACTTAACAAGTCACATTCCTGAGAAAATATTATTGAGACTAACGGGAATTGAACCAGTCCGTTCAACGGCACCATACGGACCGTGGTGCCGTTGAACGGACTGGTTCAATTCCTGTTAGTCTCAAGAATTTTTTTAATTTGTCCTCTGCTATCCTACTTTTATTTACTTTAGGAAATATTCAACGAATTACTTCTTATTGCTAAATGACTGTCTGCTAGACGCAAAAGTCCATACAAATTATATATATATATATATATATGTATCTGTGCTAGACATAATCCTCATTGAACTATCGCTTACTTTTATATAGGTCAGCAGAACACAATATTCATTGAACTATTACATAATATTTATCGTTCAATCAGACACAATCTTCATTGATCTGTCGCTTAATTTATACATATATGACTTAGACATAATCCTCATTGAACTATCGCTTAATGTATATGTTAGCTGTTGTTGTTATCGATATCCGAATATTGATGAGTAATGCTACTCTTGTCAGTACAATGTCATTCTTAAAAAGTTATTGTCTTCTGACGTAGATTTATTGATCCATACAGTAAATTAGTGACTGTTAAGGGTGTCCGGCTCTGTGGCGAAGTGGTACAGAGCGCGTCTGTGACGGCAAAGGTTCGATCCTCACCACAGGCAATTGTGCATCCGGACCGTTCAGAAAGCAATGGCAACCTACTGAACGTATTTACATTGCCTAGAAAATCACCACAGCCAACAAATGCTGGGTTGATAGCTACGTCCTGGATAGGATATGCTACCAATTTATTTATTTAAGTGTGTCTGTCGAAATTTTCTCCTGGCTGTTGAAATGCAAGCGCTGTCAATAAGGAGGTGTTCCACTGTTTCATTCGGCTGAGAGCAGTATCTACTAGTGGGTAGTTGCTGGGTACGCTTTAAATTCCCATTGATCCTTGTATGTCCTGTTCGAAACTGAAAGTTAAGGGATTGGTATCTCTTGCATAGTTTTTTTATATTGTCATTGTCCTTTGGCGGTGTCATTTCACTAAATACATGTCGACCAGTCAGCCCATCTGCCCATCTGTTCATTTCCTGTTATATTGCTATGCCCAGGGATACATTACATGATCACACTGATTGGATATGCAGAGAATAGATTGTGCACTGCTCTTGCTATCTGGAGAATATCTTGATTTTCATCTAGGGTATGTTTAAGTGCTTCCATAACTGACGTAGAGTCTGTAAAAATGACCATGTCTGATGGTTTTGTTAAGTGAGATCAAACTGTTGAGGTATTACCTCAATGGCTGTCTTGATGGCTTCAGTCTCTGCGTCATAATTTGAACAATTTTCACCACAAGAGTCACAGAACTCGCAGGCAGATCCATCAGGGTATTGTATATGGATGTCATATCCTGCAAAACAGGTGACCTTGAAAGCCGATCCATTAGTGTAGGCCTTGATTGCTGATGATGGGTAACTGTTTATAGTCTCTAGCCGTTTACATGTCCTCGGGATTGTTGGTAGTGTTCCTTTATTGCCTGTTTTATTTAGTAATTATGTTTAGATAGTTGGTTGGTGCAAGTTCTCCTAAGGGAGTGGTTCGGGGTCTTTATTTTCTAGTTTTCTCTCTCTCTCTCTCTCTCTCTCTCTCTCTTGCAGTATATTGTGTTTGTCAACTTCCTCCCTGTATATATCCAATTGAGACAGTTGTTTTAGTCTTTTTGTTTGTTTCAAAGTGTCTCTTTTCGTTCTGATATCGAGCGGCTCTAGATGTGCATATATCTCACATACTGATGTGGGTGTTAATCGCATCCCTCCACAGCTTAGTCTCAGAGCTTGGGTGAGGGATGAGAGAGTGGTATTGCTCAGAATGATCTGGAGAGGAAGGCAATACTCCATTAGTGATCTCACATAGTCAAGATACAGTTGGCGGAGAGTCTGTTTGTCTGCCGCCCCCCCCCCCCCCATATTGAAATTGGCTGGTCTCTTAATGAGGTTTAGACATTTGCCTGTTGTTCCTCTGAGATTTGTGTTGTCTTTTAGTGTTTGTTGTAGGTCTAGTTTTACTCCAAGGTATACAAGGGTTTCTTCCTTTGTTAATATCTCCCCACTCATGTTGATGGTGACCAATATTTTGGCTGTTTTTTGAATTCGTGAGAAAATTGTGTACGCTTTATTCTGTGTATTTATTTTTATAGTTTCCACAATTCACAGTATGCACAGTAAGTACAAGTCACAATTGTGAGTAGAGCTCTGTTAAATCTTTGTTTTTGCCAGGATTGGATATTTTATCAGTGGTTCAGATGCCATGGTCGTCTGCAACAAATGCATTTAACGCATTGAGATGTTTTGCTAGATCGTCAATGAAAATAAGGAAGAGTGTGTAGCTTAGAGGGAAGCCTTGAGGCAGTCGTTCCACCGGTGACTATCTTTTCCGAGATAGTGTACCGGTGAAGCAATTGGCTATGTTTCTGTTTGTCAGGAATGACTATCCATTTAAACATCATCCCACCTATTCCCATTCTGTTCATCTTCAGCGAGAGTCCTTTTCTCCAAAATTTCCATAGGCTTGCTCAGGATCAATGAACACTGCTAATGTGATATATGTCAGCTAAACAAAATTTTCATTGAACTATTGTTTAATTTTATATAGTTCAGCTAGATAGTCTTCTGTGAATTCTATTTTAATAGTTACATATCATCCCTTAAACACATTGTCTCTAACACACTTTCTCTTACATAATTTCTCTCACATATCTCTCACACATTGTCTCTCGTACATCTTCTCTCACACATCTTCTCTTACACATTCTCGTCTTATCAAAGTATCTTTAAAACATTGTCACTCATCCATTATTTCTCGCACAACTTCGTTCACACATCTTTCCTCACAATGTCTCTCACACATATTCTCTCACATATTGCCTCTCACACATACTATCTATATACATATATATTCTCTCACACAATTTCTCTCACACTTTTTCTCACACATTGTCACTCACACATCTTCTCTCGCACATTTTCACTCACACATATTTTCTCACTCGTCGTCTTTCACACATCTTCTCTCACACATTGTCTCTCACAAATTGTCTCTCATACATTGTCTCTCACTCATTGTATCTCATATATTTTCTCTCACATATTTTCTCACAGACCTTCAAAACACACACAATCTCTAACTTACTTTCTTCCAATAATTAGAGACGCACAAATTAATGAACAATTTTATGAGTGTATCCCTAATGTCTTCTACAGAGCGGGATAACGTGGTCAATCTCAGTTGAATACGAGACGTATCAAACAATGGACGATGAAGTGGATGTCAAAAACAAGGTTCAGCTATAACTTATTATTTTTAATTAATGTTTCGAATACATTTGTTTATAACAGAGTGAGTATCCCTAGCTGTGACATTATTCTGATAACAGAGTTGGTATCCCCAGCAGTGACATTATTCTGATAACAGAGTTGGTATCCCCAGCAGTGACATTATTCTGATAACAGAGTTGGTATCCCCAGCAGTGACATTATTCTGATAACAGAGTTGGTATCCCAGCATCGACATTATTCTGATAACAGAGTTGGTATCCCCAGCAATGACATTATTCTGATAACAGAGTTGGTATCCCCAGCAGTGACATTATTCTGATAACAGAGTTGGTATCCCCAGCAGTGACATTATTCTGATAACAGAGTTGGTATCCCAAGCAGTGACATTATTCTGATAACAGAGTTGGTATCCCCAGCAATGACATTATTCTGATAACAGAGTTGGTATCCCCAGCAGTGACATTATTCTGATAACAGAGTTGGTATCCACAGCAGTGACATTATTCTGATAACAGAGTTGGTATCCCCAGCAGTGACATTATTCTGATAACAGAGTTGGTATCCCGAGCAATGACATTATTCTGATAACAGAGTTGGTATCCCCAGCAGTGACATTATTCTTATGACAGAGTTGGTATCCCCAGCAATGACATTATTCTGATAACAGAGTTGGTATCCACAGCAGTGACATTATTCTGATAACAGAGTTGGTATCCCCAGCAATGACATTATTCTGATAACAGAGTTGGTATCCCTAGCAGTGACATTATTCTGATGACAGAGCTGGTATCCCCCTAGCAGTGACATTATTCTGATAAAGACACAGTTTTAGTTGGGAAGACATAGTTGTACTTATGCGAAATCGTCGCCTACCAAAGATACTTCTCTCTGGTAATCAGCATCATCATACCATACCTGATGATCCACAAGCGCACCATAGTCGCTGGTGACGGGATATGTCAGCTGGCTGCTTAAAATAAATAAGAAATATTTGCTAGAATCCAAGAAAACTGAGTCAATCTTCACAAAATCTTGTAGAATCTATCTCCCACATAAAGAAACTAAAAATAGAAAATTGTCGAGAACCATGATCGTCTACGCCAGTCAGCAAGGGATTTGATGAGGATGTTGATAACGGGAATTGAACCAGTCCGTTCTACGGCACCAAATCGCCTAGCAACAATTGCACTCGCGTTTTTCCGTACTTGACTAACCGCATCTCCAAAAAAAAGATGCGATTTCATCAAGCCATTCAAATCGTGCACACAGTCACCCGAACGGACCAATCGAGACAAGGACTATTACAACAACAATTGTCTAGATTGGTCCGTTCTGGTGACTTTGTGTGCACGATTTGAATGGCTTGATGAAATCGCATCTTTTTTTTTTGAGATGCGGTTAGTCAAGTACGGAAAAACGCGTGTGCAATTGTTGCTAGGCGATTTGGAGCCGTAGAACGGACTGGTTCAATTCCCGTTAGTCTCAAGAATTTTTAAAATTGTCCTCTGGCTTCCTACTTAAAATTACTTGTATAAACAATTATTTGAAGCAAAATTGTATTGTCTATATATGTTATCCATGTTTACAAGAAGACCTATCGGCCCTTGTATAACTAATACGGATATTATGTTATATGTTTGTTGTTACTGAGGATATTTCAATACCTGTACGGGATGTTTGTTGTTGTTGTAATAGTCCTTGTCTCGATTGGTCCGTTCGGGTGACTGTGTGCACGATTTGAATGGCTTGATGAAATCGCATCTTTTTTTTGGAGATGCGGTTAGTCAAGTACGGAAAAGCGCGAGTGCAATTGTTGCTAGGCGATTTGGTGCCGTAGAACGGACTGGTTCAATTCCCGTTAGTCTCAAGAATTTTTAAAATTGTCCTCTGGCTTCCTACTTAAATTTACTTGTATAACTTTCTTCGTCTGCTGACAGATAGGAAACTAGTTTAGGTATGCCCGGTGTGTACCGTCTTGGGGGCACAAAATTATTGCTCACTAATTACAAACTAACCCTAACCCCAACCCTAACTTAATGTTAGAGTATGTGGTTTGTTTATTATTTCTTTCTCTCTCTCTCTCTCTCTCACACACACACACACACACACACTCTCTCTTTGAAACTACATTTTTACCAATTCATATTTATAATGGCTAGTTTTTCTATTTGCTGTCTTTATTTCTGTATCTTTTTCTCTGTGTCATTATTTCCTTCTCTCTTTTTTTCTATCTTTATGTATTTCTTTCCCTCTCTCTCTCTCTCTTTCTCTCTCTCTGTCTCTTTGTGGTAATATAAATTTCATTGTATTTTATCAATTGGTCTATGTCTTTCTCTATCATTGCTACTCCATTACCTATCGTCACTTTTTTCGTTCTTTGAATTTTTTCTTTCTTTTCTTTTATATGATGGTGCTTTACCCATCTTCCCGAATTTATATTTAGTCATGAGCTTTCTCTGCATATCGGATTGTGTTTTTCTCTCCCACTTATTATTTCTCTATATGTGAAGGTCTTTCTCTCCATTATTGTCTAGCGTTCTCTTCCTTCCTGTCTCTTGTTTATGCATTACTCATTATTGGTTTTATCGCAATAAATTCTTCCACATTTTCTCTTTCACATTTCTCAGAGAAACACAATCTCTGACTTAATTTCTGTCATATATATCAATTAACATTGTCTCTCACATATTTTCTCTCACATATTTTCTCTCACATATTTTCTCTATTTTCTCTCACATATTTTCTCTCACATATTTTCTCTCGCTTATTTTATCTCACATATTTCTCTCGCTTATTTTCTCTCACATATTTTCTCTCGCTTATTTTCTCTCACATATTTTCTCTCACATATTTTCTCTCACATATTTTCTCTCACATATTTTCTCTCACATATTTTCTCTCACATATTTTCTCTCACATATTTTCTCTCACATATTTTCTCTCGCTTATTTTCTCTCACATATTTTCTCTCACATATTTTCTCTCGCTTATTTTCTCTCACATATTTTCTCTCACATACCTTCAAAACACACAATCTCTCACTTACTTTCTTCGAATAATTTGAGATGAACAAACTAATAAACAACTTTAATCAGTATATCCCTAATGTTTTCTACAGATCGGGATAATGTGGTCAATCTGAGCTGAATACGAGAGGTACTATAATAAATATTACTATAACTCTAAAGGAAAGATAGAACAAATACATTTGGAACAAGACAACCTGCAGGAGATGCTGGATTGGTTTATTTTATTGTAGAATTGGTTTCAATTTTCTGTTACACTTGTTACTATTATATTCTTCTTCTTTGACTTTCTTATTTACAATATCTTCACTTATCTATATTAAACTTTGAGTATTGATTTCGTGTATTAATTTTGCACTTAAATGTAATTACTTCTATTTTATGTTTGCGTTTGAAGTAGTTGTGTTTTATCTTAATATATATTTTCATTTCCACTTGTGCTGTTAAGCGTTGTGGGAGCCAGTTGCAATTGTCTATCTTTGTCCATTTGAGTTTTACTGGCAAAGGTCAGCCGGTGTCTCTTTAATGTTTCTAAGATTGTCTCCATCTATCTTATTCTTTGTCTTCCACGTGCTTTGTAACCCCATATTATGCTGTTGCATACAGGAAGGGCTAGTTGTGTTGGTTTCATTCGCATGATGTAGTGACCACACAACCTGGTTTGATTTCTTTAGATGTGATCTTGACTTGAGATGGTCTTTATTTCATTCTTATCTTCATTTCTCAGGCAGTATCTTCTGATAACATATATAGCATTTATTTAAAATGTCAAATAAATCATGTAGTTTTTCTTCTAATGTATTCGCATCATTTATTCAAGTAGTAGGGGGGGGACGATTGGAGGGGGGTGGGGTAAACAATGGAAATACATTCTCATGATTGTGCTAAATTTCCATGATTGTGTAGAAGAAACAAAACTTCAGATACAGGCACGTTTCAGGCGAAAGAAAGAGGAAGAAGTATGTAACATTACGACAATACTGCCTCAATATGTATCTTCTATATCTCTGTCATTTTCTGTGTTCATCTTCAGATATATCTGCCTTTGATCTTGTATCTATCTGACGGTATCTGTATCTATCTGACGGTATATGTATCTATCTGATGGTATATGTATCTATCTGACGGTATATGTATGTATCTGATGGTATATGTATGTATCTGATGGTATATGTATGTATCTGACGGTATCTGTATGTATCTGACGGTATCTGTATGTATCTGACGGTATCTGTATGTATCTGACGGTATCTGTATCTATCTGACGGTATCTGTATCTATCTGACGGTATATGTATCTATCTGATGGTATATGTATCTATCTGACGGTATATGTATCTATCTGACGGTATATGTATGTATCTGATGGTATATGTATCTATCTGACGGTATATGTATCTATCTGACGGTATATGTATGTATCTGACGGTATCTGTATGTATCTGACGGTATCTGTATGTATCTGACGGTATCTGTATGTATCTGACGGTATCTGTATGTATCTGATGGCATCTTTAAATATATTTGCCTTTGTATGTGTCTGTCTTCAAATGTCTCTATCTTTGTCTGCCTATATAACCTTTATGTATATATATATAGTTAGTTAATTTAATTATTGGTCGGATCATATCATCACTGCAAACTGGACACGCCCATAGTTGCTCCAATCTCTCCCTGAGTGTATCCGCCCTTACACCTCTGACAGAACCGGTCCTCTGCTGGTTGACCATCATTGTTATGCGCCCTCTAAAATGTTCACTTTTAGCAACACCGCATTTCAAACTTAATTTTTAAGCCTGGACTTTAAAAAGGAATCATCATCCACATTAGTCTCACTCTCACGTGATATATATCTTATGGAGTTCAAAACGTCAACTCGACCCATTGCCCTATCGCCCTGTGCCACAATCACGCATGACGCCAGTTGATCTGCTCTTTCAATGCCTCGAAGATCCACATGTCCCGGCACTAAAATAAATGTAGCTACTTTCAAATTAGCCTTTCTCAAGACCTCAATTCACTATTCGCGAACGAGACCCAATTGTACCTTCCTAATCATACTCATAGAGTCACTCAAGATGCAGACCCGTGTTACTTTCTGTGTGCCTATCCACTCAAATTCCGTGGTCACCGTCATAATCTTCATGGCCATGCTACTCGTAGTCACAACAAAGGCCCCAATCTCCACCCTGATCGTTTTACCTGCGCACTGAGCTGTGAAGGCCCAAGCCCTGCGAACATGACTAATCACAGATCCTTCAGTGTATATAATCACATTCCCATTTGTGACATTCTCAATTACCAATGCTGTGAGTAGACCTATCCGTTCCGCACATACTGCCACATCTTGTAGTCTGCACACGCAGTGTATGACATCCTCAGCATGTCCCATTCAGGACTTCTCTCTCTTGAGTCTGCTACCTTTAACTTTCTGTATTTCGGAATGCAATGGATGGGCTTACATCTGACGGTATCTGCATCTATCTGACGGTATCTGCATCTGTCTGACGGTATCTGCATCTATCTGTAGGTATCTGACGGTTTATGCATCTATCAGACGGTATCTTTCGGTATCTGCATCTATCTGACGGCATCTTTCGGTATCTGCATCTATCTGACGGTATCTGCATCTATCTGACGGTTTATGCATCTATCAGACGGTATCTTTCGGTATCTGCATCTATCTGACGGCATCTTTCGGTATCTGCATCTATCTGACGGTATCTGCATCTATCTGACGGTTTATGCATCTATCAGACGGTATCTTTCGGTATCTGCATCTATCTGACGGCATCTTTCGGTATCTGCATCTATCTGACGGTATCTGCATCTATCTGACGGTATCTGCATCTATCTGACGGTATCTGCATCTATCTGATGGTATCTGCATCTATCTGACGGTATCTGCATCTAGCTGACGGTATCTGCATCTATCTGACGGTTTATGCATCTATCTGTCGGTATCTGCATCTATCTGACGGTTTATGCATCTATCAGACGGTATCTTTCGGTATCTGCATCTATCTGACGGCATCTTTCGGTATCTGCATCTATCTGACGGTATCTGCATCTATCTGACGGTATCTGCATCTATCTGACGGTATCTGCATCTATCTGACGGTATCTGCATCTATCTGACGGTATCTGCATCTATCTGTAGGTATCTGACGGTTTATGCATCTATCAGACGGTATCTTTCGGTATCTGCATCTATCTGACGGCATCTTTCGGTATCTGCATCTATCTGACGGTATCTGCATCTATCTGACGGTATCTTTCGGTATCTGCATCTATCTGTAGGTATCTGACGGTTTATGCATCTATCTGACGGTATCTTTCGGTATCTGCATCTATCTGTAGGTATCTGACGGTTTATGCATCTATCAGACGGTATCTTTCGGTATCTGCATCTATCTGACGGCATCTTTCGGTATCTGCATCTATCTGTAGGTATCTGACGGTTTATGCATCTATCAGACGGTATCTTTCGGTATCTGCATCTATCAGACGGTATCTTTCGGTATCTGCATCTATCTGACGGCATCTTTCGGTATCTGCATCTATCTGACGGTATCTGAATGTATCTGACGGTATCTGCATCTATCTGACGGTATCTGCATCTATCTGATGGTATCTGCATCTATCTGACAGTATCTGCATGTACCCCTATACATATTACCTTTCTCTCTGTCTATATATATATATATATATATATATATATATATATATATATATATATATATATATATATATATATATATATATATATATATATATATATATATATATATATATATATATATATATATATATATATATATATATATATATATATGTATATATACCATCTTTATCTCTTTTTATATATCATTTTTTCTGTTTATATATCATATTTCTTCCTCTCTTTATGCCCTCTTTCTCTCTTTCTATCAATTGTATTTGTTTTTCTGTCTCTGTCTTACTTCCTAAATATGTGTTTTTCTTCAGAACTCATATTTTTCTCTAAATCTTCGATTTCTCCGTGCTCCTCCGCCTTTTTTTCAATTATTTCTCTCATTTCTAATTCTCTTTTCACTCTTCTTTCTGAATAAAATCTGCTCGACTTGTCTCTGACTTCCCCTCCCAGACTTGTCTCTGACTTCCCCTCCCAGACTTGTCTCTGACTTTCCCTCCCAGACTTGTCTCTGACTTCCCCTCCCAGACTTGTCTCTGACTTCCCCTCCCAGACTTGTATCTGACTTCCCCTCCCAGACTTGTCTCTGACTTCCCCTCCAGACTTGTCTCTGACTTCCCCTCCCAGACTTGTCTCTGACTTCCCCTCCCAGACTTGTCTCTGACTTCCCCTCCCAGACTTGTCTGTGACTTCCACTCCCAGACTTGTCTCTGATTTATGTTCTATCTACAATCGCTGATCAATAAAAATCCTCCAACTCCCTAAATATTTTACAGGTGAGAAACATGAAGAATCAAACGGTGGAGCTGATTTTGAGAAAGACAATCATTTATAAAGTATTATTGAATGAAAAAAGAAATTGCTATGCTATTTTTAATTTGCTATATTTTGCTATATTTTAATTTGCTATGTATATTGCCATACGAGGTAGCTTCAAAAAGTTCCAGGAATTAGTGAAATTATATAGTAATAGTAACAATAGATTTATCTACACTACATTTCCTTCAAAGTAGTTCCCTTCGGCAGCTACACTCTTTTGCCGACGTACATAAAGCAGCTGGTAACATTCATGGGGCCCATTCTTTCACATCTCTCTAAACTGTCTTGTCGCATCAGTTATAAAGTCATATTAATTATTTGACTCGCGCTCCTTTCAGTGCCTATTTCAATTGAGGAACATGAACATATTCATATTGCGAGGGTTGGTTGGTGGCATCCTCATTGTTGTGGTGCGCCTCTTGGTTGATTGTGTCCATCTTCAGCATCTGTACTTCAGCATCTGTACTTCAGCATCTGTACTTCAGCATCTGTACTTGCTAGTGCAGATTGTGGTCTTGCTCGATTTTAACAGCGCCTAGTCAGCCTTGGTTTTCAGCGACTGTTGGCTGAACTAAGCTCCATCTGCGCTGCAAGAAACTGCCTCCCTACCCCTTCCTCTCCAAATCAAAATTGGAAAAAAGCATGGAGATAGCGACAGCCAGCCGATATTTCTTACTAGATAAACGAATATATTGAAAAATGAAGACCTCTCAAGGTGGAACTACACGCAAACCAGATGGAGAATGTACTTCACCAGTGTGTTAGCCAGAGACATAACTACAGGCAACGACATCAATAATATAGTCACTGAATTATGTAAAATATATTGCAGGCTGCTCGTAACACCATTCCTAAAGGAGCCCGTAAACATTACAAGCCTTATTTGAGTATTGGACTAGAAATACTGCTAAATGAAGTGGAAATGATTCGACATCAGTCAGAGACAACACTATATAATGAGCACTACAATAAATAACAAGGTACGGTCAAATATAAGAGAACCAAACTACAATTCAGGCGGGGCAGCTGGATAAAGAAAACAGAATTGCTGAACCTTGAGAGGGATACGAGGAAAGTGTGAAAGTTGGAAAGTTGAAAACATCTAAATCATGAGGGTAATTGGGGGAAATCAAATGTAACATTACGCAAAAATAGAAACAACATATTCATGGGAAAATATGCTGCTGTCTACTAGCAGACTCATTTCCTGAAGAAAACATCAAAATTATCACAGAGAAGCAAAAGAATATTCGTGGGAAACAATACAACATTGAAGAAGATGGAATTATTTCTGAAGTCATGGAGACAACAATCACTCTCAGAGAACTGGATCATGCAGTATCTAAAATGAAAATCTTCTACATTTTATCAATATATGCTGGACTACAGGCAAGGTTTCCCAGACCTGGAGGGAAGCGATCATGATACCAATACCAGAATCAGGACGAGACAGCACTAGTCTACAAATATAGGCTAATCAGTCTCACACACTGTCTATGCACAACTATGGAGCGTGTTGTCAATCACAGGTTGCACTGGTGCCTTGAAAATACATAACTTCGTGTATCACAGCAGGCAAGATTCATGCAATGCTACTCTACTGAAGTTCAGGCCACTTACCTTTCTCAAGAGATAGAGGATATATTTCAAGATAAGTAACTGGTCCTAGCAGAGTCTGGATAGACCCAAGGAAAGCTTTTGACAAGGTTTGAAAATTTCTAAAGACATTGAGCAATTGCAGAGTGAATGATAGATGTATCAATATATTAAAGTATATCTACATAACAGAAGAAGAGCTAGAGTACAACTAGATGGTGACACAATCATTAAAGTCCTACTACGTCATGGGGTACCACTGGGAGGATTATTATCCCCCACACTGTTTCTCGTCTACGTCAAAGACCTGGTTGCTGAGCTACCTCATGAAACAAAAGTGGCAACGTATGCTGATGACTTCGTAACATGATGCTTATAACATGATGCTTGGTAATACGATTGTTGTATGAAGAACTCCAGAATGGCTTCTATAAGGCCTGGGGACAGAAGAAGCGTTTTAATGACACTCTTAAGACAATACTGACTCCTTTCAGAATAGACACAAATTAATGTGATACTCTTGCACAAGAACATATCCGACTAACGTCGCGGAATCAAGAGTGGTGGAGGAGCTGCGGAGAATCTCAGACATCAGGTTGTACAACAAAAACTAGCTAGAAGAAAGGCAGGAGCTGCTCAATGTCCCACAGATTCCTCCTACACTTGCTCAGAGTGTGGTTGACAATTCCAGGCCTGCAAATGAATCATTAGTCACAGTCACAACAGGACACAACTGACTCCTCAGTCACATGTACACAAAGTACAAGATTGGCAACACGGTCATCAATCAATCAATCAATCAATCAATCAATAAACCCATAACCCTTCAGGGTCGTAGGGGTACCACATTGGATGCTTCAGCACACAGAGTCCTCCAGCGAATTCTATCCTCTGCGATGCGTATGAGTGTGGAAATATCTTGCCCTGTCCATTCCTTGATGTTGTCTGTCCATGTCTTTATTTGACCTCCTCTGCTTCTTCCACCCTCGACAGTTCCCTGCAGTATTTTTTTGACTAGGAATCGGGCCTGCATACATGTCCGAACCATGCTAGTTTTCGTCGTTTCACTATTGAAAGCAATGGCTCCTGAACACCTGCACACATCTCTACTTTATTTCTTACATACACATTGGTCTTATATTCCCTATTGGAAATTCGTAGAATTTTTCTGTAGCATTTATACTCGAAAGCCTGTAATCTTCTCTCCATGTCCGCAGTGAGTGTCCAACTCTCACAACCATACAACACAACACAACACGGTCATACAGGCACCTCAGACAGCAGATCATGTTCTTCAAGATAGTTTTAGGAATGTTCGGAATATGAAATGATGAAGCCAATACGCTGATACAGAGGAACAGCAATGGAAGAAAAAACCTCTATACGAGTTACATAACACAGTCAAGTTTATAGTAGAAACAAAACGTCAGATATAAGCATGTTCCAGGTGAACAAAAGAATGAGGAGGACAAAAAAAAGTCGAGGGAACACAGAAAAATAAGCCGGCGCAAGGTCCCAAGAATATGGAGACCGTTCCAAGGTAATCACATTGTGCTTTGCGATGTATTGCTTTACCAGAGGTCGACGTGCCTGCGCGTTGTCATACAGCACAATCCAACTGTTTGTTCTCCATTTTTCTGGTCGTTTCTTCTGATTGTATCTCTTAGAATACTTCTTTGCGGTGCGACCATACACTTAGTGTCTCTGAGGGTGACTTCTCAATCAAAACACCACATGTACGTAAGTTTTTCAGTCAAGGACATTGTCATCTCCTTTGATGTAACTAGCGCAATACACAAACAATTGTATTTTCTCTTCCAGAGTTTACGTGAAGTGTATTCGTCAAAATCATTCCCAACTTCTAAACATATAATCTTCACATGTTTCTCATTCAAACACTTATCGACTATTACGTAAACTTTTTGAAGCTACATCGTGCAATAATTTAGTCAAAAAGGGAATTTGATTGGTTGGTGTCTTTTTAAAAAAAAACTATTTTATATACTTTTCAAATGCATTGATTTTATATGTTGTAATGTTTTTCTTTAGTAATATCCCTAAATTAAATCAACAATTTGTTTTGGGTGTGGACGGTGAGGAGTGACAAAAGTTGAGGACAACAATACTGTTTCATTAACACCATTAAAATTATTTGTATTCGAAACTCTTTTCTGAAGGACTGAAAAACAAATTTATGTTTCTGCTAACACAAATTGGAGGGGTGGGGGGCAAAACCATGTTACATAATTATGCGGGTGGGTATCTGAATTCGTGACAACTATTAATAATGGGGGAGGGGGTGGGGTAAAATATGACAAAAAATAGTTGACGTACTTTGTAGACATCAATATTTTTCTTATCTTCTTACGATAGATACTGTGTTTTGTCAATGATTTATGCTCATCTTCTCAAAGTATATCATTTTGAGATTGAAAATAACAAACAGGTTCTCACAAACACTGAGTATAAAGGAAGAATTATTAAATGAAAGAAAAATCTAACAAATGTTCTATTTTGGACAATTTAAAAGAAATGACGTTTTGTTGAAGACATTATTTCAGGTTAGAGTCAAGGGGGAGAGAAATATTAGGTAGAAAAACAAGAGGAGATAAAACATATGTTGAACAGGTTACAGTCTAGCAGTGAGGACCACCAAGGCAAGAGACGGATTATGTTAAGGGTTCGTTGCAGCCAACCTTTCGAGACAGGGCGACTCCAGCACAGATAACTGGACTACCGACTACACCCAAATGGAGATTAAACGAACACGAGAAACAGACGGTACATTGGTTCTCCTCAAATCAAGAACACAAAAGACAAAACTGACAATAGACGAGATTAATACACAATTTCCTACAAATAGTAATCAACAAAGACAACCCCAAATCAATAACGCTACTACAACTAACTGGTCGACGATTCACACAGAAACACAATCTGATTATCCGCAAACAACAGACACAAAAATTTGACAATGGACTAAAAAAAGAGCATCAATGCTCCAAGTTTTTCAAGTTTATATATTAACGCTTAGCTTTGCATTGCATGTTACTTTATAAATTTTTCGCACTGTTCAGCACTTTTGTGTACCATGTCTGCACTATGACGGCATATACTTTTGTACACACAGATTTTTTATCATTTGTAACTAATAAATATATTATTACAGTATTATGGTTTTGTCTCAACTTTTTCTAAGACATGGCTATTGATATCATTCAGTAATACTCACGTGTAAAACAGGTAATGAAGTCCTACTGAATGATGACTAAAACACTACACACTATCACTAACGGATGTAAATATGGTACATATAACAAAACAAAACACAGAATATAATCTACAGATGACAATACACAGGACAAAGTCATTATGTTCTACTAGCAGTACCACCTTCTATTGAATATCATTCAGTAGAACAGTAAGTGTGTGAGGGTAAACCTTCCACGAATATTTCAGAAAGTACAAGATGGAATGTTTATTTTTACTATTCAGAAACCCATGTTCAACAAATATCAGAGACTAAACTATCTGGACATACTATTTTAAGATGATAGGAAATCAAAGGTGTCATGATGGGGTTTCGTTTATGATAAATGAGATATATAATGTAATGGAGTGGCAACAATTAGGTGCCATTCCGGTGCAATATCATCAGGTGCCATACCGGCTGGCGTAGGCGGTCATGGCTCTCCACAGCTCTCTGTCCATAGTAATATGTATCAAAGTCGTTGTTGTTTCCTTGCCGTGCCAGGTTGTCAAACTGTCTAATATTTTCTCATGTTGTCGCCCTCTGTCTCTGGTGCCTTCAATCTTGCCTTTTGTGACTGTTCTCTAAACCTGCCTGTCTCATGAAGTGGCCAAAATAAAGAAGATTGCCTTTTTCTTATATTGTTGATTAAGGTCTGTTTCGCATTTAACTCTTTCAACACCTCTACATTATATAATACAAAAGCTTTTTTTTAAATTTCGTTACTGTATTTTTTCCTGTGCAGAAGTGCAGGGTGGCTTTCTATGGGCTGTGGAAATAAAGGCCGCCTTGCCATAGCAGACGCCGCGACATGTACAGGAAGGATTTTGATTGTACCTCCAATAGAAAAAAATCCTGTCCCAAAAGTGGATTGAACACGGGACCTCAACGGTCTGAGACAGGTGTTCAACACATTCAGGATGAATATCCACCATACGTGACTGGTGGTAGTGTTATTTCATGTTCTTCTGCGCTCGTTTTTTCAAATTCTTGCATGTTAGCAGGATATAATTCGATGAACAGAAATTCGTAATGCCATTATTTACAACTTAACTGCGGTATCTGCGACTTTGTGTCTGACCTTTCCCACTTCAGTACAGCTGTTGGGTCCCTTTTACCCTCTAACGGTTGAGACAGCCAATTCCTCCTTCAGAATCTCCTGAGTCTCGTTTTGCATCATTGACTGAAATCGTAACTCTTTTGTTTGTTGTTGATTTTTGGAAGGAGGTGCGTTGTGGTCATGTACGGAAAACGTAATGGCTAAATTTGCAGGGCGAGTATGTGCCATATGAATGAACCTGGTTCAAATTCCATCCGTTGCGTTATGAGTTTTTTATATCAAGTTTGGCAGACAGCTGTTGCAGTTCCTTACTCTACTTTCCAGGCGGGAAAAACAAGCGAAGTGGTAACTGATAACTACTGTAAATTATACACATTTAAATATATAATAATATATAATCCGAAAACCATTCGTCCATCTAGTCCTGGGGATTGGATAGACAGACAGACAAGCAGACAGACAGACAAGCAGGCAGACGGACAGATATGATTAGATTAGATTAGATTAGATTAGATTAGATTAGATTAGATTAGATTAGATTAGATTAGATTAGATTAGATTAGATTTAGATTAGATTAGATTAGATTAGATTAGATTAGATTAGATTAGATTAGATTAGATTAGATTAGATTAGATTAGATTAGATTAGACTAGACTAGACTAGACTAGACTAGACTAGACTAGACTAGACTAGACTAGACTAGATTAGATTAGATTTGATTTGATTTGATTTGATTTGATTAGATTTGGTTGGTTGGTAGGTAGTTAGCTAGGTAGGTATGTTGCGTGGTAGGTAGATTGGTAGGTATGTATGTGGGTAGGTCGGATGATAGATAATTAAATTGGTAGTTTTCTGGGTAGGTGGATATGTATGTAGCTGGGTTGGTTGGTTGGTTTTTTAGATATGTAGGTATGTACGTAGGTAGATTGGTAGGAAGGTGTGTTCGTAGGTACGTAGGTTGATTGGTAGGAAGGTGTGTTCGTATGTACGTAGGTTGATTGGTAGGAAGGTGTGTTCGTAGGTATGTAGGTAGATTGGTAGGAAGGCGTGTTCGTAGGTATGTAGGTAGATTGGTAGGAAGGTGTGTTCGTAGGTATGTAGGTTGATTGGTAGGAAGGTGTGTTCGTAGGTATGTGGGTAGATTGGTAAAAATTTCAATAAATGAGTAGCATTTTACTGGTGCATCAATTAGCCTTCTCGTTATATTATCACATCGATCACCAAGATCAAACAATTAATCCTCTCGTTATATTATCACATCAATAACCAAGATCGAACAATTATAATTACACATATTTTATTTGATTAAAGATGCTTTATGGTAATGAATACTCTATCAAAGATAATGGTTGTTATGATTATAATGTGATGTAAAGATAATGGTTGTTATGATTATAATGTGATGTAAAGATAATGGTTGTTATGATTATAATGTGATGTAAAGATAATGGTTGTTATGATTATAATGTGATGTAAAGATAATGGTTGTTATGATTATAATGTGATGTAAAGATAATGGTTGTTATGATTATAATGTGATGTAAAGATAATGGTTGTTATGATTATAATGTGATGTAAAGATAATGGTTGTTATGATTATAATGTGATGTAAAGATGATTGTTCATGTGACTATAATGTGACGCAAAAAATATTTTTTATGAGTATTATATGACGCAAAGATCACTGTTGCTATGAGTATTATATAACGTAAAGATGATTGTTGATATGAATATTACTAACGTAAAGATGATTGTTGCTATGAGTATTACTAACGTAAAGATGATTGTTGCTATGAGTATTACTAACGTAAAGATGATTGTTGCTATGAGTATTACTAACGTAAAGATGATTGTTGCTATGAACATTACTAACGTAAAGATGATTGTTGCTATGAACATTACTAACGTAAAGATGATTGTTGCTGTTAGTATAATATCAAACAAGGTAACAACCAATGTCTGTGTTCTATCACCTAAGAACCGGCATATATATTTTCTCCGATGTGTTTTTTAAATTGCTCATTATTTTTTCTGGTAATTCTCGTCTTTGAAACCATTACACCCCCGAAGACGAGTGTGTTGGACCATTGGGACAAATAAAACGGCGACACAACGCATTTCCACTTTCTGGATTACATCCTGCTGAAAATCTAGTTGGACCATTGTCCTGCTATAAAAGAGATCCAGTGGGAGTTTGAGAATGAACGCTGAAAGAATCCATTACATCTCAATAGTAATTCCCGTTTCTAAAAATGAAAGTTTATAAATATCACTGGTGGCCTAAATACATATATTAGCATGTTAATTATTTTTCCAGTACACTGTTAGCAATAGCGTTTCTCATCTTTTGCAGACGGCGAGCACAGCGCACATCTTGTCGCTAGCGAGCACTTTTTAACTCGCATGACTCGAGTACATGTCCTTACAAGAACAACAAGGTGCTCGCGAGCATCGGATTGAGAGCCTCGACTGTAAAATAGAGGAAACAGATGTTACTATAGATGGTGTATTTAGGATATCATTGGAAATATTTGGTATCTCCGCCGAAGACGGATGTGTCGGGCCAATGCGCAAATAAAACGGTGAAACAACGTATTTCCATTCCCTGGACGACATTCTGCTGGAAATCTAGCAGTACCATGGTCTTGCTACAAGGGAGATCCAGTGGGAGTTTGAGAATGAACCCTGAAGAAGAAGAAGAAGAATTTGGCATCTGAGAGACAGAATTAAGAACGTGTTTAACCAACCAGCTAAGAAAACCATTAGTATGCACACACTTTGCCCAGAGTACAATGACGTAGATTCATAATCCTCTTTTCTCTTCTTCTGTCCTCGTTTTCAAACTCCTGCAGATTAGCAGGATGTAGGCCAGAGAACGGAATTCGTTAAGTCATGGTCTACATTTCCGTTGCGATACCTGTGTCTTTCAGACTGACACATACGACTTCAGTATGTCTTCTGTGTCACTTTGCCCTCTATATGAGATGGGACAGCCAACTTCACCCCATTACCTCCTTAGTCGCCTCTTACAACATACATGGAAGGTAAACAGTGTTGCTATTCTTTTTTTCCGTTAAAAACACGAGCGGATTAATAATCAATAATCAATAAATCAATCTTACAGTGTAAATAAACATGATTCAAACGATCTTTCCAAATATTGCCAACTATTCCAAATAATACATGCTTTTTATGATACACTTTCTAAAATAAATACAGCAGCAATCGCTAGAGTAATGATTTCTAGTGATTTTTGTACATGGGACGCTGAATTTCCAGGTTGTTTTTTCTCTTTGTATGCTATATTAGAAGTCATAACCGTCCGATGATTGAGTTTCTGGGTCGGTCTGAAGTCATCTACTATGTGGTGATTCTCTGCGTCAAACAAACCTCGGAAACTGGCCATCTGTTGGTGAGAATGATTAGCATAGTCATAAAATGTACAGTTAAATAGATTGGGTAATAAAATAACAATGAAATCGTTTTTGATAACTTAGTACGTAAGTTACTAGGTTGATTGGTTGGTTGGTTGGTCGTGGTTGGTTGCTTGGTTGATTGCTTGGTTGGTTGGTTATTTAGTTGGTTGGTTGATTGGTTGGATGATTGGTTGGTTGATTGGTTGAATTATTGGTTGGTTGTTTGGTTGGTTTCGTGGTTGGTTGTTTGGTTGGCTGCTTGGTTGGTTCTTTGGTTGGCTGGTTGATTGGATAGCTGTTTGATTTTATGGTTGCTTGGTCGGTTGATTGGTTCGTTGGTTGGTTGATTATTTGGTTGCTTGGTTGGTTGGTTTCTTGGTTGGTTGGTACTTGGTTGGTTGGTTACTTGGTTGGTTGGTTTCTTGGTTGGTTGGTTACTTGGTTGGCTGGTTGCTTGGTTGGTTGGCTACTTGGTTGGTTGGTTACTTGGTTGGTTGGTTGGTTGATTGATTGATTAGTTGATTGGTTGATTGATTGGATGGTTGCTTGGTTGGGTGAGTGGTTAGTTGGTTAATTGGTTGACTTCTTGGTCGGTTGGTTGGTTAGTTGGTTGGTTGGTTCGTTGGTTTGTTTGTTGGTTGGTTGATTGGTTGTTTGGTTGATTAATTGGCTGGTTGCTTGGTTGTTTGGTTGATTAATTGTCTGTTTGCTTGGTTGGGAAGTTGTTTGGTTTGCACATCATCATCACGGCACTCCGGGCACACGAATGCGTAATCCGATCGCATATTCAGTTTTGTTATTAAGCATATGCTAACTGCTTCATCTTCTGTGTTGGCTGATAACAAATCTTTTAATTCATATAAGCACTCGTCCCAGCACTCGTCCCAGCACTCGTCCCAGCACTCGTCCCAACACTCGTCCCAGCACTCGTCCCAGCACGCATTCTGTACCACTTCGCCACAGAGCCGGACCTATTATACAGACACTGATATTGTAACCTGTTTTCGTGAAGTGAGTGACATGTCAATTACATGTCTTATCAGTGACATGTCAGACATATCAGAAAAGTCCTGGAGACAGAAAGAGGAACCAAATAGATTATATTTTGATCAACAACAGATTTAGAAATAGTGTCAAGAACACTAAAATATATCCTGGAGCTGATATCAGCTCTGTACATAATCCAGTGCTGTGTAAAATACATGTCAAAAATTAAAAAGATAGAACATAGAAGAGTTAAAGATCCACTGATAGACGCATCAGAACTAAAAGTTAAAATAACCAGACATACAACAAAAATACCTTGTAGATGTAGGGAATAGACATGAACATCTAATGATAGAATGCATGGAACAATACAGAAGGGAAAATCCAGAAGAGAAAATAGACAATAAATGGGACAGTCGAAGGAAAAGTATTCAAACATCAAATTAAAATTTACCAATAAGAAAAGCCCAGAACAAACAAACATGGATGACAGATGAAATATTAGAGAAAATGTCAGAAAGAAAGAAAGCTAAACATACCCCAAACTACTCAATTATAGACAATGAGATACGTAACATGTGGAGAACAGCGAAAAAAAACAATGGTTAGAAACAAAATGCTGTGAAATAGAAAAGTCCAGGGCTGTGAACCGCACAGAATATAAAACAATACGTCTAATGAGGCATTTAACTAAAATACACCTCAAGATAATACATGAAAGAATTAAGAACAAGATAGACACGGAGGTCGGTGAGGAACAATTCGGTTTTAGGAAAAACATGATGTAGAAGGTATGCGAACCCTATCAGTGGTCTATCAGACCTACCACCGTGCAACAGTAGACTTCCAGATGACGATACAGACCTTCGAGTACCACTGACTACAGACATTGAGATGTGAGTACAGACCTTCGAGTACCACTGACTACAGACATTGAGATGCGGATACAGACCTTCGAGTACCACTGACTACAGACATTGAGATGCGAGTACAGACCTTCGAGTACCACTGACTACAGACATTGAGATGCGGATACAGACCTTCAAATACCCCATACATGCCTTCTAGTGCATGTGTTATAGACGAATTTTGTCCAGCATAAGACAAATGTGTAGATAAGAAATAAAACATAAAATCTTGCGGTCACAAGAGTCACAAGAATCACTACTTCTAGCAGTCACCATACATGGTCTGGACATGTATGCCGGACATCATTCTCTGTAAGAAAAAAAAGGTAATGCAAAAACAGGATAAATGATGGAAGACGTGGAAAGAGGGCGGGGTATCTAAGGAAAATTATGTGCAGAAAACATCACAGATTGGACAGGTCAATATTTTTCCACACTTACCCACATTTTTCCACGTTCATCCATATTTTCCACTCACCCACATTTTTTCACACTCACCCATTTTTCCACACTCACCCACATTGCTGAAGAAAGAAATCACTGGAGGACGTTGTATATTGACTCGCCCAATTTGATGCCCCTACGACTCCGTCAGGCTATGGGTTTATGAACAGATGATGGACTGCCAAGAGTTATTTCCCATTATTAATGGGATTTTTTTCATTACCACACTTAATCAGAAAATGGGATTATTTCATTACCACACTTAATCAGAAAATTGGATTATTTCATTACCACACTTAATCAGAAAATTAGATTATTTCATTACCTCACTTAATCAGAAAATGGGATTATTTCATTACCTCACTTAATCAGAAAATGGGATTATTTCATTACCACACTTAATCAGAAAATGGGATTATTGCATTACCACACTTGATCAGAAAATGGGATTATGTCATTACCACACTTGATCAGAAAATGGGATTATTTCATTACCTCACTTAATCAGAAAATTAGATTATTTCATTACCTCACATAATCAGAAAATGGAATTATTTCATTACCTCACGAGATTATATTTGCTATTTTGTTGGCCTCTATCTAATGTAGACCGGTCTAAATATCCGATAGATTGACTTGTCAGAGTTAAGAATAATTAGTTGAAGACAGAAAATAATGAACTAAAAGACCTGGTCTGTGATCAAAATCAATAGAAGAGAACAGAAAACAGTGCAGGCAACTTAATCAGGTGGTTGAGTTCACAAGAATTCTTACCTGTTCTTCTGAGATTTCGATTAAGTCTTCGGCAATGGACCAGATCACTGACTCATAGCACGGAGGGGTAGTTAGACTGCCTTGGTAGCGGAAGTAGTGGTATTGTGATGAGGGTGGTAGCAGGTCAATGACAGGGAACGTTGGGATGTGTATCTTATCATCTGCGGAAAAAATCAATGAAACGTGTATTACATTGCGATTAGCAAAGATTTACAGGCAAGTCATTAAAGAAATCTCCATAGGGATTACTGGAGTATTGGGTAAGCCATCCGTCTTGCAATCATGAGGTTGCAGGTTTGAATATCGTGCAAGAAAGCAGGGTTGCCATAAAGTAAGCAGGAAAAAAATGTGGTAGTTTTTAAATATCACTTGATATTAAATGTTATGTTTTGGCCGTTTTGAATATCTTTGTTTTGTCCATTGCAAAATGTATTTAAAAATTAGGTTTGGTTATTTTTTGTCATATATTACTTCAACTTTGGCTAGAATTAATTTTTATTATCTGGCAACATTACAATGACGTCTTATTTACATTATGCTTTTTTCGAAGATCTTGGAAACTATCGTTTGAAGCAATGCATTACGTGTTCTTTTTGTGATACTCTCGGGGGGGAAGTTGAGGAAATTAGAGGTGCCTGTGTTTGGCCGTTTGGGTCGCATCGTCCATGATCAGTTCCTATCTCTTTAAGGTTTCTTGGATTGTCTTCACCTATCTCGTTATTGGTCGTCTTTGTTCCTTCTATCCCGAAATTCTACTGTTTGTATGCACGAAGTACTCGTCGAATTGGTTCCATTCTCATGATGTGGCTTAAGCACCTGGTTTTCTGTCACTCGACGTAGTCTCGACTTGAGATGGAAATTCTTGGACACATTTTGAATAAAATATTTAAAATTCAGCGTTTCAAAGAAATGCAACAAAGAAGAAAATTATAGGATATGTGATTTAAAACATTCCTGGACAGAGATGTTTTAGAAATAGAAGTGAAAATTTAATTTTTAGTTCCTGACATAAGGTCAAGTCACTGAAAAACAACGCAGCTGCTACTGGTCTAGCAAACAGGAAGTGTGTAAGTGACCTAAAAAATGAAATAGAAAAGAAACGAAATATTCCCAGGACAGAGATGTTTTAGTAATAGAAGTGAAAATTCAATTTCATAGTTTCCGATGTAAGATCAAGTCAGTGAAAAACATCGCAGCTGCTACTTTTCTAGCTAGCAAGCAGGAAGTGTGTAAATGAGCTAAAAAAAATAGTAACAGAAATGAGTTCAGAAAACATCTGGTCAACAGTGCGCTACTTTCAAAGTTTCTTATAAAATATGGTTGAGTTATAAGTTTGTTATAAAATATGGTTGAGTTATAAGTTTCTTATAAAATATGGTTGAGTTATAAGTTTCTTATAAAATATGGTTGAGTTATAAGTTTGTTATAAATTATGGTTGAGTTATAAGTTTCTTATAAAATATGGTTGAGTTATAAGGCTATCATCGTTTGGTATATGTATTATACTTAATTTTCTTCTGCGTTTATTCTCAAACTCCTGCATACTAGCAGGATACAGTCCAGGGAACGAAATACACGGTATCATAGTTTACACCTTGCCTGCGATATCCTCTGTTTCTGCTTGACACTTGAGCATGGCTTCTGAGTCACTTTGACCCTCTATTAGACGCGAAAGCTGACTCCACCCCAAAACCTGCTAAGTTCTTTCCTACGACATGCATGTCAGGTAACATTATCATTAGTATGTGCGCTTTTTCAGGCCTCAGAAATACATGAGCGACCGGTATATCTATTATGTTTCTCTTTCCAGGCTGTTCCAACTTCAAGACATGAGTCCCTCTCCTGTAAATCCTCTGATCAGAAATAATCCCTCACAACAATGACTACAATCGTAGCTCATGCGGGAATTCTGAACCCCTGTCACTCTACAGACTAACCAACATTTGCATCTATAATTTCCTACTAGACGATATTTCTATATAATCAGAGTTCCCCTTTGTGGAATACTGACATCGTTTTACTCTCTTTATATATGCAATTGTGTTTCTATCTCCTCCGAGAAGGAGGCTTATTCTTAAAGCGCACATCGCTTAGTGTTGAAGCATTTTGGGTTTTCAATAAAGTTCTGCAAAAAACCTCCCACTGCAGAAAAGGGTACATGAACTTTATTAGAAAAAGTTCAAGAGGTGGAAACAAGGAAACCTTCTGAAAAACACAGTTAGTGTAGGATTATCTTCCAAAAAACACCGATAGTGTTGTATCATCTTCCACAAATCACCGCTGGAGTCGGAGCACCTTCTGAGAAGATCGCTAGAGTCGGAGCACCTTCTGAGAACATTGCTAGAGTCGGAGCACCTTCTGAGAACATCGCTGGAGTCGGAGCACCTTCTGAGAACATCGCTAGAGTCGGAGCACCTTCTGAGAACATCGCTAGAGTCGGAGCACCTTCTGAGAACATCGCTAGAGTCGGAGCACCTTCTGAGAACATCGCTGGAGTCGGAGCACCTTCTGAGAACATCGCTGGAGTCGGAGCACCTTCTGAGAACATCGCTAGAGTCGGAGCACCTTCTGAGAACATCGCTAGAGTCGGAGCACCTTCTGAGAACATCGCTGGAGTCGGAGCACCTTCTGAGAACATCGCTGGAGTCGGAGCACCTTCTGAGAACATCGCTGGAGTCGGAGCACCTTCTGAGAACATCGCTAGAGTCGGAGTATCTTCCGAAATACACCACAATTGTCGGACTATCTTCCAAAAAACACCGTTATTGTTAGAATATCTTCCTAAAAACACCGCTAGTGTCGGGATATCTTCCGAATAACACCGCTAGAGTTGGGGTATCTTCTGAAAATCATCCCTAGTGTCGGATTATCTTCCGAAAAATACCGCTAGTGCAGGATTATCTTCCGAAAAACACCGCTAGTGTCGAGGTATCTTGAATATTAAAGCTTTCAAGTTTTAAATAATTTGGAGAATACTCTCTGATTCAGGAAACTAGGATACACGAGCTCAATTGCTACCAATTCTTGTTATCAAGAAAAAATGCAGACCATCCGTGATCACCGTAACCAGTCTTTTGAATTGGCAAAGAGACATACTTGTTCCACCATCAGAAAAACACATGCGGTCGTAGTACTGCGCGAGTGCTCTGTATAATACTGTATACCCTACGCTATTATATATTATTATAGAGCAAACACTAAACAAAAATCTACGTACGTGCTTCTTCAATTTTATCAAAATGATCAAGCAACTGTTCGTACTTCTCATTTGTTTCCCCGATCTGAAACAAAATAAAAATATTGCTCATATAAAATATACATATAATGACAGAAGATGCAAATAATTATTGTTTTACCTGTATATGGGTAAAATGTAGTATCCTTCTGTCGCATGGTCTTAGCACACTTCATTCATACATATTAATATTTATCTATGTTATCCATCTATATGTAACATTCTCTATAAAGCTTTTAAATCAGCGAGTTACCTAAGAATAGCTTTACCGAGAGTTAGATCAGCAGTTTTCATCTTCATTCATTTTTTCATACCTCCACTTCCATGGTTCTGACAAATGGATCAGTCTTCCTCAGGCTCCTAGAAGTACTATAGCATTTTTCATTAAAGGAGACAGGACATGGCCAAGCGTTTCTTCGTTCTTCGTCGTATGTTGGGCTAGTCTGCAGCAAGTATTCACTGTCATAGGGCTGGTGGCACAAGTACATAAGTCTGTTGTGTCGATCTTGTATTTTTTATATACGTGGCGGTACTGTTTGTTTTAGCTTGTTCGCAGTCAGCAAATTGTAATTTGGTCCTGTCCGGACAGTTGATGGTAGGCATAATGTTTTACTTGATCTGGGTGATAACGTTTCCGCTTTGATTTCGGAATTGCTTTTATTGCTGTTGTGGCTGCCTCGTAAGTGGTTCTTATGTTACTCTGTTGCAATACACCACCTTTTTGGCGAGCTTATCTGTGGTTTCATTTCCCAGAAGTTGCAATATTCTGGTATCCACTGGATTAAGCACCTCGGTAGCACTGCGCTAGCTTTTCGAGTCAATTCTTACGGCAAACGTTAGTTCAGTGCTATTAGAGATACACAATCTAGTACACAAGCATACTGCAAACATTCAGGAAAATGAATCCGCAGACAAAGTCGCTCAAAAAAGTGGTGCATTTCAATAATGACGTAGCCACTGATATTCTGGTTCCGTGTGATTTCTATTACTAAAAGAACATCTGTAATCAGCAGTCTGAAAACTGCAGTCATGTGACCCTACTCTGACAAGCTTCTAACACAATGTCTCGTACATATGTCTTTATGAAATAGATACTTTAGTCCAGTGTTTCTCAACCTTTTTTGTACCATGCACCACCAGAGTATTTCTAAAATTCTGATATTCAAAAACTGAATTATTCCCTAAAGGAAGCCTAATTACAGCTTGTTCGAATTGCCCTTCTGAACAATCTAGTTCCCCCCCCCCCTGTGGGACCTGGGCCCCACGTTTGGAAACACTGCCTTAGTTTTATTTCACCACTTATCTAACCTGTTCACTCAGAGAAGATGAATGACGAGAAAATCTATATATGAAAAGTTCTTCCGCGTTTTGTGTATTTACAATGTTTGATCTGAACTAAACATTCTACAATATGTTTAACCTCAGTTAATGTTTGATCTGAACTAAACGTTCTACAATATCTTTAACCTCAGTTAATGTTTGATCTGAACTACACGTTCTACAATATGTTTAACCTCAGTTAATGTTTGATCTGAACTAAACGTTCTACAATATGTTTAACCTCAGTTAATGTTTGATCTGAACTAAACGTTCTACAATATCTTTAACCTCAGTTAATGTTTGATCTGAACTAAACGTTCTACAATATCTTTAACCTCAGTTAATGTTTGATCTGAACTAAACGTTCTACAATATCTTTAACCTCAGTTAATGTTTGATCTGAACTAAACGTTCTACAATATCTTTAACCTCAGTTAATGTTTGATCTGAACTAAACGTTCTACAATATGTTTAACCTCAGTTAATGTTTGATCTGAACTAAACGTTCTACAATATGTTTAACCTCAGTTAATGTTTGATCTGAACTAAACGTTCTACAATATCTTTAACCTCAGTTAATGTTTGATCTGAACTAAACGTTCTACAATATCTTTAACCTCAGTTAATGTTTGATCTGAACTAAACGTTCTACAATATGTTTAACGTCAGTTAATGTTTGATCTGAACTAAACTTTCTACAATATGTTTAACCTCAGTTAATGTTTTATCTGAAATAAACTTTCTACAATATGTTTAACCTCAGTTAATGTTTGATCTGAAGTAGATTTTCTACATATTATTTGATCTGAACTAGATTTTCTACAAAATATTTGATCTGAACTAGATTTTGTACAAAATATTTGATCTGAACTAGATTTTCTACAAAATATTTGATCTGAACTAGATTTTCTACATAATATTTGATCTAAACTAGATTTTCTACAAAATATTTGATCTGAACTAGATTTTCTACATAATATTTGATCTGAAATAGATTTTTTACATAATATTTGATCTAAACTAGATTTCTACAAAATATTTGATCTGAACTAGATTTTCTACAAAACCCGCAATCTGAAATAATCTGAATGATCGTACAACTTACCGTAAAAAAGAAACTAACAACAGCAAGACCAAACGGGTGCTCAGCAGCTTTCGTTGAGTTGGGCAGGCCAGGTTGGGTATGTACAAAATGAAGCTGATTAAAATATAACAAAGGAATTAACAATTAAAAATGCCAAAAATACCAAACATTATATAATCACTAGTATGGTACCTGGTCCAGAATGAGTACTATAGAATCGCGACACTGTTATCTGCCATACCTGTGGAAAAAGTTGACATTGCTGTTGTGTTGTATATTGTGTATATTGGTGTTTGCGATATTGTTTTTTATCACTTCCAATATTCGATTTCTCGGCCAGAGCTGCCTTATCACCCACTGCTTGCCGCGGACCTTGATAACCGAGGCGACGTCCGAAGGCGTTTGTAAATAATTGTGGTTGAAATGGCATTATAGTGCTGGAAATTCTGTGGATTTTAGACCCACAACGAACCAGAGCTAGAGAATAACTATCACAGCACCAGGAAGGTAGTATCTAACTATGCACTGCTCCGAGCCACTGAAGCCAAGATTGGATTCACTGTGTTCATTCCTCGCCACCAATTGATTACTGGTTATGCCGAACTTCTCTATGGCCCCTGGCATGCAACCAAATGTTCAAGGCAAAAAACTTGTCACAATTTGAGTCACTGTGCAGCTATGATGCGCCTCAGTCATTGGAAAACAGTGCAATCAGCCCCCCCCCCCTTTTTCTCCAGTGATACACAGTACATTTCTGGCTCCCTCAAAACCACAGAGGATGCATGATATGTACTGAAAACAATGCATTTAAAAATGAAACAAATAAAAAGCAATAATTGTGTGGATGATGCATGCTACAAAGCTTCCATAAAAGAGCATCAATATAACGGGATGTCATCTATTTAGGTTTTCTGTTGCATGAGTGGTTCATCTAGTTGGCCATTGGTGAGAACCACAGATGCAACCGCATGCGGTATCTTGGGAAAAAGAAACCTTGGAGGGAGAACAAGCAGAGCCAATATTGTCATAAAACCAAGTCTTCACTTAATTTTCTATAACTAATATTCTGTGGCATAAGAAACAAAAAAATTAGAGCTTGCTAATTTGCTACAAACACACAAGATATATGTTACCCTGTTACAGGAGATTATACACAGAGACACTTAAACATATCTGTCAGGATATACCAGCTATACCTGTGAGTGCACCAACTGCCGTGGCATAATTACTTATATCAAGAATGGCATTCAGGGACATGTCACCAAGCTAACAGCGCATCCCACAGACATGCAGAAGGTGACCATCTGTCACACTGTAGGAAAATACACAATCTACAACATATACAGTCCAACCCAGACAACATGCAACTTTCCAGATATCCATGCAAAACAAATTCTTTATTGCTTTCTCGCGACTTTGGTGGTCAAACACCCCATTTGGATTACCAGAACCGAAATAAAACAGGAAAAAATAGAGGTGCTTTGTAAAACAACAAATTCGTCAAAATAATCCGTCAAGATGCAAAGTAAGTGCCAACACTTCTGCAAAGGAACGATATCTAATTCGACTCGACGACTATCTGTTCATCTTCTACTTCTTCTTCTTTGGCGTTCATTCTCAAACTCCCACTGGATATATCTTGTAGCAGGACAATGGTCCAACTATATTTCCAGCACGATGTAGTCCAGAAAAAGGAAATGAATTGTGTCGCCGTTTTATTTGCGCCAATGGCCCGACACATCCGTATTCGGTAGCATCTTTTCATCTGATATAATAGACTTTATCTGTAGAAATTGTTGAGGATATTGGAAGTGATCAGAGACCAAATTCTCATGGCCACAACTGCACCCAACAAAGCATATTTGAAGAAGAAAACTCGCTGAAATTTCCACACGGCAGATTGGAAACTATTCCAAGAAACATCTGTTTTCCTGCTTGGTTATGTCAACGGCAATAATGTAGAAACATTTACTACTGAGGTAACAAAAGCTATCCTCAATGCAACATCACATCCCAAAAGGCAGTAGATCTTCATATAAATCATTTTACAATAGCATTCTTGAAAGGAAAAAGGCAAGAAAAACATTAAAAATTGTGCTATCACAAGAAGCAAAAAATATTTTACAAGTAAATATGTGCTAAAGTGCAATTTATAGTGAAGAAGGTCAAATATGACAAATGTGCAAATACATGCGCTAATTTAAATCTAAGGTTAAATGATAGAAAGATTTGGGTAAAGATCGACAATATATCTGACAAAATAAGAAAAATAAATGATAAACCTGTGATGGAAGGAAGCAGAACACAGTCACCAAAGACCAGAAAAAGGCACACTTCAATCACTTTTATGCCAATGTGAACAGAGTAGGGAAGCTGTCCGAGTCTGACAAGAAGCGTCTGTACCTACTCAAGCAGCAGAAAAATGTTCAAAATACTAGCTCATCCATATTTGAAGATGACTTCAATATGCAGGAACTCCAACAAAGGCTGAAGAAACTAAAGACTAGAAATCCTTCGGAACCAGACAAAATTTATAATGAAATGCTAACAAACATGGACACATTAGGGAAAGAATTAATCATTAAACTAATAAATATGACTTGGAGAAAAGGAAATTTGCATACAAACTGAAGAAATGCTCACATCTTTCCCATCCTGAAAAGTAGCACACCTCCAGATGAACCTAAAAGATACCATCCGATATCACTAACATCATTTCTTGAAAAACTGGCAGAAAAAATGGTTAACGTACAACCTTACTAGTTCCTCGAGCGCTCAATAATCCTCTGCGATGAACAGGCTGGCTTCGGAAAAGGCAGTTGCACAGAAGACTAATTATTTAGGATGCCACAGAAAATCCATGATGGATTCCAGAAAAACAAACACACTGTAGCCATCTTCTTTGACTTACAACAGGCTTATGATTGAGTATGGAGAAAGGTTATCTTGATGAAGATGATGAGTGGGAATTAGTGAAAAGCTATACAACTGGATAAAATATACTATACAACTGGATAAAATATACTATACAACTGGATAAAATATACTATACAACTGGATAAAATATACTATACAACTGGATAAAATACTTCCTCATTGACAGAACAATCCAGACAAAGATAAATGATGCAATCTCATCTAAAGAAGTTCTAGAGGAAGGCTTACCACAGGGTTCTGCTTTAAGCTGCACCTCTTTCTCATTTACATTAATGACCTTGCCAAACATATCAACGCTGAAAAAGCCCTCTATGCTGATGACTTAACAATATGGCAGAGCCATGAGAATTTTGAAAGTGCAGCCAATAGACTAAATGGAGATTTAAGAAGACAGCTCGAGTACTGTCAAAAATTTAAGCTAACAATAAACTGTGAGAAGACTGTCTGTATCATCTTTACCAAAAGTGATAAAGTAGCCAAAGAAAATATCAGTCTATGATTAGAAACACAGAAATCTGATGAAGTTGTTTGATGCATGTAGGGAGATATGTTCTACCCGTGAAGCTGATATAACAACACTAGAAGTTGTCTTGTACCACCTGAAGACCATGCTTGATGCTTTTTCATCAAAAGTCCACAACATTGTGATTTTTACAGAATCTTCCTCACATTTTGGCGCAAATAAACCGCTCATTTTCGTTCTGTGGACTACATCCTTCTGGATATCTTATATGACTATTGTTCTGCTCTAAGAGAGAGCAGTTGTGAGTTTCAGAACACTAAAAAATATGAGTTGTATGCACTCATAAACCGTTCTTACCTCCATGGGATAGTGTCTTCCATTCAATCCATGCTCTGAACCTCGGGCATTGTCCTCACCCCAATGGAAGTGAAATCCCTTCAGCTTGTACCTGTGAGGCAAACTTCCACCCTTCAAATACAACCTCCTTCCAAAAAAGCTGACCTCGGCTAGTAGTTTGAAAAAGTATGTAACAATTGAATAAAACAAAAGATTAATATACCGTGAATATTTTCTAATTTTGAATATAACGTCTACTCGTAATAACAGATCTTCCACATGAGTTCGCTATGAGAGGCAACCCATATGTTTCATTGGCTGACGATACATAGTACACAGACACTGACCAATCATCACTCACTAATCCCATAACCCTTCAGGGGTGCCACATTGGATGAAGAATCCTCCAGCGAATTCTATCCTCAGCGATGTGGATGAGTGTGGAAATATCTTGTCCAGTCCATTCCTTGATGTTGTCGGTCCATGTCTTTATTTGCCCTCCTCTGCCTTTTTCATCCTCGACTGTTCCCTGCAGTATTGTTTTTGACAAGGAATCATGTCTGCATACATGTCCGAACCATGCTAGTTTTAATCGTTTCACTGTTGAAAGCAATGGCTCCTGAACACATCTCTACTTTATTTCTTACGTACACATCGGTCTTATGTTCGGTAAGTTTAAGAGCTTTGTTATTTATTCTCTGTGTGTGATTATCCATTGTAGTATTTCAGTGGGCAAAATATTTAGCTAGTGGTGCCCATCTCCTCTCCAGCTGTCCTTATGATGTGGTTACATGAGTGTGTTTTCTCTCTCCGTCTCCATTGCACTTTGCTGATGTTGACACTACATCACTTTTGAACTTCGCGCTGAGCGCATCGCTACCATTTCACTAGGTCACAACCTCGTACGCATCCACATAAAGACTTCTAAACTGACCAATAGAAAGCCATGATTAGCTTCTTGTAGTGCCACATAGTCACTCGTTTGAAAACCCGTTGGGGGGGGGGGGGGGAATTAATTGACATAACGCAGTTAAAAATATGAATAGAATACAAATTAATTGAGTTTAATATACCACAGACTCAATACAGACAAATTGTAGTGTACCACAGACTCAATACAGACAAATTGTATTATAATAAGTAAAGTAAAGTAACCCATAGCATTTATTAATGCTATATAGGTGTGAGATGTTAGCGATCTCACATTTCAGAGGCTCTGCAAAATGAGGGCGGTAAAATTGTATAAAAATTGTATTATACCACAGACTCAATACAAATAAATTGTACTATACCAAAGACTCAATACAAATTGTAGTGTACCACAGACTCAATACAAATACATGGTATTATATCAAAGACTCAATAGAGACAAATTGTGTTATACCACAGACTAAATACAGAAAAACTTGTATTATACTCCAGACTCAATACAGACAAATTGTACTATACCACAGACACAATACAGAAAAAGTATATTGTACTCTAGACTCAATACAGATCAATTGTATTTTACCACAAACACAAGACATAAATTCGCTTATACCACAGACTTAATGCAGACAACATACATACAAATATGTCCAAATTAACGAGTTAGATAATTTAATAGTTGACTTTGTAAATGTCATTAAGGTTTGTTATGTTTTATCGTTATAATCCTTGTTTATTATTCAGGTGGTTTCCTTCATGTGGCTTTTCTTTGCTGGTTTCGTCAGTGACCGCAAATTCCAATAAATTTTCTCTGTGGCTCCCATGAGTGTCGTGTGGTTTACGTGGACATTCACTGATTTATACTACGTAGAACACACAAATTTGACAAAAACTTGCCTTTTGACTGTACAACTGTGGCTCTTGACGTACAGTCCTTTCAGCAGAATTTAATGAGGCCTTCATTCTGTAAGTTTTTCATTATTGTCACGCTTTCCGTTGTTTAGTATTTATATACTTTGAGTAGCCTTGGCTATTTTTGGCATGAGATTCAAAGTATATAAATATTGGCCAGTGGAAAACACGGGAATAATCAAGAAAAAGAAGAAATGAAGGTCTCATTAATTCAGCTAGAAGGTCTGTCTGTACTATCTAGAGCCACGATACATCTAACACAAATTTGATTTTTCCGAAGCAAAGGTCTTGCACCTCCTGATTTGTTAAGGAAATTCTTCATCTCCCCCCTCTCCCCCCCCTTCCTGAAAAAGTCTTAGCTTCCTCCCCGGGGGGTAAGTACACCATATACTCGTGTGTGCATATATATATATATAGCCTATTATCTCGCTTCAGATGGATGGTAACACTAATAGCCCATACTTGTCATTAGCGTAAGGGTGGGAGCTTTAGTTGTCGCTCCAATTCCAGATGGTTAGAATTATATTTAGGGCTAATGCTGTCAACGTTCACAGACAATATGCGAACAAAAGTTCGCAGTTATTATGTGTCAAAGTACCCAGTTAATATTTATCAAAGTTCACAATTAACGTGTATCAAATTTCATAGTTATTTTGTGACAAATTTAAAGTTAGTATATGTCAAAGTTTATAGTTACTTTACGTCAAAGTTCACAGTTAATATGTGTCACAGTAAATAGTTAATGATGAAGTTAAACATGAAAATTAAAACAGTTAAAGTTAAAAATGAGAATTATAAAATGCTACATCTATTCCATATTAATGTATGACTCAGAAACATGGACACTAAATAAACAATTAGAAGAAAAAAGTGATGCCTTTGAGATGTGGGTATATAGAAGAATAGGGAGAACATCATGGAAAGAGAAGAAAACAAATAAAGAGGTGCTAAAGACACTTAATATGAAGAAAGAACTATTAAGAGAAATAAAGATCAGGCAAATAAAATACTTTGGACACATTAAAAGACATGACACCTTATTGAAGACCTTACTTGAGGGTAAAGTCAAAGGACAGCGAGCAAGAGGTAGGCAGAGATACAAGTGGGAGAGTAACATTACACGATGGACAGGTTACAGTCTAGCAGAGTGCACCACCAAGACAAGAGACAGGAGATGTTGGAGATACGTTGCAGCCAACCTTCGTTGCGGAGACGGCACTTGATGATGATGAAACAGTTAATACGTGTCACAGTAAATAGTTAATATGTGTCAACGTACGCATTTAATATGACAAAGTAGACAGATAATATGTCAAAGTTCACATATAATATCACACAAACACACACACACACACACATACATATATATAAAAGTTCATGTCACGGTTCCTAGTCGTAAACTTCGATAACAGTTACCATGTTGTTCCGACAGACCAAAATTGTGCTTGAACAAGTTACGGGCACGGTGTGAGTGGGCGGAACAAAAAATAAACCTGTCGCAAGTGCCAGAGTTGTGTCCTGATGTCGACGTCTGTTTCGGCGGCATCAAACTCGAAACACAATGGAGTCGGATTGCTGATGGAACAGTTTGCGGAGCACTTATGGGAATGCCCCACGTGTTGTGAGACCAGTTTCTAATCAAGAATCATGATGTCACAGTTCACATCATATATATGTAAAAGTTCACAGTTAACCTGTGGTAGAGTTCACATCATATATTATGTAAAAGTTCACAGTTAACCTGTGGTAGAGTTCACATCATATATTATGTAAAAGTTCACAGTTAACCTGTGGTAGAGTTCACAGCATATATTATGTAAAAGTTCACAGTTAACCTGTGGTAGAGTTCACATCATATATTATGTAAAAGTTCACAGTTAACCTGTGGTAGAGTTCACATCATATATTATGTAAAAGTTCACAGTTAACCTGTGGTAGAGTTCACATCATATATTATGTAAAAGTTCACAGTTAACCTGTGGTAGAGTTCACAAACCTGTATGACCTCCAACATTCTCCAGCCTCATCTTGACACCTTCAGTTTTTTCATAATCTGAGAAGTCGAAGAGTTCAAGGTTTGGATCATAGACAACTTTACGCGTCCTAATATTAATCGGAGACTGCATCACTCCGCCGCAGTCAGGGTATGATAGGTGCCAGTTTGAAGGTCCTGGTAGAGAGAAATTGTTATTTTGACATGACAATAATAAAGCAATTTGTGAATTAAATAATTTTATATATCCCAATGACGCACGAAAATACGCGTTTTTAATTCCTGCTTTATTCCAGTGCTATCCTATGGATGTGAGAGCTGGAAAAGCTCTTTATCTTCAGAAAAGAAATTACTGAGTTTCGAGAACAAATGTCTTCGTAGGATAACTAACACCCATTGGAGTGAATTCAAATCGAATGATAAAATCAGAAAGGAGACACATCAAAATTTCATCACAGATGTTATCAGAAAACGCCGTTGGTCCTACATCGGACATGTCCTACGCGCAGACACCAACAGAATACACCACCAATCTCTTGAATGGATACCTACAGGCAAAAGAGCAAGGGGTAGACCAAAAGAAACACTCAGAAGAACAATACTTAGAGAAAGTAAAACAACCAATATTCATACTATTCAAGAACTGCACAGAATAGCTTTGAACAGACAAAATTGGGAAGATTTTACCTCTGCCCCATGCGCTAACTTCAGCGCAAAAGGAAAATGAATGAATGAATGAATCAATCAATTAATCAATAAATGAATGAATGAATATATCCCAATCATCATTTCTCTGATTTTCTGTGTGACGTCAATATCAAACATGGTCTTTAACAGCTTCGCAGCAAAGAAAAATCGTCACATGTGAAATGAAGTGTCTGAGAAAAGCTGCAATGGTTACCAAACTAGATAAAATAAGAAATTAAGAAATTAAGAAAAGAGTTGGTTTAATATCATGTATCGAGCATATTGAGAGACAGCAAGTAAAATGGTTCAGTCACCTTATGAGAATGAAGCCAAACCAAATACCAATAAGAGCATATAATACAAGAATATCCAGGCGTAAAGCCAAAGGTAGACCACGAAAACGGTGGATAGAAAACATCAAGATAGCCTTGAACAAACATGGACTAAATGCAACCTCGGTGACACATCTGGCCTTGAAACAACAGCTTAAGATACCACCCCTACGCTTAACGGCAAGTGTGAATGCGATCAAAAATCATTCACCTGGGGAAAGACAATAGATAGACGTCGCAGAAGTGAACAACGATCAGTTTTCGAGCTATGGCATGTATGGTCGTTTGATATGCAATAATATTGTGATTTCTCAGAACGTTGGTACTTCCTTCAATCCACCTTTTTCTATGTCTTCTTTTGCCTCTGCTGTTTCCATTTTCATGTTGTATGTCCTTTCTGCTGGTTAATAAGAATTCATTATCATTAAGTTGTCGAGCCATTTCAGCCTCTGTTTGTCAATACATATGACCACAAACGTTGTTACAAAAGTTCTTGTAATGTCTTCCCGACATAATTATCTAATTATATTCCCCACATGGTCTCTTCTTGTTATGTTTTCTGCATTTATTAGTTTCTAAATATTAAATTTCAGTGGCGAAACGGCGTAAACGTATTTGGTTTGGACATGTAACGAGACCTGATTCACTTTCTAAAATTATTTTGTAAAGAACAGTCGAGGGTGGAAGGAGAAAAGGGGATGGAGAAAGTCCTATATTAATAACATCAAGAATTGTCTGAGTGTACTTTTTTTGCACTGCTTCAAATGTCTGAGATGTTTAGAGGGTTTTTTGTTGTACCAGTGTGGCATCACCGGTTAAAGGTCTTATTGTTATTAACTATTCATCATCAAGTGCCGTCTCCGCAACGATGGTTAGCTGCAACGTATCTCTAACATCTCCTGTCTCTTGTCTTGGTGGTACACTCTGCTAGACTGTAACCTGTCTATCGTGTGATGGTAATCTCCCACTTGTATCTCTGCCGACCTCTTGCTCGCTTCCCTTTGACTTTACCCTCAAGTAAGGTCTTCAATAAGGTGTCATGTCTTTTAATGTGTCCAAAGTATTTTATTTGCCTGATCTTTATTTCTCTTAGTAGTTCTTTCTTCATATTAAGTGTTTTAGCACCTCTTTATTTGTTTTCTTCTCTTTCCATGATGTTCTCCCTATTCTTCTATATACCCACATCTCAAATGCATCAATTTTGTCTTCTAATTGTTTATTTAGTGTCCATGTTTCTGAGCCATACATTAGTATGGAATAGATGTAGCATTTTATAATTCGTATTTTTAACTTTGTTTGTAATTTAATTTATTAACTATTAAATTACATTATTTAACACACTTAAATGAGGAGCGCAGTAGCCTAAGTGGTAGTGACCTTGCTTGTTTTTACCGGTTTACAGCGTGCCAGGTTGGAAACCACGTCATGATAGTATATAAAATCCGGGTTGTCATTTCTCACTTGACACGAATACTCCTCCAGTCGACTCAGCTGTAGGTGAGTATGATTTAGAAGAAGTAAAAACAGCAAAGAAGGGAGCTGACTACTCTACCTAATAGTTGATGTGGCTTAGTACATGAAGAGTTATCTTCTTCATCCCCGACGGCAGATTCTATGAGGCCTACCTTTCCCTTCATATATACGAAGTATTATCATCATATGCCCTCTGTCCAGGGCCGCAGATGTCTCTGCTATAAAGTGCATGAGGTTCGTTTAATAACCCACATAATCTCATCGTATTAATGGTATTTTGTGAAATATCCTACCACTCAGTCAGTTAGTCGTTGGATCATCGTCATTGCACTCTGGACAAGTCCATGGTGCTCAGATCTTTCCTTGAGTGTATCCGCCATTACACGTTGACTGACGGTCCCAGTACGTCGTTGATTGACCATAATTCTTTCTCGCCCACGAAAACTCTCCTTTCTAGCGACACCACATTTCAAACCAAGCTCATTTATTCTAATCATGGAACAAGAGTCAGCGTCACTTGTACAGTTATTTGTTCGTGCATTTTCCCGTAGGGCATTTAAAATATCTGCCCGATCCATCGCTCCACTAACAGCCGTAGTAGCAGCGTTGGCGGCCAACCTATCTGCTCTCTCATTACCCCGGACTCCCGCGTGTCCCGGCACAAAAATAAAAGTCACTGCCACTACAAGCATTAAGATGGTTACTAGTTGACTAAAGAAAAAGAGGAAGACCAAAACAGACTTCGCAAAACAACCACCAAAGAGGGTATGACTATGAGTCTCAACAACATACAAGAATTACACACAGCATCATCACATCGATCGAACTGAAGAGCTCTGGTTTCTGTCCTATGTATAGTATTCGGCGCTAAGGAACATTAAAAGATATATTGATATTTTCGAAGATGTTCTGTTGGAAAAACCAAAAAGCCTTTAAAAATGGTGGGGATGTTGTTTTCGGGGTTCAGCTACTTATTTAAAATTGGTGGGGTTGGTTTTGGGGTTCACCTACTTAATTAAAATTGGTGGGATTGGTTTCGGGGTTCGCCTAGTTAATTAAAATTGGTTGGATTGGTTTCGGAGTTCGCCTACTTATTTTTACTTACTTCCTAGTAATAAATTTCTGTTCTGTGGATTTCCTAAAGGTGAATGGGTTTGAACCTCTCAAACTCACCCTTCCCCCAGTTTGTAAGTGCTTGCCTCTCGCATAGAAGACTGACTGCAGCAAGCCCTCAATATCCTTCTTCTTCTGCGTTCGTTCTCAAACTCCGGTAGATTACCAGGATGTAGTCCGGAGAAAGGAATGAAGTTGCGTCATTGTTTTTAACTTAGCTGCGATATCTGCGTCTTTTGACCTGAGACATTCAACTTCAACATGGCTTCTGGGTCATCTTGCCCCTATTTGGATGGAACAGTTAACTCCACCCCTAAACCACCTTAGTCGCCTTTTACGACATACATAGAAGGTAAACAGTATTGAGATACTTTGTTCCCCTCTCGGTTCCCAGCAACGCATAAGCGCTTCTACATCCTATCTCTTGCCTCAGTGGTGCACTCTGATAGACTATCTCACGCTGCGTCCCTCCAACTTGAATCTCTGGCTACCTCTTGCTGGCTACCTCTGACTGGCTACCTCTGGCTGGCTACCTCTTGCTGGCTACCTCTTGCTGGCTACCTCTTGCTGACTACCCCTCGACTCTATCTTTAAGTAAGATTGTCAATAAGGTAGCATGTCTTTAAATTCATGTCCTACTATTACGTACCGTCTCCGCAACAAAGATTGGATGTAATGATTCCCCAACACTTCCTGTTATCTGCCGTGATGGAACAAGTCTCTTGATGTCCCCATCCCACTTCTATCTTTACCTCTTGTCTTAGTAGTACACTCTGACAAACTGTATTTTGTTCCTCTCTAGGATGTTTCCCTTGCCCTCTTCTATCATTATCTTGTCTTGGAAGTAAACTCCGACAAACTTCATTGTATCCAGATCTTGATGCCCCAGCTTTATCCATTCTTCGCCCTCTCCTATCTTTACCTTTTTTATGTAGATTTCTTTCCATTAAGTTTTCCTCCAGTATAATCTTCAACAAGTTCCGACCTGCAAACATAAAAAAAGATTGACCATCTATGATTTACGGGAATTCCCCCCCCCCCCCCCCCCCAGTGCGTGATTCTGGTTCTTAATTTCGAATCAATAATCAAGGGAAACTACTTGTATATCCGCATATCTCTCCAATAAACTCCCGGTATCCGTCTCTCTCTGATTCGGTCTCCCTCTGTATCCGTCTCCCTCTGTATCCATCTCCCTCTGTATCCGTCTCCCTCTGTATCCTTGTCTCTCATTATCCGCCTCTCTCTCTGTCTGTATCTGTTTCTCTCACTGTATTTTTGATTGTATTTCTTATAACCAGACTGAAGTAACAAAGTGGTCAACACAACAAGCTCTCTTACCTGAGTCGGCACGATGTTTGTAGCTCCAACCTAGAACAAACACATAATAAAATGTTTTACTAAGAAAAAATAACCTTATTCGTTTGCCTGTGTGTTTGCTTATTTGATAGGTCATTTGTTTTGTTTGATTGTATGTTTGTATGTTTGTTTTGTGTTTTTGTTTGTTTGTTTTGGTGTTTACTTGTCTGAGCATGTATTTGGGTATGTTTGTGTGTTAGTTTGCGTCGATGCTCTGTTTGGTTGTTTAAGCGTGTGTTTGTGTGCCTGTTTATCTGTTTTCATGTTATGTGTTTGTTGAATTGTTTATTTGTTTCAGTGTGTGCTTTTTGTTTGCTTTATTTGTTTGCTTTAATTTTCTTTGCTTGTTTGGTGGGGTTTTTTTAGAGGTTTTTTTGTTGGTTTTTATTTTGGTTGGCATTTTTTCTCATTTGTTTGTTCCTGGTTGTAGTTCTCATTTGTTTGTTCGTGGTTGTAGTTCTCATTTGTTTGTTCGTGGTTGTAGTTCTCATTTGTTTGTTCGTGGTTGTAGTTCTCATTTGTTTGTTCGTGGTTGTAGTTCTCATTTGTTTGTTCGTGGTTGTAGTTCTCATTTGTTTGTTCGTGGTTGTAGTGATAGGGCTTATTAGTCATCTAGAAAATCATAGTCAAGGACATAACTCTAACTGAATTTTAAAAGGGGATGTAACAAATGATCATCATCATCATGTGATGGGCGAACAGCATTCTTTGCTTCTCTTCATAGTCCCGACAACACGCAGACGATCTCTCATTTACTATCCCTGAACAAAATCAAACTCATTCAATCTAAAGTGATTACTTTATCATCATCGTTATCATCATTGTTATCATCATCGTTATCATCATCATTCTAAGATAACTGCCCTTGAAGTCAGACTGCCAGCTATCACATTACCATGAACTCAAAAATTATCAGGAGCACACTGTCCACCTACTAATCCACATGTACCCCATTATACTCCACCGATTCACGGTGTAACCACAGGTACCCCAATATAATCCACCAACTCACGGTGTAGTCACAGGTACCCCAAAATAATCCACCAACTCACGGTGTAGTCACAGGTACCTCCATATACTCCACCCACTCACGGTGTAGCCACAGGTATATCAATATAATCCACCCACTCCCCGTGTAGCCATAGGTACCCCAATATACTCCACCCACTCACGGTGTAGCCATCCCTTATGAATCTTACAAATCGTGTATTAGTAGTTCGATGCAATGACTTCTATTATTTCATATACCAGAATTAGAACCTCTGTAACAATCTCCATCTGTATGTTCAGAACATCGTAGAATATTTATCACATCCAGTTAATTAGTTATTCTGAACATGTTGATATATTTTACAAATGTATGAGTGGCAACATATTTTATAAATGTATGGAGTGGCAACATATTTTATAAATGTATGGAGTGGCAACATATTTTATAAATGTATGAGTGGAAACATATTTTATAAAGATATGAGTGGCAACATATTTTATAAATGTATGAAGTGGCAACATATTTTATAAATGTATGAAGTGGAAACATATTTTATAAATATATGAGTGGCAACATATTTTATAAATGTATGAAGTGGAAACATATTTTATAAATATATGAGTGGCAACATATTTTATAAATGTATGATGTGGAAACATATTTTATAAATATATGAGTGGCAACATATTTTATAAATGTATGAGTGGTAACATATTTTATAAATGTATGAGTGGCAACATATTTTATAAATGTATGAGTGGTAACATATTTTATAAATGTATGAGTGGCAACATATTTTAATGATATTTATCGTACTCACCATCACCTACAGCATCCGAATCAATTATATCAAAACATAAACTCGCCAAAACCAAGATTATAACCTGTAATCGAATTTTGTAAATCGATATTGCATCGTGGTTTGCCATCATTCGAAATCCAATAATCGATCGTGTATGCTTTATGAATTCAAAAATTTGGTATCGATTACTTGTCCATAAAATACGTAAATTTTGGAAGTGAGCACCTGGAATAAGATTAATACAAATACATCATACAAAATAAATAAAAGATATAAAAGATATAATGTATTGTTGTTAAATTGTTGTTGTATTTAAAAAGTTATATTGTTGTGTGTGTTCTTAAAGTAATTTCCATAAATTACGTCCACAATTAAGGAGAATGGGTGTAAAACGTTTGATACTTTTTGAAAATTGCGTAGGGGAGGACTTGACAAAGGTTGATGTCAACAATACGGTTTGTTATTCGTCAGTTAAAATGTTTTAAAATGTTTTGTCAGTTAAAGGCATTATAATTAAAATGTTTTCCCAAAAAATGTGAAAAAAATAATGAAATTGTTTTTTTTGTGTCATTACTTTTATACACAGCACATTTTAGGGATAAAGTACAGGTATGTCCCATGGTAAGGTACAGGTAGGTCCCATGAGAAGGTACAGGTAGGTCCCATGAGAAGGTACAGGTAGGTCCCATGAGAAGTTACAGGTAGGTCCCGTGAGAAGGTACAGGTAGGTCCCATGGTAAGATACAGCTAGATTCCATGGTAAGGTACAGGTAGGTCCCATGAGAAGGTACAGGTAGGTCCCATGAGAAGGTACAGGTAGGTCCCATGAGAAGGTACAGGTAGGTCCCGTGAGAAGGTACAGGTAGGTCCCATGGTAAGGTACAGGTTGGCCACATGGTAAGATACAGGTAGGTCCCATGGTAAGATACAGCTAGATTCCATGGTAAGGTACAGGTAGGTCCCGTGGTAAGGTACAGGTTGGCCACATGGTAAGATACAGGTAGGTCTCATGGTAAGATACAGCTAGATTCCATGGTAAGGTACAGGTAGGTCCCGTGGTAAGGTACAGGTTGGCCACATGGTAAGATACAGGTAGGTGCCATGGTAAGCCGTGGGTAGTGAAGATAACTATCCATGTACTAAGTCGCAGCTACCATTAGGCGAGGTGTCCGGTTTCCTTACTTACTGTGTTTAACTTCCTGAACTCATACGTCAAGTTCACATGTACAGCTGGGTCGACTGGAAGAAGGGTCATGTCAAGTGAGAAATTAGAACCCGGGATTTTTTTGTTGCCGGATGTGGTTTCGAAACTAGCACGCTGTAACCCGGTGATAGTAAGCAAGTTCACATTTCAATTAGGTTACCGCGTTTCTTTTTTTTTAGGGGGAGCAGGGTGTATTACAAATATATAGACACAATCAAGCGCTCTGGGGGTGTTCCTGAATTCATGACAGTTGTTGATAGGAAGAGACGGGGGGGGGGGGGGTACACAAGTGGCTAAAGAATTGATGGTGTATATCATGGACATCCCCCTAATCATGAAGGAAATTGAAAGAAAGGTCAAGTTGATTTACAAATAAGAAAAATTACACTCCGGAAAAAAAGTGCGAAAGAAAGATTGGATAAAGAATAATGCATTCGTTTTCAAACTCATGCCTGCTTATGGGCAGGGTGTAACCCAGAGAACAGAATGATGCAAGCCATGATTTACAACTAGGCTGCGATAACTGCTGGTTTTTTTGGACTTGACACATCCGATATCAGTATGGCATTGGGTCACTTTACCATCTACGAGATGGGACAGAAAATTCACAAACTGTCTTTGTCGTTTCCTACAACATTCCTGGCAGGTTATATTGTCCCTAATCTTTATTCCAATTCCTATGCCCTCGAAACAAGCAGGTGACATTGTCCCTATTCTATTTACCCTTTTCCATGCCCCGGATACACACAGGTGAAAGACGCAGGTGTTTACATTTTCTAAGCAAACTCTAATCTTCTCCTTAATGAAGTAGTGTTCTTCAACGTTCTCTAACTGTAATACTACGCCCCCTTACTATAATACTACGCCCCTTTACTATAATACTACGCCCTCTTACTATAATACTACTCCCCCTTACTATAATACTACTCCCCCTTACTATAATACTACTCCCCCTTACTATAATACTACTCCCCCTTACTATAATACTACTCCCCCTTACTATAATACTACACCCCCTTACTATAATACTGCGCCCCTACTATAATACTACTCCCCCTTACTATAATACTACACCCCCTTACTATAATACTGCACCCCCTACTATAATACTACTCCCCCTTACTATAATACTACGCCCCCTCACTATAATACTACTCCCCCTTACTATAATACTACTCCCCCTTACTATAATACTACTCCCCCTTACTATAATACTACGCCCCCTCACTATAATACTACTCCCCCTTACTATAATACTACTCCCCCTTACTATAATACTACTCCCCCTTACTATAATACTACTCCCCCTTACTATAATACTACTCCCCCTTACTATAATACTACACCCCCTTACTATAATACTGCGCCCCCTACTATAATACTACTCCCACTTACTATAATACTACACCTCCTTACTATAATACTGCGCCCCCTTACTATAATACTACACCTCCTTACTATAATACTGCGCCCCCTTACTATAATATTACTCCCCCTTTCTATAATACTACGCCCCCTTACTATAATACTACTCCCCCTTACTATAATACTACGCCCCCTTACTATAATACTACTCCCCCTTACTATAATACTACTCCCCCTTACTATAATACTACGCCCCTTACTATAATACTACTCCCCCTTACTATAATACTACACCCCCTTACTATAATACTGCGCCCCCTTACTATAATATTCACATTAAATGATTTTGCCAAATAAAGAAGCGTGTATTAGCGTAAGAGAATAAGGAAACTCTGAGTCCTAAAAGCATATGCTAAAACTATATGTTTGCTGTCCTCGATTACATTTTAAAACGTGTAGATTGCGTTGCTGATGTTGTTTGTGTTTCCGTCGACCGGTTGTTATTCATATAAATTCAACCAGGACGCATTAAGATAAATGAATTCTCATAATTCCTATTTAAATTTACTTGTAGAAAATATCGTTTAATGCAGCATGGTTATGTCTCTATGGTATTAATGTTTTAAGCAGGCCTATCGGTACTTATAGTACGAATACGGATATTGTATGTTTGTGTTCCTGAGGATACTTCAATATTTGTACCGGACGTTCGATGTTATAATAGTCCTTGCCTCGATTGGTCCGTTTCAGGGACGTTAGTACACAGTTTGAATGTCTTGACGAAATCACATCTTTTATTTTTGTTGCGATGTTCTTGGCCACGTACGGAAAATCTGTTTACTTCCTAATCCATTCCCGTCAGCTTTAAGAATTATTATCGATATTCATAGCTTGAGAATATAAACTTTGCAAGTCTTGACATAGTAGCTTGAGAATATAAACTTTGCAAGTCTTGACATAGTAGCTTGAGAATATAAACGTTGCCAGTCTTGACATAGTAGCTTGATAATATAAACGTTGCAAGTCTTGACATAGTAGCTTGAGAATATAAACGTTGCCAGTCTTGACATAGTAGCTTGATAATATAAACGTTGCAAGTCTTGACATAGTAGCTTGAGAATATAAACGTTGCAAGTCTTGACATAGTAGCTTGAGAATATAAACTTTGCAAGTCTTGACATAGTAGCTTGAGAATATAAACGTTGCAAGTCTTGACATAGTAGCTTGATAATATAAACGTTGCAAGTCTTGACATAGTAGCTTGAGAATATAAATGTTGCCAGTCTTGACACAGTAGCTTGAGAATATAAATGTTGCAAGTCTTGACATAGTAGCTTGAGAATATAAACGTTGCAAGTCTTGACATAGTAGCTTGAGAATATAAACTTTGCAAGTCTTGACATAGTAGCTTGAGAATATAAACTTTGCAAGTCTTGACATAGTAGCTTGAGAATATAAACGTTGCAAGTCTTGACATAGTAGCTTGAGAATATAAACTTTGCAAGTCTTGACATAGTAGCTTGAGAATATAAACGTTGCAAGTCTTGACATAGTAGCTTGAGAATATAAACTTTGCAAGTCTTGACATAGTAGCTTGAGAATATAAACTTTGCAAGTCTTGACATAGTAGCTTGAGAATATAAACTTTGCAAGTCTTGACATAGTAGCTTGAGAATATAAACTTTGCAAGTCTTCACATAGTAGCTTGAGAATATAAACTTTGCAAGTCTTGACATAGTAGCTTGAGAATATAAACTTTGCAAGTCTTGACATAGTAGATTGAGAATATAAACTTTGCAAGTCTTGACATAGTAGATTGAGAATATAAACTTTGCAAGTCTTTACATAGTAGCTTCAGAATATAAACGTTGCAAGTCTTGACTAAAATGGCATCTCTTTATTTATAGGTGTTTTTTGGACGAATTCGGAAAACCTGTGTTTGACACACTTCTGAGACGAATAGTTGCTGGCTGAATTAAACTGGTTAAAATTCCGTTCACTGCATTCTGATATGACAAACTTATAGTAAACTACCAGTACAGTGAAAGAAATCTCGACAAATGTTTGCTAACAACTGTCTTTCACCGTGACGTGACAAATCCCATTTAGTCCTTGCTTGTATCTAGAAGACCGTGGATCAGCGCGCATGATATCAAGCCAAATATGCGTATGTACGTAACTCTACGTCATAGACTTAGACCGAGATTTATAAACAAACAAGGAGACACAGAAAAGCATTCTTTAACACAAAGAGCAATGATTGAATATCACATAAAGTAAACAGTGATGGTTTTTTTGTAAAACCTGTTTCACGGATCCATGATTCCTAACAAATAAGAACATGTCCTGGGCTCATATAAATAAATGTTAGCTCAACGTGGCCTAGTAAGTAGTGCGTGACTCCTAACCTGAAAGTATGCTTAGTTTGCTGCTATCCCCCATAAGGGGTTATATCATTTAAAAAATTATATTTTTGTTACACGCGTTTTCTGGTGTATATTGCTATGCATGATCCAAATACATCTGTAACTAATATGGTTATGCAGTGTTAAGGCGAAAATTCGTTGTAATTAGTAATCAGATTTTTTTTAAATTAAGTTAACAATGAAAAGTCGCCCGTGTGTTGCCCGTGCCCGAAAGGGGAGCAAAGAATAGCAACACTGTTTACCTTCCACACATGTCGTAAAAGGCGACTAAGAAAGTAATGGGATAGAGTTGGCTGTCCCATCCCATATAGGGTCAATGGCCCAAAGCCATGCTGAAGTCGGATGTGTCAGGACGAAAGGCGCAGATATCGCAGCAATTCTGTAAACCATGACACAACGCATTCCGTTCTCGGGACTACATCCTGCTAATCTGCAGGAGTTTGAGAACGTACGCAGAAGAAGAAGAAGAATGAAAAGTACATCTTAGGTTCTCCGCTTCCAACCGCAGACGTTAGTCAATTTTTTTTCTTCGCGCTCTAAACTAAATCCATAATGGACGTTATATGTCGGAGAGCCACAACCTCCATGGCATTATCTATTATCGATTATCTATTCTCTTTCCCCCGAATAAAAATGGTTAATAGTATCCACACTTGCCGTTAAGAATAGGGTGGCAGCCTCAGTTATCGTAACAAGGCCAGAGTCCATGTTTGTTCAATGTTATCTTAATGTTTTCTATCCACTGTTTTCTTTGTCTACTTTTGGCTCCATCGTATTTCTAATATCTCGGCTCTTTGGGGGAAGAAGTACTTGGCTCACGTCGGACGGGCAAGGTACCAAGTTTTATTTCCGCTGCACACATTTCTACATTAGAACCATTAAGTAAACAAATGAAACCTACTGGATTTGATCGTTAATCGCTCGTGCTTTACACGGAAACCAAAAGGCAATCAAAGAATAGTGACACAGTACCTGCCATATATGTTGTTAGAGGCGACAAAAGAGGTATTTTGAGACTTAATTTTCTGTCCCATCCCATAATTGGTCAATGTGATCACAAGCCGTGCCGAGGACAGACGTGAACATATTGAAAGACGCAGATATTGCAGCATATTTGATAGTTTTGAATTTGTCAACAGATGATGAATGACACCTTTTTTTGATGGGACGATGACATGTTGTCATAAATATAAAGTTACCTATTGCAGAGAATACAGATATTTTATATATATAAATTAGTAACCGGTCAAGTAACCTGTAGGGTCGTAGGGGTACCACCTTGGATGAAGCATCAACACACATAGTCCTCCAGTGATTTTCATCTTTCAATAATGTGGACGAGTGAGGACAAATCTTTTCCTGTCCAGTCCTTGATATTGTCTGTCCATGAATTTCTTTTTCCTCGTCTCTTTCTTCTACCTTTGACGGTTTCCTGCAGTATTGTTTTTTGACAAGGAATCATGTCGGTATACATTTCTAAACCGTGCAAGTTTTCGTCATGTCACTAATGAAAGTAATAGTTTCTTGTGGACCTGTACACATCTCTATTTTCTTTCTTATGTATACATTTGCCGTATGCTTTCTATATGAAATTCGTAGAATTCATCTGTAGCATTTGTATTCAAAGGCTTGTAGTCGTCTCTCCAAGTCCGCAATAAGTGTCAAACTCTCACAAGCATCAATCAATCAATAAACTCGTAACCCTTCAGGGTCGTAGGGGTACCACATTGGATGCTTCAGCACATAGAGTCCTCCAGCGAATTATATCCTCAGCGATGCGGATGAGTGTGGAAATATCTTGCCCTGTCCATTCCTTGATGTCTGTAGTATAGGAAATTCATAGAATTCGTCTGTAGCATTTGTACTCGAAAGCCTGTAATCTTCTCTCCATATCCGCAGTGAGTGTAGTTCTTTATTCTCTGTGTGTGATTATCCATTGTTGTATTTCAGTGGCCAAAAGGTTTAGCTAGTGGTGCCCATCTCCTCTCCAGCTGTTATATGGTCTCACAACACAATAGAAAGTACTAGTGAGTTATAAAGTCTGATTTTCACTCTAACACGAATGTTGTTTTTCCAAATTTAGTTTCACCCTCACATAGAAGCTATGGAAATACAAAATCATACCTCAATAATAATATACCGATTTCTGATAACATTAGAGATGAAATTGTGTACATCGATGGATCTGTCCCTTGAAGTGAGAAATCTTATGTGGTTATTCATATATAGCTAGAATTAATTGTAGAATCGCCACCACTATCAGGTGATTCAATCAACCATGGGAAATTATGCCCCTCAAAGTAATGCGTAAACTCGAATCCGGGTCGCTTGTTCCACATAGGAGTGACAGTCTCTGCGCGACCACGTATCTCCACTTACTATTCAACCATTATGTCTAGTGTACTTCTGAACTGTTACTGTTACTGGCTCTATTACGTTGGTATCACACAATACGACAGACTTGTTGAATAGATAGCTCATCCCTTAATAGGATTGCCTACCACTAGCAATAATTAATTATAATCCTATTTACTTATATTACCTAATGTTATCTTATAAACATTTTTTAAAACGGAAAAACGCCTCAACGACAAACATTTCTCAATTAAATATTTTATCAGAACATATTTTATTCGAATACATTTCTAACCGAAAATGTAAATGAATCCATCTTAAATGTCGATTATGAGCCTGAAATCGTCTGCCTACTTCATAACCACATCAAGCATGAAAAAGAGATATAAGTTGTATCTGCGGCGATGGGTTGTGTATGCATCGCCATTACAGTATAAGACCTAACAACTAATTGGAAATCCAGTTTTCTAATTATTAATTTGACTATTCCCAGGATTTTCATTCGCTGCCACGCAACGTACAATCAATCAGTGGTCAGTGAAAATCACGGGGAAAGTCAAATAAGGCTGGGTTTCCAATTAGACAGCAGGTCTTTTCATGGTTGATAACCGAGATGCCAACTCATACGGTGATACTCTCAGACTCCCAAAGTATGCTGCTTAAGATAGAGATGTTCATGTTGAGAAAGGAGTGATTCATACTACTGTACCCATGATACTGTACCCATGCTACTGTACCCATGATGCTGTACCCATACTACTGTACCCATGATACTGCACCCATGCTACTGATTCTATAAAGTATTAGATTAATATAATACCCAGGTTATGCGGGAGTCAGAGGCAACGAAAAGGTAGAATCCTTGGCGGGCAATGCTGTGGTTCATGACACAGTACTGAGAAGATTCATGATCTTAACTAATACGGTCTGCTATTGATTTGCTATAGAAATGAATATAGACGATGTTGGGGGTGATAACGTCCACGTACACATAATGACAGAAGCTGGACCAACAGAGGGGGGGGGAGGAGAAAGTATCCTCTATAATAATTTGACTAGCCTATAATCAACATCTGCTTGGGACATTGAGTCTGCCTACTCGTGGATAACTGCTGGAACAGGAAATGGGTCATTGTGGAATGTTCCACGCTGGAACAAGGAACGGGTCACTTGTGGAAATGTTCCACGCTGGAACAAGGAACGGATCACTTGTGGGAATGTTCCACGCTGGATCAAAGAACGGATCACTTGTGGGAATGTTCCACGCTGGAACAAGGAACGGGTCACTTGTGGGAATGTTCCATGCTGGAACAAGGAACGGGTCACTTGTGGGAATGTTCCACGCTGGAACAAGGAACGGATCACTTGTGGGAATGTTCCACGCTGGAACAAAGAACGGATCACTTGTGGGAATGTTCCACGCTGGAACAAGGAACGGGTCACTTGTGGGAATGTTCCACACAGGAACAAGGAACGGGTCACTTATGGGAATGTTCCACGCTGGATCATAGAACGGATCACTTGTGGGAATGTTCCACGCTGGAACAAGGAACGGATCACTTGTGGGAATGTTCCACGCTGGAACAAGGAACGGATCACTTGTGGGAATGTTCCACGCTGGATCAAAGAACGGATAACTTGTGGAAATGATCCAACCTGGAACAAGGAACGGATTACTTATGGGAATGTTCCACGTTATAGCTGGTTTCTAATATTTTTTTTAAACACACATTAACCGAATCTGTTTAAACTGAATGATTCTTAATAAAGAATATTAAAGAATAAATCTATTAAACTCCTATAACATAACAGCATCCTGCATAATAAGAATATTTATACTAAATATTTCTAGTGTATTCAGTTGAAGTACGCATAATATGTAAAATAAAATTTTTAAAAAAATATATATTAATGTTTCTTGTGACCATATAATGTGTACCCCTTGTAGTGATGTACGCTTCTTTCAAACGCGGATGTAAGCATAATTGTATTATATTAGTTTTGTGTGGATTTTTTTTCAATAAAAAAACATATAAAGTATATGGGGGTTCAGATAATCATGTGACCAGGACTCCAAATGAAATAAGTTATTAATGATATAATGTGTATTTGGTCAAGAAAAATGTACCACTTATGGTCGAGCACGATGCTTTCAACTGCGAACATTAATCCAATTTGGTTATATCAAAACGTCACATCCATCCAAAAATAGTTGTTCTTGTAATTCAGTCACCATGATTTTCTTGTTATAATGTGTGTTTTGGAGTGGAAGTAATTTATTTGGCCAAAAACTAAATCACAATTAAACTAAAGTGTTATACAAACTGAATATATTCCATTTCACGAAACTAACTGAGGTGAAACAAAATAATAAGAAAATATACCTTGTAAAATTGCACAGAAAAGTACAAAAAATGTGTATTTGCATATCTAAATACATGTATATCATACACATCATTTATTATCTAGAAAGATTCAGGATCCATTTTTTTTTTTTTAAACATCTATATTTAAAGGGAAGCAATTCAAAAACTGTCAAAATAAAAGTGACCAAGATATATGCGCATATACTGTTTATATATAATAAGCAGTATTTTTGACGTCAATTTTCATCACCTCCGCTTCCCCAACCCCAAAAAAAAACCAACAGCTGTCATACATTGTCAAACCCACACCCCAATTATTTCTTAATAATTTATTTATGAATATCCCCATAACGGTCTCACAGTTATCTATTATCTGTTTACTATCTTATCTACCTGTTTTATGTTTATTATTACATTTATTTTTTAACTATTTTCTACTATGACGAGCTTGCTATTAAATAACACTTACAGATCAGTACAAACCAGAAATCACACCTGCTGCATGCATTAACTTTCTGTAAACTTAATATATTCCTTGCTAGCAGTATTCAACAAAAAATATAGCATTTATTAACTGTAGTTAAGTTTTTAATATACGAGGTCAGTAGATCCAAAATCTAGGTTTGAAAAAAAAATCTAGGTTTGAAAAAAAAAATATCTAGGTTTGAATTATGATTAGGCGTGTCGCTTTAGAAATTGAAGTGCTTCCACTTGAAGTTATAAAAATTGGTGTTAGCATAACCTCTACCGTGTTTAGTAAAGTGTCTCTGTTTGTTGTGTAGGAATGGTATCTGTGGTTTAGTCAATGTCTCCGTATGTTGTGTGGAGATTGTATCTGTGGTTTAGTCAATGTCTCGGTCTGTTGTGTGGAGATTGTATCTGTGGTTTAGTCAATGTCTCCGTCTGTTGTGTGGAGATTGTATCTGTGTACGGTCAATGTCTACGTCTGTTGTGTGGAGATTGTATCTGTGGTTTAGTCAATGTCTCGGTCTGTTGTGTGGAGATTGTATCTGTGGTTTAGTCAAAGTCTCCGTCTGTTGTGTGGAGATTGTATCTGTGGTTTAGTCAATGTCTCCGTCTGTTGTGTGGAGATTGTATCTGTGGTATAGTCAATATCTCCGTCAGTTGTGTGGAGATTATATCTTTGGTATAGTCAATATCTCCGTCAGTTGTGTGGAGATTGTATCTTTGGTATAGTCATTGTCTCCGTCTGTTGTGTGGAGATTGTATCTGTGGTTTAGTCAAAGTCTCCATCTGTTGTGTAGGAATTGTATCTGTGGTACAGTCAATGTCTCCGTCTGTTGTGTAGAGATTATATCTGTGGTATAGTCAGAGTTTCAGTCTATTGTGTGGAGATTGTATCTTTGGTATAGTAAATATCTCCGTCAGTTGTGTGGAGATTGTATCTGTGGTATAGTAAATGTCTTCATCTGTTGTGTGAAGATTGTATCTGTAGTATAGTAAATGTCTCCGTCTGTTGTGTGGAGGGAGATTATATCTGTGGTATAGTCAATATCTCCGTCTGTTGTGTGGAGATTGTATCTGTGGTATAGTCAGAGTTTCAGTCTGTTGTGTGGAGATTGTATTAGTGATTAGCCACCAGTGGAGGATTTACGTATAAGCTACACAAGCTATAGCTTAGAGCCCCCACTTTCATGAGCAATTGTCATATATACTTAAATATATTGCAGCATTATTGCAGCATTATTGCAGCATCCCAATATATTGCAGCATTATTGCAGCATTATTGCAGCATTATTGCAGCATCCCAATATATTGCAGCATCCTAATGCCGCACGTCCAGAAAGCTTAGGGTCTTATCAAGTCTAAATCCGGACATGTTAGCCATTATCACTTTTTGTTGTGTGGAGATTGTATGTCTTGATTCTTGATTAGGAACAAGCGTCACAGCACTGGGGGCATTCCCATATATGCTCTGCTTGCCGTTCCATCAGCCATCTAAAAGTGTATAAGCTCAGTGTCCCAGTCAGTTGCTGATTACGCATTCTTCTGATCTTTCAGAGAGGGAGTATTTTCTCCAATCGCCTCTAGTCCCTCAGAATTCTACCATTCTCTGAATATGTACATTGTATGTTTGGCATAGCCAATGTCTCAGTCTGTCGTGTGGAGATTGTATCTGTGGTATAGTCAAATATCGAAGTCCTTTGTGTGGAGATTGTATGTGTGATATAGTAGTCTCAATCTGTTCTGTAGAGATTGTATTTATTGTATAAGTCGATGTCTCAATCTGTCCTGTAGAGATTGTATTTATTGTATAAGTAGATGTCTCAATCTGTTATGTGGCGATAGTATGTGTGTTATGATCAGTCTCTTAATCTGTTCTGCGCAGATTGTATCTGTCTTCAAATGTTAAGATCCGATTAGACAACTTTGGTAACTATGTCCATACTGCCTCCCTCTATGTGATGGGACAGCCAACGTACACCCCCAAAGCCTCCTTACACCCCAAAAGCCTCCTTACACCCCAAAAGCCTCCTTACACCCCAAAGCCTCCTTACAACGTGCATGTCAGGTAAAAGTGCCGTGAATATTTACTTCAGTTACGGACTCCGACAACATACAGGCGGTAATGATCTGATTAGAGGCAGAAATGGCGAATATGTCAAGATTGGCTTTAGAAGTTAAGATCTGATAAGAGACAGCTTTGGCGAATATGTCAAGACTGACTTCAGAAGATAAGATCGGATTAGAGACAGCTTTGGCGAATATGTCAAGACTGACTTCAGAAGATAAGATCCGATTAGAGACAGCTGTGACGAATATGTCAAAGACTGACTTCAGAAATTAAGATGCGATTAGAGACAAATTTGGCGAATATGTCAAGACTAACTTCAGAAATTAAGATGCGATTGGAGACAACTTTGGCGAATATGTCAAGACTGACTTCAGAAGTTAAGATCGGATTAGAGACAGCTTTGACGAATATGTCAAGACTGACTTCAGAAATTAAGATGCGATTAGAGACAACTTTGGCGAATATTTCAAGACTGACTTCAGAAGAAGTTAAGATCCGATTAGAGACAACTTTGGCGAATATTTCAATACTAACTTGAGACATTAAGATCCGATTAGAGATAACTTTGGCGAATATGTCAAGACTGACTTCAGACATTAAGATCCGATTAGAGACAGCTTTGGCGAATATGTCAAGACTGACTTCAGACATTAAGATCCAATTAGAGACAGCTTTGGCGAATATGTCAAGACTGACTTCAGACATTAAGATCCGATTAGAGACAGCTTTGATGACTATATCAAAACTTTGAAAAATATAGACAAGCAACATCTGTAACTCAATCAATATCATAATATCAAAAACTATAGTTTTATCCATCTTACTGTATGGATGCGATAGTTGTATACTCGCGGTAGATCCAATGAGAAGTAAACATATCTTTGAACATCCATGCTATAGATATATAATACAGATTTGTTACAGAAATCTTTTAGTAAACAAATATGTGATTTTAAAATATAGGCATGCCTGCAGGATTACAAGAATCACAACAGTAAATGTAGACAGTTAGCGGGACGTTTGTAGGACACACTGTCTTTTTTTATAATAAACAGTATTCCTACAACCTCTACTACTATTTAAAGGAAAACTAAAGGTGCAGGTGTAGAGGAGAATAGATATAATGATGAACTGACATGAAGAAAGAGTCACGGCTTGAAATGGATACACTGTCCGCACTGGTCAGAATAAAGTAAAGTTTAATTTTGTGTTGATGCATTTTACTACTGCTACTACTACTACTACTACAACTACTACTACAACTACTACTACTACTACTACTACTACTACTACTACTACTACTACTACTACTACTACTACTACAACTACTACTACTACTACTAATACTACTACTACTACTACTACTACTACTACTACTACTACTACAACTACTACTACTACTACTACTACTACTACTACTACTACTACTACTACAACTACTACTACTACTACTACTACTACTACTACTACTACTACTACTACTACTACTACAACTACTACTACTACTACTACTACTACTACTACTACTACTACTACAACTACTACTACTACTACTAATACTACTACTACTACTACTACTACTACTACTACTACTACTACTACTACTACTACAACTACTACTACTACTACTAATACTACTACTACTACTACTACTACTACTACTACTACTACTACTACTACTACTACTACTACTACTGCTACTGCTGCTGCTGCTGCTGCTGCTGCTGCTGCTGCTGCTGCTGCTGCTGCTGCTGCTGCTGCTGCTACTACTACTACTACTACTACTACTACTACTACTACTGCTACTACTACTACTACAACTACTACTACAACTACTACTTCTATTATTACAGCTACTTCAATAACTACTGATGTTCGTCCGTCGTGATCGACGATGACCAAAAACTCAACCATAATAATAATAACAATAAATAATAAAATAATAAAGTTAAGAATAACTACTACTACTACTAACACTACTACTACTACTACTACTACTACTACTACTTTTCTCACCAACACTACTAATGATAACACCGCCACTCTATCACCATCACCATTACTACTACTCCTACTACTACAATTACTGCGACTACTATTATCACCTCCGCCGCCACTACTGCTATATCTATCGATTCGCTAAACCCTTAGTTGCCGTTCAGTGTCAGGGGTAGAAGAGTTTTCTGAAGTCGGCCCAATTGTGTGCTGGGGTAAACTGTGAAATTTGTCGCCTCGTTTATGTCAGTGGTCCATTGTAATCGCGGTCGGCCTCTAGGTCTGCCTTCACTGTGCCTTTGTAGCATAGCTTGCTGTGGTATGCTGTCTGATAGTAGTCTGCCGATGTGTGAAAACCATTTGATCTGTTGTCTCTTGGTATATATTTCAAGATTGGGGTGGTGCATGTTATTTGTCGAATCTCCTCATTTCTCATTTTGTCTCTTAGCGATATTCCTAGGATTCTGCGTAAGCATGCCATTTCTGCTGTTACAAGGTTACGTTTGTCTTACGCTGTCGTTGTCCATGTTTGGCCTTGGTAGCACAGCGTTGGCATAATAATCGTTTTGAAAAGTCTTATTTTGGTGTTTAAATCTACATTTTTATTTTTGAACATTGGTGTCAATTTCCCTAGGGATTGGTATGCTTTACTATATCTATTGTGTATTTCTTTGCTGCTCTTGCCGTCTTTTATTATATTACTTCCTAGGTATGTGAATTCTGTCACCTGGCTAAGTCTGTTGTTACCAATAAATACATATTGATGTTTTTTTTCTGTTCTTTCTATCTTCATTACTTCGGTATTTTCTATATTTATCCACTACTATTACTACCACTAATAATTCGATTATTGCTTCTACTAATATCACTACAATTATTACTGCTATTATTACTACCACTACTGCTACCACTACCACCACTACTACCACTACAACTATTACTACTACTACTACTAATACTACCATTATTACCTCTACTACTACCACTAATTCCCCTACTACTATTACTACTACCACTACTACTATCACTATTACTACTACCATTACTACTGTTACCACTACCACTACCACTACTACTACTGACACTACTTCTACTGCTATTGCTACTATATTACTTCCACTATTATTACTTATTCTACTACTACTAAAATTATTACTATTACTATCGTCACATGATATAAAATGATTGCTCTATCAAATAACCGTTTCGGATAATAAACTCCCGTCATCTTACCTTAATGATGTTCCGAAGCTTCCTGCATCCTATACCACAAATTCCTTATATTCTAACCGATAAATACCCCCAAAATGTAAAATCGCGGATTGGGCGTGTCTAATCACATTGACACTTCAAGATTATTTTCTCATCAAGCGCAGTAACCAGATGTACGAAGTGTGGGAACACTGAAGAAACAGTGTCTTCACAAATTTTCAAACTGACTTCAAAACTCTTTGACATACATTTTCTACTGGTTAGTAATGAATAGGCTGAGTTGTAACCTTCTGCCCCAAAACTTTCGAGGAAGTTTTTTTTTTAATATGAAAGAGCTAAAGTATATATATATTAAAAATTACAATTTAGCCTTGACATTGATTTCTTAAACACGTGAATTTATATCCTGCCTGGTCCTGTGTCAAGCATTCTGGGCTGTTGTATATTCATTTCAGGCTTGTGGGTGGTATATCACGTGTTATATGGCTGATATATTAGCCAAGAAAATTGCTATATCCGTTTATAAATTTGTAATCACACATTCAAACAAATATCTCGGAAACTGTCTCTTTGATCGCAGAGATTTTTGGAATCCAACTTTTGATTCAAGCCGACACTAAACAAAAATATTTTTCTAAAAATGTTAGTAGTTTAACAAATTTCCTCTGTAACTTATATACATATGCAGCCCATGTGCATTGTGCAGGATGTCACATGTTCTACAATTCATACGGTTTTCATTAGAGTGTAACCAATGCAAATAACTGTCTAAAAATTGGAACATATTTTTTCTCGTATATTGGTGACGTTTCGTGTATATTGTTTAGGTTTTTCATTTGCTGTGACGGAAAGTACCAAAAAAACTGACCAATTGAAGACATGATACAATTTATGAGCGTCACTAATCACGGCGTTTCACCTATCTACAGACACAGCTATGTTGTCGTGTGATCTTGTTCTTCTGTGATCAGGTTCCTATGCTCATAAGTCTATACAGGAAGCTGGACCGTCTCCTGAATTCAGTCGTCAGCAGAAGGTCCACACGGTTGCACTACAGTTTTATCTTCAAATCTGTCTCTTGGTGCCATATTTTAGTTCTCACGACATCGAAATGTGGGCATGTCTGCAAAATGTGTTCTGGAGTCTGCGGACCCTATTGACATGGGCATTCTTCAGTTTGGACAGCCTTAATTTTGTGGAGATGTGCTTGTAGTCTTCAGTGTCCTGTGTGGAGTATAAAAATTGTGGTTTGCTGTGATCTGCTTATCTTTAGAATGTGGTCCTGTGGAAAATTTCAGCCTGTTCTCTAACTCCATGTATGTTTGTATTTTCTTAGGGGTTTTTGTTTGTGTTTTTTTTTTTAAACTAGTCACGGTCATTTCTTATTTTGCACAGGATTATAGCCAGTATTTTAGAATTATAACATTATTTCCTGAGTGCAACTATGCATGTAGTTGCGTCTGTGGGTCTCACCAATGGCCCACTAGACAAACCACCCATGCAACAGAAAACCTTAGTGGATGACATGCAGTTATATTGAGGTTATCTTCTTATAGAAGCTTCATAGCATGTCACCTATACAATTATGCTCCTTGTGATGTTATTTTGTTGTTGAATTGTGTTTCATGTTTACTTGAATATATGTTTGCACCTTCTGTGGTTGGGAGGGAGCCAGAGATGTACTGTGCAGCACTGGGGAGGAGGAAACTAACAGCACTGTTTTTTCCTATGGCTGAAACCCATCATAGAGGAACAGTGACTCAGGACGTGACAATCTTTTTGACTTGAACATTTGGTTGCATGCCTGGAGCAATAGAGAAGTTCGGCATAACCAGTAGTCAATTGGTGGCGGGGACTGAGCACAGTGAACCCTATCTTGGCTACAGTGGCTAGGAGCAGTGCATAGGCTGAAACCTAACTTCCTGGAGGTGTGATAGTTATTCTCTTGCTCTGTCCCGGGGTGGGCTGTAAATCAACAGACTTCCCAGCAATATAATGCTATTTAATGGCATTGGGTCAAAGGGCATGAACCCATAGACCGCTGGATCAACAACCAACGAACCAACTAACCAACCTGGGTGCAAACATTGTTATTTTGACGGCAGCACATCACTTATGTTGACACAATTATCTATTCATTCGTAACTCCACTAAGTTTCAATATTCGCATCTGTTGATTTTTGGTGGTTTTTTTAAAACGTATCCAGAAACTGAAAAATAGCACAGTCATCACTACATTATAAGAAAATCGCATTGATTCCATGTTTGTTTTATTCTCGCCCGGGCAACTATGAGTATTTCTCCTAGTGTAAATATATATATTGATTTTATGGCAATATGTCCATCAATGAATTTCCATTACTTTCTGAAAGGTCCAATGCCGCCTAAGACGGATGTGTCGGACCATTGGCGCAAATTAAACAGCGACGCAACACATGTCAATTCTCTGGACTACATCCTGCTGGAAATCTAGTATGACCATGGTCCTGCTACAAGAGAGATAAACGGGAGTTTGAGAATGAACGCTGAAGAAGAAGAAAGGTCCAGATATACAATTGCTTGTGGCTTCCATGATATCATGTCTTTAAGTGTCAAAATACTGTAGCTTCCTTCTTATGATTGTATTTAGAAGCCACACTTCATTTTTTTTCAAGATATTTAAAAGTTGATAGATCTATATAATAAATAGATAGACTCTTTTGAAAAATAAATGCCTACGTACCATTCTGAATGTTAAGTGGGGTGACTTTAAATCTAACACTACTTCAAGAGAGGAAAGCAAACAAACCTATATATCTTCCTTCATTAGACAAAGACGTTGGACTTACATCGACCATGTTCTCAGAATGAACAGCCTAAGAATTCCCCAGCAGTCACTATATTGGGTACCACATGGAGCAAGAAGAAGAGGGAGACCTAGTAGAAACTCTACGAAGAACCATTTATAGAGAAGGCATGTCAATGATCCTAAACAACGCGCAAGAATTGAAAGACCTGACAACACAAATAAATAAATAAATGGAAAACTATGGTTTCAGCCCTATGCGCCGCCTATGGCCCCGGAGGAACATAACATATACAATAAATATCAAACAGAATCTTGTAAGCTTATATCGTCTCATCGACTCAAACGAATGTGAGTGCCCAGCCGGCATTCTCAATCTTTCCTAGTACGTTCAATCAGTCATTGAGTAGATTTGAGATTCTAACCAAGCCATTTCCTAGTATGTTCAATCAGTCATTGAGTAGATTTGAGATTCTAACCAAGCCATTTCCTAGTACGTTCAATCAGTCATTGAGTAGATTTGAGATTCTAACCAAGCCATTTCCTAGTAAGTTCAATCAGTCATTGTGTAGATTTGAGATTCTAACCAAGCCAATTCCTTGAGCACTTGGCTAGGGACTTGATAAATCGATCGATTGATTGATCGATTGGTTGATTTGTTGGTTGATTAATTGATTAATTAATTTATTTATTAATTAATTGATTCGCTGATGTGTTGATTGTTTGATTTCACTTCAGTCCCTTTAATTGATTGATTGATTTATTGATTGGTTTATTTATTTATTTATTTATTTATTTATTTATTTATTTATTTATTTATTTATTTATTGGGTGATTGATTGAGTGATCGGTTTGTCTGTCGGTCTGTTGGTCGGCCGACCAAGCAGGTTGGTTGGTTGATTATTGGCTAGTTAACTATATATATATATATATATATATAGAGAGAGAGAGAGAGAGACAGAGAGAGACACAGAGACAGACAGAGAGAGAGACAGAGAGAGAGAGGAAGAGATAAATAGCACATATAATAATTTCCTTTTATTTACTTCAATTTATTCTCCTAATATACGTCAGCTTTACTAGAAATAGATTTGACGTCAAGTTTCAGCACAAAATAGATTTGACGTCAAGTTTCAGCACAAAATAGATTTGACGTCAAGTTTCAGCACAAAATAGGTTTGACGTCAAGTTTCAGCACAAAATAGATTTGACGTCAAGTTTCAGCACAAATAGATTTGACGTCAAGTTTCAGCACAAAAAAGATTCGACGTCAAGTTTCAGCACAAATAGATTTGACGTCAAGTTTCAGCACAAAATAGATTTGACGTCAAGTTTCAGCACAAAATAGATTTGACGTCAAGTTCCAGCACAAATAGATTTGACGTCAAGTTTCAGCACAAAAAAGATTTGACGTCAAGTTTCAGCACAAATAGATTTGACGTCGTTTCAGAACAAAAATGATTCTTTTTAGCTGTGTCATCAGGTGCCATGCCGGCTGGCGTAGGCGATCATGGCTCTCTACAGCCCTCTATCTCCAGTATTATGTATAAAAATCGTTGTTGTTTCCCTGCCGTGCCAGGTTGTTAAACTGTCGTAATATTTTCTGACGTTGTCGCCCCCTGTCTCTTTTGCCTTCAGCTTAATGTTAATTGCGTGCATTGCCTAATTCTTAAAGTGCAGCCAATGTTTAGTCCTTAGTGCGTGTTTTCCTTTTTGTCCTTATTTAGTCCTATCTGGCAGGGGTGTTCTATTTTATGAAGAAGGTCGTTACCGTTTTTAAACCTAACAAGGTTGCCAGGAATTACACATTTTTTGGGACCAAAATTTGGGTAAAAATTGGTCAAACTTATAAACTGTGTATAAAAACTACGAACACTTAGCTAAAGCGAAGAGTGACTTCAATGAAACGTAATTAGTAGTTTTATTTATAACAATTATTTATCTAGTAGACTAAGCTGTTTTCGTTCTTCGTTTAAAAAATAGATTTTCGTTGTTTAATAATTGAAAAAGAAACAATTCTTATAACATTACTTGCATGTGTGAGAATGGTGGTGATAATGATGATGATGAAGATGATGAAAGATGATGATGATGTTAATGATGGTGGTGATGATGGTGATGATGGTGGTGATGGTGGTGATGATGGTGGTGATGATGGTGATGATGGTGGTGATGATGGTGATGATGGTGGTGATGGTGGTGATGGTGGTGATGATGGTGACGATGATGACGATGATGATGGTGGTGATGGTGATGATGATGATGATGGTGGTGATGGTGGTGATGATGGTGACGATGATGACGATGATGATGGTGGTGATGGTGATGGTGATGATGATGATGATGGTGGTGGTGATGGTGGTGGTGATAATGATGATGATGGTGGTGATGATAATGATGATGATGGTGGTGATGATGACGATGATGATGACGATGATGATGAAGATGATGATGAAGATGATGGTGGTGATGATGGGGATGATGGTGGTGATGATGATGATGATAATTATTATGATGATGATGATAATGGTGGTGTTGGTGATGGTGATAAAGATATTGATGAAGATGATAAAGATGATTATGAAGATGATAGTGGTGATGATGATGAAGATGATGACGAAATAATTCATTTAACTGTGACCAGGTAACGCAAAATACTTCATAGCCTAACTGACAAAAGCAAAGTCCCTCACTGTTGAGTAATCCAGGTAACACCTGAAATCGTATAAGGGTTGTTGTCTCAAGGGCATGATTATGGGATGTCTGATGAATCTCCGAATGGGGGCACTCCAGTGTAGTAGTATCCCACATCATGACGCATTGCCAATACCATAGAAAGTATCTCTGATCTAACATGTTCATCGATATTCTATCAATTCTGTTGATCCTTCTGACGTGATGTCACACCAAGCATTCCCCGCCACCTAGGAATATGCCACTGAAGGAGAAAGAGACGATTCTCACAATCCCGCATTTCTTAGTCATTCATGGAAACCTTTTGACAAAAGTAAGAAATCTAGACAAGATATGCAATGATAATGATGATTTTTTCACAGGTGACAGGCTGTCACCATATCCCCTACTTTCCGACTTCGCCTCCTACGACATACTTGAAAAGACAGTTGCCTTATTCTTTGCACCCTGAACTAGAAGCCAAGGCCCTTCCTACAACACTGATGTGCTCGTGTGACATGCTTTATTATATTTTCAACGGTGCACAACGGTACAGTTATAATTGCAAACCTACACTTGTGTATGATTTCTCAGCGATTCAATGAACATGCTACAACGGTGCAGTTAGTTAGTTAGTTAGTTAGTCGTCGGATCATCATCACTGCAAACTTGACACATCCATAGTTGCTCCGATCTCTCCTTGAGTGTATCCGCCATCACACTTCTGCTGACAGTACCGGTCCTATGCTGGTTGACCATCATTCTTCTGCGCCCTACAAAATGTTCACCTCTAGCAACACCGCATTTCAATCCCTGATCTTTAATCCTAGCCATTGAAAAGGAATCATCATCCACATTAGTCTCACTCTCGCGTGTTATATCTCTTAAGGAGTTCAAAACGTCAGCGCGATCCATTGCCCCATCGCCCTTTGCCACAATCGCACACGATGCCAGTTGATCCGCTCTTTCATTGCCTCGAATGCCCACATGTCCCGGCACGAAAATAAATGTAACCGCTTTCAAGCTCGCATTTCTCAAGGCTGTTATAATTGCAAACCTACACTTGTGTATGATTTCTCAGCGATTCAATGAACATGCTACAACGGTGCAGTTATAATCGCAAACCTACACTTGTGTATGATTTATCAGCGATTCAATGAGCATGCTACAACGGTGCAGTTATAATCGCAAACCTACACTTGTGTATGATTTATCAGCGATTCAATGAACATGCTACAACGGTGCAGTTATAATTGCAAACCTACACTTGTGTATGATTTCTCAGCGATTCAATGAACATGCTAAGAACGACTGAAAATGGTACATCACTCAAGCAGGGGGGGGGGGGGCTAAGCGGTCTTATCTGACACGAATAAACTTTACATTTGTGCCTGGACATGCGAGTGTCCGAGGAAGTAAACAAGTTGACATGCTGGCTAGTATTGCGATTATGTGGACCGGACAAACAATAAACTAAGATGATGCTTTTTGAGAGAGTGGCCGACATAACAAATGCTTGTAAATCTGAAACATTGGGCTGACTTCATGAATACTATATAAAGCTCGATGGGACTCATGCAACTGGGGAGACTGATAAACCACTATAGAGGTGGTGTAGTCGCTGCATACTCAGAGATATCTTGAGGAGGAGATCCCAGTAGTTATGGACTGATGGTTCGATGTGCAGTGAAGATGATCATCCAATAAACTTAAAAATAAATAACCAATTAACTAACGAACTAATAAACTAACCACATAACTAATCTAAATAATTAACGAATTAATAAACTAACCACCTAACTAATCTAAATAATTAACGAACTAATAAAATAGCCACCTAACTAATCTAAATAATTAACGAACTAATAAACTAACCACCTAACTAATCTAAAAAATTAACGAACTAATAAACTAACCACCTAACTAATCTAAATAATTAACGAACTAATAAACTAACTACTGACCAACGAACTAGTTCATTATATTTTCATTAATTTCAATAAGAAATTAAAACAATTACTATATTTTCAAACTGGCAAAACAAGCACAAATATTCTACATGTTAATGTTATGACCAGTGACATAACAAAGTCTGTTAAAATGAGCCAAGAAATTATGAATATGGCAACCCTGCTAGTAACGCTTCAGTGATTGCAAGATTTATTCATATGTGTGGGATTTCAAGCTAGAATTGTATCGTTAGTAACAAATTAAGTAATTGAGTGTGTGTACATGAATGCGTGTTTGTGTATTCATTAGCGTAGATGAGTTATGATATATGTTTATTTTAATGTGTATCTGTGCGTGTTTATAGTTTATGTTCAGTCTAGAACATGTGTTCCTAGTCTCATGAACGCCAACATGGTCTTCTAAATTCTTCTTTCGTTCGTCTGCAATGTGCTTATATCAGACGTTTTGTTTGTTATATAAACATGACTGTTTTATAGCTCATATTGAGGTCCGTAGAGTTTTTTCTTCCACTGTTCTTTCTCTTCTTTTTTAAAAAATCACTACAGCCAAAAAATGATGGTTGCGTCTGTGGGTCTCACCAATGGCCCACTAGACAAACCACCCATGCAACAGAAAACATTAGTGTTATGCCGTTATATTGAGGTTATCGTCTTATAGAAGCTTCATGGCATGTCATCTATACAGTTATGCTTTTATTTTGTTGTTGAAATGTGTTTCATGTTTACCTAAATATATATGTATATATCTGTGGTTTGGAGGGAGCCAGAGATATACTGTGCAGCACTGGGGAGGAGGAAACTGACAGCACTGTTTTTCCTATGGCTGAAGCCCATCATAGTGGCACAGTGACTCAGGACGTGACAATCCTTTTGTCTTGAACATTTGGTTGCATGCCTGGAGAAATAGAGAAGTTCGGCATAACCAGTAGTCAATTGGTGGCGGGGAATGGGCACAGTGAACCCTATCTTTGCTACAGTGGCTAGGAGCAGTGCATAGGTTGAAACTTACCTTCCTAGAGGTGTGATAGTTATTCTCTGGCTTTGTCCCGGAGTGCGCCGAAAATCCACAGACTTCCCAGCAATATAATGCCATCTGATGTTCGTCCGTCGTGATCGACGATGACCAAAAACTCAACCATAATAATAATAACAACAATAAATAATAAAAAATAATAAAAGTTAATAGTGCGTTTTTAAATGACTAGCAAGTCCAATGCGCGTACAAAATGTTCTTTTACAGAATTGACAATAGAAGGTATCTGTGTGAGGTTGAGATGTTTTTTTCTTTTCTGCGTGTCCGCTTCTGTCTTGCAGTTTCTTGTCTGAATTCTTCCGCCGCTAGTGCTCCCGTTCTAGTGCTGTAACGCCATGCTGTTTTATCGAGATCAAGGCTCTCCCAAGCGCCTACGTCTACGTCAATGTTAAGATGTTTCAAGGATGACTTGATCGTGTCTTTGAAGCGCTTTTTCTGCCCACCAGCTTTTCGAAATACTGCCTTGAGTTCTCCATAATATATTTGCTTTGGCAAACGCGAGTTCTCCATACGCACAAGATGTCCTGCCCAGCGTGCTTGCGCCTTCATAAGTATTGTGTGGATGCTTATTGGGGTTGATTTTTCCAAGACCTCGTAGTCTGGTACTTTGTCATACCAATGGATGTTTAGTAATTTACGTACGCAGGTAAGATGGAAATGATTTAATTTTCTTGCATGTCTAGCATACACTGTCCACGTTTCGAAGGCATATAGTAAGGTTGGTATAACAGCAGCATGATATACTTGTAGTTTGGTGGTTGTCTTATACCTCTTCTGTCCCATACATTGTTGCGTAATCTGCCAAATACAGCACTAGCTTTTGCCAGTCTATTGTTAATTTCCACATGAAAATTGATTCACACTTTGTTCTCTTCATATTTTATTAGTAAAGATAAGTAAATAAATGGGTTGAGAAATGACTAGCGCTGAAGTTGGTTTATAGTGTGGAAGAGTTGCGCTAATCGTCAACCACACTCTCTCTCTCATGAGTTTTATCTTGGTCCAGTGGCAAGACAAAGTCGAGACAACTGGGAGAAAATCAGGTGCAGGAGATGGCCAGAGCGTACTATGTGCCTAACTGTGCCCTATGCTGCCCACACAGCTCTGATGTTAGCGCCTATGTACCCGTTGAGTTACCTGCCAACTTCTTCCGAGTATTTCGCCGCAAACAGACTTTTTAAGCCTAGGTAGACAAAGCCATCTAATGGCATTAGGTCAAAGGGCATGAGCCCATGGACCGCTGGATCAGCAACCAACCAACCATGAGTACACTACCAATTTAATTAGCAGTTTCTCTGGAATATTCCCGGCATTCCTGACGAATCATCAACAAATCCGTAACACTTCAGAGTCGTAGGGGTACCACATTGGATAATTCAGCACGCAGAGTCCTCCAGCGAATTCTATCCTCAGCGATGCAAATGAGTGTGGAAATATCTTGTCCTGTCCATTCCTTGATGTTTTCTGTCCATGCCTTTATCTGCCCTCCTCTGCTTCTTCTCCTGAAGAATATGTTCTACTGTCTATGTATACATGGAGGTGTTTCCGATCATTCTTCTTCTGCGTTTGTTCTCAAACTCCTGCAGATCAGCATGATGTAGTCCAGAGAACGGAATGCGTTGTGTCATAGTTTACAGCTTTGCTGCGATATCTGCGCCTTTCGGCCTGACACATTCGACTTCAGCATGATTTTGTGTCACTCACCCTATATGGGAGTGGACAGCCAACTCCATCTCATAACCTCCTTAGTCGCCTTGTACTACATGCATGGAAGGTAAACAGTGTTGCTATTCTTTGCTCCTCTTTCGGGCCCCGACAACAAACGGGCGTTTGCGATCTTTAACTTTGTACACGTGTGCTGCAGATTTGTCCTGTTCTGATGCGTAAAATGATAACTTGTTCTAGTCTGTTCAGCAATTTGGTAGTCATTTTGTGTAGGTGTTGGCTTTTTAATTGACCATTCCGTTGTTTTTTTTATGGTGTGCTATTTGGTCGATAATCAACAGACCCCCTCCTTAGCCAGGCGATCTGCTTTCTCGTTAGTAATGGCTAAAAGTACTCTCAATGACTTGAGAAAAATATTAACATATATACAAATCACAAACAAGTTAAAAATGAGAATTATAAAATGCTACATGTATTCTATAGGAAGATACTTAGAATATCATGGAAGGATAAAATCAGAAACTCAGATATTATAAACACATTGAATATTCCAGAGTGTTAGTTACTAAACACAATAACAAGAAGAAAACTACGCCTGTTTAGTCATATAAAGAGACATAACTGTTTAGAAAGACAAATAATGGAGGGAAGAGTACATGGGTAGAGGAGAAGGGGCAGACCAAGAAGACGATGGACTTGCGACATTAAAGATAACATGAATACATCGCTAGAAAATGCAAGCCACATCGCCCAAGACAGAGAGAGGTTCAGAGAGTTCATTGGGAAGACAAAGTTCTGGAAGGAATACATCACATGACACATGTATTCTATATTAATTTTTGGCTCAGAAACATGGACAATAAACAAACAATTACAAGTCAGAATTGATACCATTGAGACGTTGGTATATAGAAGAATATGGAGAACAGCATAGAAAGAGAAGAAAACAAACAATAAGGTTTTTTTTTAAAACCTTAATATGAAGAAAAAATTAGTAAAGGAAATAAAGATCAAGTAAATTAAAAAATTTGGACATACTAAAAGATGACACCTTGTTAAGTCATTACTTGAGGATAAAGTCGAAGGGAGTCAAGGAAGAGATAGGCAAAGATATAAGTGGGAGAGTACCATCACAAAATGGAAAGATTGTAGTCTAGCAGAGTGCACTATGAAATTAGAGACAGGGGATGTTGGAGGTCTGTTGTAGCCAAACTACTTTGCGGTTGCGGCACTTGATGATGATGAATTCAGAATTAATAACGATAACTCTTGAATAACTCTATGAATACCTCACGTAATAAATTCTGCAGTTTTGCCCCTTGCTTTTAAAAAACCATCACTTATTTACAAGTGAACAGGCGACGAGGTCAGTCGCTAAGGCACTGGAATCCTTGTCAGATTATTCAGGTTCATTTTTCATCTATATGATAATGATTATAACGATAATTATGGCGACTATGATGATGTACATGCTCTAGATAATAGTTATCAAAATAATTATTGTTGCTTCTTCTTCGACGTATGTTCTCAAACTCCTGCAGTTTAGCAGGGTGCAGTCCTGAGAGTGGAATCATCGTGTCATTCTTTAAATTTTAGCTCCGATATTTGCGCCTTTTTAGCCAACACGTCCGATTTCAGCATGGCTTTTGAACTTATGACATGTAGAATGGAACAGCCACATGCACTCTCAAACATTCTTAACGCCTGTGACCACATACATGGCTGGCTACAGTGGGGCTAAATCTTGCTCCACTTTCGCTCCCTGCATCACATTGGCAATGTTATTATTATTATTATTATTATTATTATTATTATTATTACTATTAAAGAGGAAAAGAATAGGTATAATAGCATGATTGTTTATATCCAAAGCAACAAGTTACTACCAAGATAAACAAATTTGGTCGTTTGTTTGTCCTGATGAAGGCTTTTTAGTCAAAACGTCGTCTGTCCCTGTATCTCGTTGTTAGGTTGTTTTATGTTTTGTTTTGGTAACACGTCTACCTATTTTTGTTTATCTTGACATTTTCCCTGTTTTACTCCAGCCACCTACTTCCTGTTTAGGGTTGTTACCTTACACTGGAACATTTATCCCGCAACAAGTTCTTACTTGGTTCGGTCACCTTATGAGAATGACCCCAAGTGAAATACCAATAAGGGCATATAATAGATACAGGAATAGGGTAATAAAGTTTTGATACTTAGAGACAAACCTAATAACACACAAATCGACGTTTCAACCTAAAAGCCTTTATCAAGACAACAATTGAAACAAAATTAAAACAGAAAACAAACAGTAATGGCATCGACGGTCACATTGATATATGTAGTATGGATTGGCAGGAAGAGGTGAAATGACACCAGACAAGGAAAATACAAAAATGACCACAAACATGTAACACGAAACAAATAAAAACTATGGATCGACTAGAAACATACATGAGACAGGCGCTCATTAATGCAGTCGGGTTTAAGAGTGCCATATTGGTAAATGTATCGGTTCTCAAACGCCAGACGTGTTCGGTCATCAGTGAAGCAAGACTTAATAACCGTAACCCAAATGTCCTGGGTGCCCCGATGGCCCATGCCATTAAATTGGACGTCAACAGGCAAACCCGAATGGGTTTTTTTTTTATGCTATACAGGTTTTCGCAGAATCTGTCTGTGATAAGTACATATAAGTACATATTATAATATCATAATATATATATATATATATAATAATACCATATAGCAAGTACATAATATCGATATAATAAATAAATATCTGCAAATACAGCCGAAAGTAGACCCAAAAATAAGGTGGATAGAAAGCATAAAAATAACCTAGAAAAGATATACACTATCTACGCAAACACAGCGAAACATCTGGCCTTGTAACGACATTCTCCCTAACTTTTAACGAGTAATGAATATGGACTGGATATAAACATTCAAAAAACAAAAACCATGATAATCAGCAAAGACATAGAAGAACAGGAGATAAACATAAACATACAGGGAGAGAAACTACAACAAGTAAAACAGTATCAATATCTTGGACACATAGTCACAAATGATGGCAGATGTGAAACAGAAGTTAAAAGGAGAATAGGAATGGCTAAAAGTACCTTCAATGACATGAGGAAATTATTAATATCTAAACAAATTACAAACAAAGTTAAAAATGAGAATTATAAAATGCTACATCTATTCCATATTAATGTATGGCTCAGAAACATGGACACTAAATAAACAATTAGAAGACAAAATTTATGCCTTTGAGATGTGGGTATATAGAAGAATAGGGAGAACATCATGGAAAGAGAAGAAAACAAATAAAGAGGTGCTAAAGACACTTAATATGAAGAAAGAACTAGTAAGAGAAATAAAGATCAGGCAAATAAAATACTTTGGACACATTAAAAGACATGACACCATATTGAAGACCTTACTTGAGGGTAAAGTCAAAGGGAAGCGAGCAAGAGGTAGGCAGACATACAAGTGGGAGAGTAACATTACACGATGGACAGGTTACAGTCTAGCAGAGTGCACCACCAAGACAAGAGACAGGAGATGTTGGAGATACGTTGCAGCCAACCTTCGTTGTGGAGACGGCACTTGATGATGATGATGATAACTTTTAACGACAGGTATGTATACTCTTAACAATCATTCACCTGGAGACAGACAATAGAGAATAGATGATGATTATTATTACTTTTATTGTTGTTGTTATTATTGTTATTATTGTTATCATTGTGAATATTATTATTATTATTGTTATTGTTACTCATCATCATTATAGGTGCCATGCCGGCTGGCGTAAGAGATCACGGCACACCACAGCTCTCTATATCCAGCATTATGTATCACGATCGTTGTTATTTCACTGTCGTGCCAGGTTATCAAACTAATATTTTCTCGCGTTGTCACTCTCTCTCTCTCTCTCTCTCTCTCTCTCTCTCTCTCTCTCTGTAGCTTTCAATCTTGCCTGTTGTGACCACTTTCTCCGAACCTTCCTGTCTCATGAAGTGACCAAAAAATGAATATTGTCTTTTTCTTATATTATTGATTAAGGTCCGTTTCGCATTTGACTCTTTCAACGCCTCCACATTGAATTTTCTGGCAGTCCATGGTATTCTCAGCATTTTTCTATAGAATCACATCTCTGCTGCCTCTAATTTCCCACTTTCCAGTTCGTTTATTGTGCAAGACTCGCACCCATATGTTAATATATTGGTTATATAGCACTGCAGAACTTGCACCCATATGTTAGTATATGGGTTATATAGCACTGCAGAACTCTCTTTCTCACCTCTCATGACAAGGTCTTATTACACAATATATTTTTCATTTTTCTGAATATTGTTTGTGCTTGTCCTATTCTGCTTCTTATTTCTGTTTTACTTCTTCCATCTGCTGTAATCGTTGTACCTAAATATTTTAATTGATGGACCTGTTTTAATACTATATCATTCACTTTCATTTTGCAAGGTGTGGTATTTTGTTTCTTTTAAAAGACCATTACTTCTGTTTTATTTATATTTAGGAAGAGGCCTTTCTCTTTACTTTCTGTGACTACTACATTAATTAAATCTTGAAGGTCTTCCTCACTTTTTGCAATCAGAACAGTGTCATTCGCATATTTCAAATTATTTATGTTGTGTCCTCCCACTGATATTCCTGGGATATCAACTATTGCACAAATTATGTTTTCACTGTATAAAGAGAACAGGTCTGGTGAAAGTACACAGCCTTGTCTAACTTTTTGTTTTATTTGTTGAAAAGAGCCTAATGGATTTCCTATTCTTATTGCTGCTGTTTGTTGCCAGTACATGTTCTTGATAATTCTTAAATCCTTACTGGTGATGTTCAAATTCTCTAGCATGTGTATAACTTCACTATGTTTAACTTTATCAAATTCTGTCGTGTAGTCTATAAAACAGAGGTACAGATCTGTTTTTACCTCTATAGGCCTCTCTATTAGTGTTCTCAAATATATATAGCATTGTTGGTACCTTTGCCTTCTTCGACGCCACGTTGTTATTTACTTACTTATGTTTTTGATTTTGTTTCTCAATTTTTTCATAATGATTCTGAGAAGTATTTTTGTTATGTGGCTAATGAGACTGATTATACGGTGTTCTTCGCATTCAGTGGTCCCTGGTTTCTTAGATAAGGCTATAAATATGGATCTCATTAAGTCATCGAGTATGTATCCGCCATTATATACGTCATTCAGCAATGTTGTGATTATTTCAAATCCAAAGTCACCTAAAGTTACTAAATCCTTTATCGTGATATTGTCTGGTCCTGGGGCTTTGCGATAGTTCCTATGCCTTAGGGCCTCCCTTACTTCTGCTGCGAGTATTGATGGACCCTCGTCGATATCTTGTATGTTTATCTCGGGTCTATTGACATCATAAAGTTATTTTATATATTCCGCCCATCTCTGTACTATATGATGTTTTTCCATTAATACCTTCCTTGTCTTAGATTTTATACACCCTGTAACTGTTTGTGTTCTTTTCCCTGTTATCACATCAATTTGCTTATGTAGTAATATTGTGTCTTGGTTGTAATGTGATTCTATTTCCGTGCATTTCTTGTTCAGCCAACTTTCTTTTGCTATTTTGCATTTCTCTCGTATCTCCTTATGTATTTTCTGATATTCCGCTATCTTGTGTTTATTTTTCCTTCTGTTGCTCATCAATTCTAATATTTCTTCAGTCATCCATTTTTGCTTTGATGTATGTTTTACTTTTAGCATTATCTCTTTAGATGTTTGGTTAATCGAATTTGTTTTAGCATGTCCCATTGCTTTTTCAATACTCTGAATCTTTGCAATGGCAATTTATCTATTCTGTACAATTATTTTGTATCTTTTTTAATGTCAACATCTGATTTCAATAATGCTAAATCTAATTCCTTGGTGCTCTCTTGATCTTCTTTAATCTTATACACAATTTCGCCACCAGTAGTATATGATCACTGTTGCAGTCAGCACCTGGTCTTATTTTCATAGATTTAATGCTGTTTCTATATCTTTTAGAGACTAAAATATAATCAATTTGGTTCCGAGTATTATCTCCTGGGCTAATCCATGTACACAGCCTTCTTGGATGTTGCTTGAACCATGTATTCCATATTATTAAGTTATGTGCATGTGCCCACTCTATCAATAAGTCACCTCTTTCGTTCTTAACCCTTAAACCAAATCTTCCAGTTACCTCCTTTATGTCTGTATCACCAACTTGTGCGTTAAAGTCCCCCATCACTGTAGTTATTTCATGATTTTTACACTGTTTCATTGCGATTGCTAGTTCTCCATAGAAATTGCCAATGTCCTCCTCTGAACTGTTTGATGTGGGTGCATAAACTTGTACAATGTTAATATACAATGGTTTTCCTGTTAGTTTCACTAATATTACCCGGTCTGATATTGCCATGAAACCCTTCGCCGTTTTTACCTGTTTCTGTGTCTAATAATACGCCTACACCTCTCTCGTATTTTTGTCCACCTGAATATATGACTAAATTTATCTGATTTTATCTCTCCGAGTTCATCTCATGTCACTTATTCCTAAGATAGTTACGTTTATTCTTTCCATTTCTTGTTTGATGTTGTCTAATTTACCACTCTGTGCATCTAACGTTCCAAGTTCACACTAGTTACTATCGGTCTACTTCTGTGTGTCGCCATGACATTCTTCTAGGGAGAGTAATGCGGAAGTTTCCCGTTACTATTGTTACCATTATTGTTATTATTATTATTATTATTATTATTATTATTATCGTTATTATTATTATTATTATTATTATTATTATTATTATTATTAGTATATGGGTGATACCTTGAATCTGAGTAATGAATGCATATATTCTTAGAATTTCTCTGAGGAAACTGTGAGGAGAAAGTATGTCCTCGGGAAAGATCTGAAGATCACGTAATCAACATCTGACTGGGACTTTCAGTCTGCATGAGTCGCATGCACCAAATGACACCAGCAATGAATATTGTAGATTTCTTCCGGTCTAAATTATCAACCATTTGACAAGACAACAGAATTCAAGAACAACAGAATAGAGGCCACAACATTCAAACAATAAAAATGTAGTATTCAAATAACACATAATCACGCGTACGAAACGGAAGTTTCAACCAAATGGCGTTTATCAAACATGCATAGAGGTTTGTATGTTTGTTTATTGATTTTAAAATTTACATCGCAACATTGCGACTGCATACACTCACAAGCTTTTTTGATAAGGCTGGCGAGGCTCAAGTACAGTATAGTTCTCCACTGTGACCTTTGCTCTAGTTTCGAGGTGTTAGCTGACCTTTGTTGTGTGATTTGGCAAGCTTACGGGTAAGTACTTACAGTAAGGTTAGGATTAGAAATAATATTTCTAATGTGTGGGCGTACCTCGCTCCGTGTGTAGCGGGCAGAAATACTGATCGCTAACCACAAATAATAGGAAATTGTAAAAAATGTGCAGGAAAACAGATTATACATAAATTCGTCTGTGTCTAGATTTGAACTGTGCGATTGTCGGATGTGACGTCACGGCAGCCATTATTTTGATTGGTGTTACACTGGAATCCATGACGTTGGATAGTTAAAATTGTCAACAGTGTGCTATTTATAGCACAGTGGAGAACTAATCTGTACTTTTACCCAAATATTGACAATATACAACAGCTTTACGAGTATACATATACTAGATTTTACGACATCCAACGACAACATAGAAATTCAAAATGTTCCATTATTAAAAGTCAACAATTTTACATATTTAGGCACCAATCTAGCATTGGATGGAGACTCATCAAAAGAAATTTTACACCGTATTGCCCTTGCAGCGGGTGCTTTCAATAAACTACGCAACATATGGACGTCAAACACACTAAGAAACACCACAAAACTCAAGTTGTTTAACTCCAACATCATCCCTATTCTATCATATGGGTGCGAAAGTTGGAAAGCCACAAAAGCCACAGATAAAAAACTCGACTCCTTTGAAAACAAATGCCTACGTACCATTCTGAACGTTAAGTGGAGTGACTTTAAATCTAACACTACTATAACAGAGGAAAGCAAACAAACCTATATATCTTCCTTCATTAGACAAAGGCGTTGGACTTACATCGGCCATGTTCTCAGAATGAACAGCCTAAGAATTCCCCAGCAATCACTATATTGGGTGCCACCTGGAGTAAGAAGAAGAGGGAGACCTAGAGAAACTCTACGAAGAACCATTAATAGAGAAGGCATGTCAATGAACCTAAACGACACGCAACAATTGAAAGACCTGGCAACACAAAGACAGAAATGGATAGCTATGGTTTCTGCCCTATGCGCCGCCTATGGCCCTGGAGGAACATAATATAACATAACATACGAGTATACAACCAAACTGGAACCTCTCAAATGATAAAAATAGATGTGAGATATCCAGATATTGCTGTTGATCTTGGATATCCGGAGCCGTGTTATGAATATCCGGATTGTGTACTTTCAACAGATGTGTTCTCCGTGTACAGTGAAAACATACTGTGAGCAATTGATAATATTCCCGGAATATCAGTAGGATGGACATAATGTAAATAACTTAAAATATTCAGATAATACTGTTATGATTGACAAAAGTGGAAAAGATCTACAAGAACTAAACAACACAATAGTCGCAGAAAGCAAAGAGACATGCGTTTTCTTAAATAACAAGCAAATATAAGTGATGGTTCTTTGAAAGAAACAAAATTCCCCCAGCCTGCAAGATCAAAGTGAATGACTAAATACTTTAACAGTTCACTAATTAAAATATCTAGGAACAACGGATGTGTCGGGCCATTGTGGAAAATAAAACGGCGATACAACCTATTTCTATTCTCTGAACTACATCTGCTGGAAATCTAATAGGATCATTGTCCTAATATACGAAAGATCCCGCGGGAGTTTGAGAATGAACGCTGAAGAACAAGAAGAGAAACAACAATGACATCGGATGGAAGAAGTTCAAAAGAGATAAGAAACAGAATAGAGCAGACAAAGGCAGTATTCATAAAAATGAAGAATACACTGTGTAACATATGTCCAGGTGAATAGAGGTAATGAAGACAGATCTTCATAGCTACAAAACACCGATTCTAACGTACAGATGCGAATCTTGGACACTAAATAAACAGGATTGTGGAATAATAGAGGCATTAGAGATGTTCTTCTATAGAAGAATGCTGAGAGTACCATGGACAGATAGAAAGACTAATGAAGACGTGCCGAGAGAGTCAAATGCTAGGCTGGTGTTACTTAATGATATCAGGAAGAGAAAGTCTTCATTTTTCGGACACTTTGTGAGGCAATAATATCTGGTGAACATGGTTGCAACATGCAAAGTAGAAGGCAAGAGAGATCAAGGATGCAAGGTGAGAAAATCTGACTTTGGGGCACGGCCAACATCGATCCTGATAAAATATTCTGGAAATATAGAGCTGTGGAGATTTATGATTGACTACGCCAGTCGGCACTGCACCGAATGATAATGATTCTGTGTTGAGGTTTCGTTTAGATGTCTCCGTTGTTTTGTTGTTGTTGATTTTTTTTTTCAAATTCCTTGGACAGAGTTGACATCAAATGATGAGTGTTAGAAGAGTACACATCAGTTAAGTTAGAAATACAAAGAAGAGACCTCGCAATAACCAGACAGGACCTGGACTAGAATTCACAGGGAAATTAGAGAATTTGGAGACCAAGTAATACGTGAAGAAGAACAGTTGAAGAAAGTATATGAATTGAAACCTCGTGGGCACCGGTGAAGAGGGCAGAGCAGAACAGAATTCGTTGGAGAATGACATTTGCAGTGTTATACTCCACGTGGAAAAGAAAGGAAATAGATAGACATGATGATAGTGTCGATCTTGCAAGATCTTCATGCCATTCACCAGAACTACATACCCAGTTTTCTCTGGGACAGAACGAATGTTCCGAAGTGCATTCCTCATCTAAGTCCAACCTTGCCATATCTTACAGTCCATTGAGGTTTGGACAACATTGAATCCTGTGTTTAGAAACTGTCCCAAATTACCCCAAAAATGTGTTTATCAACTGTGACTCTTATCCCTTATTACTGACGTAATTTTGGTACGCCCACTTATTATTTTGTATTGCTGTTTTTTTTTTCAAATGTACATTAAGTTTTGTGGGCCACCTCATTCTAGTACAGGCTGCCCTGCTGTCTGCGCTGGTCAGTTCTAAGTGGAGCTATAATGATCTGTTGTTGCCTTTGAAGACATAGTATGCCTGTTTCTGAATCACTATCCATATCTTTTCTTCTCTGGATATACCAGCTTTCCTTATTCCCGTCGGTTGTAGGGCATGAAAAGGAAGTAAAGAATAGTAACACTGTTAACTGCTACGAACATCGTATACAGAGAACTTGTGAGATTTTGGGGGTGAATGTTGATTTCCAATCCCATAAGTGGTCACGTGACCCAGAAGTCATGCTAAAGTCGGATGTGTTTTGCCGAAAGGAGTAGATATAGATACTGCAGCTAATATGTAAACTATGATACACTATATTTCAAAAAAAGGTTGCTCATCGAAGCCAGCTCACTCCACTTGACTAGGAGAAGGGAAGATGACGTCAAACCAACAGTGACTGGAAAATAAGACCGGTCACTCTATCCCTTAGAGTGTCCAGAAACACAGCTGCTAAAGACAACAATACTAGGACAAGAGATGTACCAGTTACAATGGTGCCATGCAACTCACTAAAAAAAACTGTCAAAAATGTATTTTTCCAGTTAGGGAGTTACAGGGATGTTTCGATTGGCATGTGTCATAAAGGCTGCATGACCTTGCTGTCGCCACATCAAGTTCATGGTGAGTGGTTCAACTCTGACAGAAAAGACATCCCAGTCCTTACCGGTGATCCATCTCTGGACCTCGGGGGTGAAAGCTCTAACCTTTCGGGCATGCGCCACAATAAAAACGTATTATGCAAAAAAGGCAGTACACTAAACTAGTTGAAAACGAAGAACAAGTCCACAGAGATGGGCATTCACATAAAGTTGTATTCAAGTATTGGGGAGCTTTTAAATACATCAGAATTCATCAAGTACACTAGACTTGCTGTGCAGACATGTTAACCATCAAACTACCTTAGGGTCTTAAGTGTCTAATTTCACTGTTTCCAGTTTATTGAAACTAGTTTGGATAAGGGCTTATGTTTGATATTTTATGAATTTCTGACAAATATATTTTCAAGCAACATGCCAAATGTTGTATCATAAGCTATAACAGTTGCTATCAGTGGGGTCCAAACGGATATGTTATATCTTAAGCTATAGCACTTGCTATCAGTGGGGTCCAAACGGATATGTTATATCTTAAGCTATAGCACTTGCTATCAGTAGGGTCTAAACAGATATGTTATATCTTAAGCTATAGCACTTGCTATCAGTGGGGTCCAAACGGATATTTTATATCATAAACTATAGCACTTGTTATCAGTGGGGTCCAAACGGATTCCATTGTATTTCATATAGACATGTAGCACACTTTGACCGTTAAACAATTTTAAACTTGATTACGACAAAATCATTGACAGAAGACATAATGAAACGGACAAACCAGGATGAAATTTTACAATGGAAAATTTTACTTTAACTTTTGTTTTTGGCTGGTGTGTATAAATAAAAACACGAAACCATTGGTCAACTTTAGAATAAGGAACAAAACGTGCAATATTTTCAAAGGTAGTGCAATGAAACAGAATCACTGAAATTTCTAGATGTCTCCGATTTGATAATGTTAAATAAAGACGACAACGTGAAAGAAGACATAAATTTGAGCTAACAAAGCAAGTGTTCAATAAGTGGGTGAAAAATGTATAGGATTGCTATGTTCAGTCATGGAATATAACAGATGATGAGTAACTTGTTACCTTTAGCGGACGATGTTCTTTCAAGCAATACATTCTCTCAAAACTTGGTAAATATGTGGCATAAAATTATGATGCTTTTGCGACTGTGATACTTCCAATGTTTTCAATATGCAAGTTTACACCAGCAGAGAACCTGGACAATCACAAGAAAATAACCAAGGAGAAAGAGCTACACTGGACATGGTGAAAGACTTGGAAAATAGCGGACTGAATATTACATGTGACAACTTCTTTACAAGCATGAGGTTGGGACATATATCGAAGGAAAGAAAACTTGCAATCTTATGAACAATAAGAAAAAACAGAGTTGAACTTCCCAAATGAGTCAATTTCAGTACAAGATCCTGTTCAATTTTCTAGAAAGTTTGCTTCCACTGATGATGCTTCACTGACATCCTATTGTGCGAAGAAAGGAAAATTAGTTGTACTTCTTAATACAATAGTATTGTATTCATTTCTACTTGTGGTATTTTTATATTTGTATGTTATGTACGTATCTTGAAAAAGGCCTTTTGGTCCAAAACGTCGATTATGTCATGTGTATTGTCATTTGTATGATTATATTCTGTGTTTTGTTTTGTTGTTTATACCATATTAATTCATGTAGACATCCGTCAGTGATAGTGTGTTAGTCGTCATCCAGTAGAACTCCATTACCTGTCTTCTACGTGAGTATTATTTTCAATTATGTTCTACTAGCAGTACTACCTTCTATTTATTAATACAATGAATGATGAACCAGATATGGATGAAGAGGCTGAGGTAAAAAAAAACCATTGATGATCATTGACTACAATCACACGTAGGGTGGAGTGGACACGAAAGATTAAATGCTGCATTATTATTCAGCTAAACGTAAGACAAACAGATGACCTGTGGTCATTTTTCTACAACATGTTAGATTGTTTCTTCCATTAGTAAAGATGTTCTGCGCATGTACTTCAACTCATAATAGAAGAATGTCAAGTCACATAAACGTCGACTGTTTCTGATTCATCTTGCAGAATTACTTATTTAAATGGCCGGGCATGTCAACCCGGCAACCTTCCATTTAAACTAGCATTGAATATGAATCCTTGTGAATCTAAAAAACGAAGTCGCTGTCATCTTTGCACACAAAAGATTAGCATAAATGTACAAATGCTTGTGGTATTTGCAATAAATTTGTTTGTGACCAACTTAAGAAAATTACATGTGACAGCTGCAATGTGCAACTTTCAAGATTCAATGCTGAACTTATACGTACAAGTAAAATATTTAACCATTTCTTTATCTAAATACACTGTCATCATCACCAGGCTGGCGTAGGCGGTCATGGCTCTCCACAGCTCTCTGTCCACAGTATTATGTATCAAGTTCGTTGTTGTTTCCTTGCCGTGCCAGGCTGTCAAACTGTCTAATATTTTCTCACATTGTCGCCCTCTGCTTCTGTTGCCTTCAATTTTGCATGTTGTGACTATGATCTCTAAACCTGCCTCTCTCATGAAGTGGCAAAAAAAAAAGAGATTGCCTTTTTCTTATATTGTTGATTAAGGTCAAATACACTGTAATTATTAATTATTAATGCACATTTTTGTAAATGTGCATTAAAAATATATAGTTATAGTTATATTAAACAGTGGACCCCATATGAACCCCACCGGTAACAAGTGCTACAAAAACACATCCTGGTAGTTTCAGGGTTAAACTTTTTGGGAGCCTTGATGAGCTTTCAAATACTTTAATATTTATCAAGGAAACTGGAATTGCTGTGTAGGCATGTTCAACTGTATGGGAGCCTTGATACGCTCTTAAATACAACAACAATTATCAAGAAAACCGGATGTGTAAACTTGTTAAAGTGTGAGGACGTCTTATACAACTTTCAAATACAACTATTTATTAGATGTCTATTTATTAACATTTATTAGAAAACATGACTTGCTGTGTAAACCTGACTTGCTGTGTAAATCGAACTTAACATTGTAAATTTCAAACGAGAAGAACAAGGTGAATATTTCAAGAAGAAAAATGTACAAAATTATTCACAACTGTAAATAAAATTAATAATGTGTGCATTTACTTTTATTATTTCAGGTGGCCACTTTCAGAACTTTCGCGATATTTCCTGATAAGTAATTTAGACCCAAACTTATCTATCGCAATGTTCAGAAAATCGATGACAGTATTTTGAAAGATGGCAAACCATGTTGCTGTATTGATCTCCCCAATCCGATCATATGTTATCATCTTTGTCTTGGCAAGTCTCTGTTGTGATGGAATCGATGCTGATGCAGTGGGTAAGTACGATTAATTAATTACATTAAAATGTGTTGATATGTCAGGAATTAATCAAATCAACAGATTCGGAATAAATAAGTGGAAATTGGAACAGGTAAGCAAATATGCCGGAGAACTAAGAGAAACAAAAGTGGATGAAACAATCTACCAGCCTCTGTGTGAGTTACAAAACACATTCAAGTTTATAAAAGAGACAAAACTTCATATATTAAGCACATTCCAGGTGAAAGAAAGAAGAAGAAACATGTAGATATTTTAAATAAATATTTGTAATATTAGCATGTGAAATGAAATGCTACAGAAAGGTCCTATTAATATTATGAACGATCTAACACAGAAGTCAGAAAAGACCTGAACATTGAAGAATACTGGCTCCTTAAAACTTTTCAAAACGCACACTAACATAATTTGGACATATAACATATTTTGGACGTATAACATAATTTGAACGTATAACATAATTTGGACATATAACACATTTTGGGTATATAACATAATTTGGACATATAACATATTTTTGACATATAACATAATTTGAACGTATAACATAATTTGGACATATAACATAATTTGGACATATAACATAATTTGAACGTATAACATAATTTGGACATATAACACATTTTGGGTATATAACATAATTTGGACATATAACATATTTTTGACATATAACATAATTTGAACGTATAACATAATTTGGACATATAACATAATTTGAACGTATAACATAATTTGGACATATAACACATTTTGGGTATATAACATAATTTGGACATATAACAATGGACACATGTTTTTAGAAAGTTTAATCATGGAGGGAAACGTTCCGGGATGAGAACAAGAGGCAGACCACTGACATAATGTACACAGGATATCGATAATATTGTGAATGCGATACTCTGCGAAACAGTACAGCTTGCATAGAACCGAGAGGCTTACAGAGTGGCAGTGAGAACGAATAATACGTCAGATTGAAGATGAATTATTTTCACGTGTCAAAAATAACATTTTTAAAAAAACGTGGAACAGAGAACTGAAATTGAGAGGAAGATAACTGCGGTCGTTCTCACACTCCGGCTGGTGGGGGTGCAAGGGGAACGCATTGCTCTAGGCCGACCCAGGGTTAGCAGATAACCAAGATCCCAAATGTACCTCCACGCGGTGCACCCTGGAAACAGAAATACAGCAGCTCGAGCTGATTCTGGCCAAATCATTTGGGGATCATGTCAGAGAATGTCGAGGTAGCAGATGGAAAGAGATTTGACTCCATAAGAGACAGACAATATCTCCGACACCACCAGCAGCACCACATATAGCGACACTGTCGATATACAGTGAAGCTAGTCAGTCCAGTCCGAACATTGGAGGGGCGGCCAATGTAAAATGCACGTAAAGGTAGATGCATGGCGAGAGACAAATAGATTTCATACCGAGTACAATGAAACAATGAAAGGGCAGAACAGCGCTAGAGGGCAGCGTGAACTGCAAATAGAAATCGAAAAGTCCCTAGGAAAGGGGAACTACAAGCTCCGTCAGCTCGAGACGAGCTTCTAGTTACCTGTGTCCCTTACAGGCAGAGACCCAAACCCATTCATTTGCGTTTGGTAAAGCAAGAAGACCTAATCCATCTCTAATGTCGAGCCTTCCTAAACCGGAAATATGCTCGCGAAGAGAAAGGGTTCTGTACCCGATGGGCTTAGGCAAGAAAGGGACAACGATCTAGCCCTGGCCCAACTCTACTGTCAGGTTTTCCTACACCGGAAATACACTTGAAGAGAGAAAGGGTTCAGTACCTGATGGGCTCAGGCGCTATTGGGACAAGGAAGCTCAGCTCGAGAACGCCTTGCTCTCAAACGCGTGGTGTGAGACTCGAACTTGGACAAGGGGTACACGATGTCGGTGAATGACACCTCGGCTAAGAGGGCGAAAGAGCCAGGGTCCAACTCCTCTGTTGAGTTCCTCCCCTTAAGGAACCAGGCTCACGGAGTAGAAACGGTTCGGTATCCAATGGGCACAGGCACAGCACGTCCAATTACACGAGGCAAGTTCATAGACAGTGGAACACCTCGTGCGAGTCAGACGAGAGCAAAAATCGTCTGGGCGAAGAGTCGCCACTACGCGTGCCTGAAGAATGATATAGAGGCTGTCACAGGCTAAGGGTAGCCAACCTGAATTGTCAAGGCATGTCAAAATCGGATGTGCTAGGCCTACAAGGCCTACATTGTCCGCATAACGGTGGCACAACGTAATCACGCTTCCCGCGGAAATCGCACGGATATCCCTGCTGGTTACAATGGAGCGAACGCAAAACAAACAAACACTCCAGCTGGTCAGCGGGATGTAGGCCCGTGTATTGCTAGGCCCGATAGGAAAGCAAAGAATAGTATGCATGTCGATGTCGTGAGAGATGTATTTTGTGTAATTATACTTCTACTTTCGTTCTCAAATTCCTGCCGTTGAGCAGAATGTAGTACTGAAAATGTAACGCGTTATTTCACATTTTACAACTTTTTTGCGATATCTGCGCCTTTCTGTCTGACACATCAGACTTCAGCATAGCTTCTTGGTTACTTTTAACCTGTATGGGATGGGACAACCAACTCAGTCACATAACCCTCTTAGTCGTCTCCTACGACATGCATGGAAGCTAAACAGTGTTGTTATTCTTCTTTTTTTGGGCTACGGCAACACATGGGCTGTTTTGAGGTTAATTTGTCTGCCCAACTTCATAGAGCCTGAAATGTGCAACTATCACAGTCAAGCTGTGAATGTCTTCTTCTTCATCGTTCATTCTCAAACTCCCACTGGATCTCTCTTGTAGCAGGACCATGATCCTGTTAGATTTCCAGCAGGATGTAGTCCAGAAAATGTAAATGCGTTGTTTCGCCGTTTTATTTGAGCCAATTGCACATCCAACACATCCGTCTTCGGGCTGAAAGTTATAAACTTAAGCACACCACATTGTGTTCTCTACGCAACATCTTGCTAGCAATCAGAAGTTTGAGAATGAACGAAGAGGCCTGGTGTATCCGGTGTACGCAATGCGTCGTATCATACTTTACTACTTGACTGCGATATCTGCATACTTCGATATGATTCATTCAAAATTATCGTGACGTTACACTAAATGCAACATTATCGTGACATGTTACAACAAATTGAAAATTATCGTGACATGTTACACCAAATTCAACATTATCGTGACATGTTACAACAAAATCAACATTATCGTGACATGTTACAACAAAATCAACATTATCGTGACATGTTACAACAAAATCAACATTAGCGTGACATGTTACAACAAAATCAACATTATCGTGACATGTTACAACAAAATCAACATTATCGTGACATGTTACAACAAAATCAACATTATCGTGACATGTTACAACAAAGTTAGCCACTATAGAATGGGATAAAAACAATGTTATGCTCAACAAACCATAGTGATAATATGAGGATGAGAATGATGGTGACGATGAAAGATAATAATTGACGCTGATGACGATGATAGCGACGACCAAAAGATGATGATGCTGGATTTGGTAGTAGTCATGGTGATTATGATGATAATAATTAATAATGATATTGATGCTCATGATGATGATGATGATGATGATGATATTCATTTGAAAAAATAACGATGGATAATAACGGTTAATAACGATGATTATCATTATTATTGTTATTATTATTATTATTATTATTATTATTATTATTATTATTGTTTCACAACGCTGACTGTTTTCGAGTCCTCTGTGTGTGAAGGTAGGTACCCTTTAAAAATTTGCGAGAAAAATACAACTCATCGGCTCGTAAATCTGGGAATCGAAACAGATACTTGAACAGTTCCAGATTGGATTGCTACAAGCACTTCCACGTTCGTTTGTTACTAATAAAACACTTCCAGGTTGGATTGCTACAAATACAAAACTTTCAGATTGTATTGCTACAAATACAAAACTTTCAGATTGGATTGCTACAAATACAAAACTTTCAGATTGGATTGCTACAAATACAAAACTTTCAGATTGGATTGCTACAAATACAACACTTTCAGATTGGATTGCTACAAATACAACACTTCTACTTTGGAATGCTACAAATATTTTATAAAATACAAATTTTCGTTTAAGTTTACGTTAAGTACTGCGTTAGTTAGTTAGTTAGTTAGTCGTCGGATCATCATCACTGCAAACTGGACACATCCATAGTTGCTCCGATCTCTCCTTGAGTGTATCCGCCATCACACTTCTGCTGACAGTACCGGTCCTATGCTGGTTGACCATCATTCTTCTGCGCCCTCCAAAATGTTCACCTCTAGCAACACCGCATCTCAATCCCTGATCGTTAATCCTAGCCATTGAAAAGGAATCATCATCCACATTCGTCTCACTCTCGCGTGTTATATCTCTTAAGGAGTTCAAAACGTCAGCGCGATCCATTGCCCCATCGCCCTGTGCCACAATCGTGCACGATGCCAGTTGATCCGCTCTTTCATTATCTGACACTGTATAAGTACTGCGTGATATACTAAAATTAACTCAACGGGTTGTGTAGTAAGTTACAGCCTGGGTTCAACATGTGTCAATCGTTCGTGACCACCATCATCTACTTTAAGGTTAAACAATCAATTATCTAACCAATCAGTCACGCAGATGTAACGAAAAATGACGCCCTCCCGTCTTAAGGCAAACAACAGAACAAACACTAGACCATCATTCTTGAGTTTAGATTCTTTGTTGAAATTTCAATGATTCCGAGACATGGATCATAGCGTTTACTTCACTTGTAGACTTTTCCCATCGATGGAGAAGTATTGTCGTCATCATCATCACGAGTCACGCCGGATGACGAAGACTAGCTTTTTCTCAAAGTGGGTGTTATCTCCCTAATTAGTTAATAAGACGGTTTTAGTTCAAATAATAATATTACGAAGCGGTAATCAGCTTAGTAACTTTACAGCTCAGGTTTCCACCTTTTTCGAGTCACGACCTCAGTTTATAGATTCAAAATGACCCACGATCCAGGTACAATTAAGGAAGACTTTATGGTAGCTGTCGTTATTCTTTGCTATTTTTTCGGGCCTCGGCAACACGAAGTCATCATAGAGATTTGATCAACGTTAACCCTAAGCTACTAATTTATATCAATGATAATTTATTTGTTAAAGAAAGTTAAACAGCTTTGAAAACAAATATCTCCTAAAATTGTTCAACATAAAATAGAGCGATTTCGTCAGAAATAGCTACCTCCGAAATAAAACACTTTTGAGTTGTTTGGTTCTTTGTTGCAAAGTCTGATATCTCTCTTTCTCTCTCTCTCTATCTCTCTCTCTCTATCTCTCTCTATCTCTCTCTATCTCTCTCTATCTCTCTATCTCTCTCTATCTCTCTATCTCTCTCTATCTCTCTCTATCTCTCTATATCTCTCTCTATCTCTCTCTATCTCTCTCTCTATCTCTCTATCTCTATCTCTATCTCTCTATCTCTCTCTCTATCTCTCTCTATCTCTCTCTATCTCTCTCTATCTCTCTCTATCTCTCTCTATCTCTCTATCTCTCTCTATCTATCTCTATCTCTCTATCTCTATCTCTCTCTCTATCTCTCTCTCTCTCTGGAAAGATACTCGCGATCATAACTGCCATTATACTGAAGCGAGTCTGAAAATATGAATTTGTCAATTTCTTAACGGCACTTTACCCGGTCTTAATTTTTATTCCACAACTATTTTATATCAGGAAGTTATGAAGGAAAAAACTATTAGTATCAGAAAACAAGGACAAATGCCTTTTCTTATAAAACAACAAGTCAAAAGTGAAGGTTATTTGTAAGAAACAAAATCTGACAGCTTGTAATTATCAAGGTTAAGAACTCAATACTAAAACAGGTCCACGAGTTCAATTATTTAGGAATGTTGATAACATAAGAGTAAATAAGTTCAACAGAGATCAGAAATAAAATATGGCTAGCACAGGTCTCATTCCTAAAAAAAAAAAGAATAGTATGTGTAATATGTCCCTGTCAATTGAGGTCAGAAAGAGAATTCTTGAGAACTCCATAACACTTATTATTCTTCTTCTTCTTTCCTTCCTCTTTTACCCTTTACGGGTGTCCAGAGAGATACAGTGTTTTTATTATCGCTTTTCTGGCAGATTCAGATAATGTTATTTTGGTGTTCGTGTAATGTCTCTTTGATTTTGTCGATCCAGCGTACTCTAGGCCTACCACTGTCTCTTGTTTCTGCGTCTCCTCTCTTCGTATATGCTTTATAAACTATTGAATCACACGGCATTCTTTTCAGATGACCGAAACATTGTATCTGTTGGTTGTGTATGTATTTTAGAATTGATATGACACCCACTCTACATAACACTGACTCTAACATATGGATATTAGTCTTTGACAATAAGTAAACATGCCAGTGGGAAATTAGAGGCAATAGAGATTTGGTTCTATAGAGGCAATAGAGATGTGGTTCTATAGAGGTAATAGAGATGTGGTTCTATAGAGGTAATAGAGATGTGGTTCTATAGAGGTAATAGAGATGTGGTTATGTGGATGCATTAGATATGAGGTTTATTAGAAGTATATGGTCAAAGGGCATGAGCCCATGGACCACTGTATCATTAGATGTATATTGAGAGTAGCATGAAAAAGTGGCTAGAAAAAGCTAACAGGAAGGCGCTGATATTAGGTAAATGCGGAGAAGAGGGGGAGGGGGGGGTAGTTTACTTAATAATATCATACAGAGGCAATTATTATTTTTGGACACGTCATGTGACAGGAAGCTATTTCTTGGTAACATACTTAAAACAGGCAAGATAAAAACCAAGAGAGATCAAGGACAACAGTAGAAGAAAATATTAGATATTCTGGCAACGTGGCATGGATAAGAGGCAACAATGAAACATTATAAAAGATAATATAAATAAAGAACTGTAGAGATCCGTGATCGTCTACACCAGTCGGCAAGGCACCTGATGATAAATATTGACTATATCATTTCAATAACACGATAAATTATCAACATCCTCCACACACAAACAAAAAAAACCCAACAACGTTTCCACTAATTTATGACTTTTTTTTTTTTTAATCGTATCACATCATAAATGATATCTTCACTGTGTTGTAAATTTGAAGTACATTAACATTTACCCGAGTAATATTGAAATTAGTTTCTAGTTTTACAATCTGTAATCAATTCAGATTTTACAAGTCTACATCTATTTTTAGATGTTCTGTTCATATTCTGACATCTTTGTTATTTCTCATCCAATAAGGAACCGACTATTATATTGCAATATCATTGTGTATTTTCACCTGCCCTACTCAATATAAAATGAAATCACGGGCCATCACATGCATAATTTAATATGGTACCATTATAGTGCACTTACTTTCTAACATGGGAGATAGCTGGTTCAATTACATAATGTTCTTGCAAACAGTCGTTGTGACTATTTTGTTTCGAAGTTGCTATTTACAGGATGTGGGTGCGTATTTAATTAATTTTTAGCCAATCCGTGTGTTGTCGGGATCCTTAGAGGGAGTGGAGAATAGTAAAACAATTGCGTCGCTATGCACACTGCAAGAAGCGATTAAGGAAGCTTTCGCGATAGAGTTGGCTGACCCATCCATAGTGGATCAAAGTGACCCATAAGACATTTAAATATGACATGTCAGGCCAAAACGAGCAGATATCGCGGTGAACATGGACACATAATATAACTCATTCCGTTCTCTGGACAACGTCCTGCTAGTCTGCAGGAGTTTGAGAATGAACACAGAAGAAGAAAAAGAAAAATTAACATATTTACTTAACTCGATTGCTTTTAAATATTTAAATATGTCTTTTCTTCCCGTGTGATACACTGGAAAGGTTTATTTTTTTTAATTGTTGTTGCTTCGGGCTGACCGCTGTTTACTTTGATATTGCTAGAACAAAAGTACATTAATTGCCTCGGTCTGGCCGCTGTTTACTTTGATATTGCTAGAATTAAAGTACATTAATTGCCTCGGTCTGGCCGCTGTTTACTTTGATATTGCTAGAATTAAAGTACATTAATTGCCTCGGGCTGGCCGCTGTTTACTTTGATATTGCTAGAATTAAAGTACATTAATTGCCTCGGTCTGGCCGCTGTTTACTTTGATATTGCTAGAACAAAAGTACATTAATTGCCTCGGGCTGGCCGCTGTTTACTTTGATATTGCTAGAATTAAAGTACATTAATTGCCTCGGGCTGGCCGCTGTTTACTTTGATATTGCTAGAATTAAAGTACATCAATTGCCTCGGTCTGGCCGCTGTTTACTTTGATATTGCTAGAATTAAAGTACATTAATTGCCTCGGTCTGGCCGCTGTTTACTTTGATATTGCTAGAATTAAAGTACATTAATTGCCTCGGGCTGGCCGCTTTTTACTTTGATATTGCTAGAATTAAAGTACATTAATTGCCTCGGTCTGGCCGCTGTTTACTTTGATATTGCTAGAATTAAAGTACATTAATTGCCTCGGTCTGGCCGCTGTTTACTTTGATATTGCTAGAATTAAAGTACATTAATTGCCTCGGTCTGGCCGCTGTTTACTTTGATATTGCTAGAATTAAAGTACATTAATTGCCTCGGGCTGGCCGCTGTTTACTTTGATATTGCTAGAATTAAAGTACATTAATTGCCTCGTGCTGGCCGCTGTTTACTTTGATATTGCTAGAACTAAAGTACATTAATGGCCTCGGGCTGGCCGCTGTTTACTTTGGTATTGCTTAAACTAAAGTACATTAATTGCCTCGTGCTTTACCGCTGTTTACTTTGATATTTCTAGACCTAAAGTACCGAGAATTGTATGCCCATATGTTAACGATGAGCTAAGAAGAGCACCACTGCCACTTATCCTGCGGGCAGAACAGAATATAACATTACAGGAGATTCAAAAGAGATAACAATCCCTCATCTCAAGACCTACTACACTACTTCTAACACTGCAACAAGTCTTTCAGAGCCCGGATTGGACCCATCAGTCATATGATGACTCACAAACAATCAAACCAACCTTGACCCTTCTTAATGCCATGCTCATCTTCGTTTGTGAAGGAAGAACAGCATCATTATTTGCGCCATTGACGCGACACATCCAACTTCAACGGACCTCCAAGTTATACAGTCATTATCATCACCATCAGTGCCGTCAAGAGAAATCTTTATTTCTTAGGATCATTATCATTTAATTTCAACCAATCGCAATTTAACCTTTTATATCTAATTTACATATGAAGAACTCGGGGTAGCTCACGAATATTGTAACTATCCGATCTTGCCTTCATTGAAACATTTTTAATTTCCGCAAGAATTTATTAAACTACAAGGTCATTTCAGCAGCCTGTAAAGTCTTCGTAACTGACAGTCCAGAGGCTTTGCAACCTCTGTAAATGACTGTTCAGGGGGTTTAAAACCCCCGTAACTGACAGTCCAACGGCTTTGCAACCTCTGTAAATGACTGTTCAGGGGGTTTAAAACCTCCGTAATTGACAGTCCAGTGGCTTTGCAACCTTCGTAAATGACTGTTCAGGGGGTTTAAAACCTCCGTAATTGACAGTCCAGCGGCTTTGCAACCTTCGTAAATGACTGTTCAGGGGGTTTAAAACCTCCGTAATTGACAGTCCAGCGGCTTTGCAACCTCTGCAATAGATTTTCTGAGAGTCACGGTAGCATGGTAACTAATAATTCTGACAACAGGAGACAATGTTTCGACTTTTAGAGGCAACAGTAATGACTAACATATCCTCTAAGATGTATATATCCTCAATAAATTATGCGAATTGACTGTATCAAATATCGAAAACACTTACATGGACAGCCGACGTTTTTACTAAACATCCTTCATCAGGATAACAAAACAAGTGGTAAACTGTCACTTCAATGAATATATATATATATATATATATATATATATATATATATATATATATATATATATATATATATATATATATATATATATATATATATATATATATATATATATATATATATATATATATATATATATATATATATGAGTAACAAACAATTTCCTGATGAAGGCTTTTAATCGAAACGTCGTATTTCCATATGTATTCCTTTAATTGTTGGTAGAATATTGTAATTTAATTTTGTATTGTAAGACGCATGATTTATATATTATAATGTTCGTAATAATTTGCATATTTCGCTCATATGCGCAATTGCCCTGTATTACCGCAGTCTCTCTATTTCTAACTTATTGTTATTCTTGATGTTCTAGTGGTTCAATCACTTGTGTTTGACATTCCTATTTTATAAGAGAGTTTACCAGATCTGTTATATGTCAAAGAATATGTTCTGTTCCTTGTTAGTTTAAGGTGCCATGACACAAGCTGATCAGTATTATTCTAGCTGAGCAGTGGGAACTTTGCCTTGACTTTCTGCGCTCTTGAGGATACTATAACAGCAATAAATGTTGATACCCTTCCTAACAGTCCAGCATCGGGTCCTTAGCAAGCTTCACGACAACGGACAGAACATCACGCATGAGACTAATCCGCGACCTCTTCATCAAAGGGCATACGGAATAACCAATAAATCACGGAGAGAACGCCCTTAGTCACACCTAGTGAGAAGCATGGCAGGTGACAGTATTACTATTCTTTGCGCCTATTTTGGACTAAAGAGGCACGCGGGAATTCACGAAGATCAAGAGGATTGCTGGCATTGGGTGAAAGGCATGAGCTCATGGACCACTGTACCAGCAACACTAACCATGATTACTGTTGGCATTTCGTGACAGAGCATGAGCTCATGGACCGCTGGATCAGCAACACTAACCATGATTACTGCTAGCACTTAGTCAAAAGGACATCAGACCATGGACCGCTGGATTACAAACAAACTAACCGTAATGACTGTTGGCACTGATTCCATGGTCTGCCCGATCATCAACAAACTAACCATGATGACTGCTGGCACTCAGTCAAAGTGCATGAGCCCATGGACCGCTCAACCATCAGCACACTAACCATGATGACTGCTTGCATTGGATGACAGCATGGACCGCATGATCATCAATAAACTAACCGTGATGACTGCTGGTACTCAGTCAAAGGGAATGAGCCCATTTACCTCTGGGTCAGCAACAAACCAACCATGCAGAATGATAAGTATTATGTCTTTTGATTATCCTCTTCGCACACCGAATATGTCCACAGGTGCTCCGATCTCCTCTTCAGTAAATCTCTCAGGGTGAAGGCGGATGGCTCCGGTTCTATGTTGGTCAACAGCTCTTTTTGAAATCTCTGCCAGGGGATCTCTACGGGCCACGCCCATCATGCAGAATTATAATACTTTATCCAATTAAGATCTGAAAAATAAATACAATTATTCACAGATGATAGAATATTTGATTTGAGGTCTAGGATTAAAACTGTTTTCAATGTTTGTTCTAGGTTGGAATTACAAGCTCGGGGATAGAACAGGTCAGAGAATGTGTCCTGTGTGTATTGATCAATAGATTCTACATTATATTTACTATTTTTGTTATTATTACGTATGCTATTGTTGTGATGATTATTAGTAATATTACACGTATTGTTTTTATTTTGTTATTATTACTTTATAATATTATAATTGCTATTACTGTTAGTATTGTTATTATTATTATTACTACTACTATTATTAATATTATTATTACTATTAGTTTTATTATTACTATTAGTATTATTATTACTATTATTTTTATTACTATAATTAGTAGTAGTAGTATTACGTTTATTAAAATGTACCTGCCAGGTCTTGTCAGATATGACTGAGCTACCAGATAAGTAGACAGATAGATTCGTATGTACATTGATAGACAGGTAGGTTAGGTTAGGTTAGGTTAGGTTAGGTTAGTTAGGTAAGATATATCTCTCTGCCTATGTGACGTGTCCTTTACAGAACGCTGTCCTCAATGCAACTATGTAAGACTATCGGTTTTATGCGAGATGTCCTTCCTCTTCCAGTGTCATGTTAAGAACATCTTCGATATCCTGTGTCCATCGCAGTCATTGTCTGCCTCTTGTTTTCTTTCCTTGAACTTTTCCTTCTTTCGCCTATTTTCCCTCTTTCTAAATTGTTATGTCTCCGTGTCTATTGTCTTTCACCAAGTTGATGACGGTTTATATTATCCACACTTGCCGCTAAGAGTAGAGGCGGCAGCCTCATTTTTTCGTTCCAAGACCACATCTGTCGCCTTGGAGGTGTCGAATTCAAGTTTGTTTAAGGTTATCTTGATGTTTTCTATCCACCGTTTTTGAGGACTACCGTTGACATAAAGTCCGGATATTCTTTTGTTATATGTCATTATTTGTATTTGGTTTGACTTCATTCTTACAAGGTGATCGAACCATTTTACTTTGTATTATGTCTACTGTTCTACTTTCTTTATTTCTTTTCTTTTTCTAGTTTTATAACCATTGCCGCCTTTCTTAAGCGCTCATTTCAGGTGTGACTATTTTCCTTTGCTGCGAGACTGTTAATGACCATGTCTGACACTGGTAACAGAGTGTTGGTATCTGCGAGACTGTTAATGACCATGTCTGACACTGGTAACAGAGTGTTGGTATCTGCGAGACTGTTAATGACCATGTCTGACATTGGTAACAGAGTGTTGGTATCTGCGAGACTGTTAATGACCATGTTTGACATTGGTAAAAGAGTGTTGGCATACATATTGTAGACACACCAACCATGATTAACCTGTCTTGTTATTTCCTTCTAGATCTTTGTGTCTCTTCATATGTCAGAAATTTAGTAGCAATCGATTTTTTGTCCCTTTTTTCCCTTTTTTTTTAAAGGAGCCATTATTCTTCTATTCTTAGGTCTTTGGGGGTAAACGTTTTTTTCGTGTCTTTCTGTCTATGATACTCTTAGAACATTTCTTTAACATCTCGAATGCCGATATTTCGTTTTCCATTGCGGATGTCATGCACATCTCACAACCATATGTTGACATTGGACAAATATATCTTCTTAATAGAATGACACCCCCTGCTGGGTAGTTTCAAATAGTTCAGCCGACTAGCCAAGGTTGTTGCCTGGAGAAGGCGCTGCTGTACATAAGGAGACACGTGGAGCCATACCTGAGCTAGACAGGAGTGAGGAAACCAAATAGAATCCTGGACTTCCCGGGGGGGGGGATCACCCTGGGATAGTATCCCTTACACGACCCTGTCCATTACCCTTACAGGTCCCCACCTCACCAACCTTATTATTTATATTTATATTATACAGATAGGCAGATAGACATACACAAAGACAGACAAACGTAAAGAGAGATGGATGGATGAGTGGAAGGATGGAGGGATGCATGGAAGGATGGGTGGATTTATTAGATTTAGATCAACATTTATATTTATATTATTTACATTTAGACAGTGATTAGATAGATAGATAGACAGACCGAAGACAGACGGATAGATAAATATATTATCCATTATGTGTTGCATTAGTTGATAGATTTTATATCGATTCCTACAGGACCAGAAAACTGGTATCTCAAGTTTCCTGCATGTGGTGGCTTTGTACAGTCTCCGATAGATATCAACACTAATACAGTTGTCGTTGACCCTAACCTTGAACTATTCGATTTTTCTGACTACAGAATGGAACTAGGGGTCGATATAGATTTGCAAAATGTCAGAGGTCATACAGGTTAGTGAACTATGACCCATGTTAACCTGTGTTAACTTGTCTTTAGAACAGAAGTCGTTTATCGAATTCCTCATCACTACAGTGGACTCATTTGATGTATCCTTCAAAAGTGTACATTTTTCCCGTGATTTTAATTGGTTGTCGACACAAAATGACAAATTATTAAAGTGAATACTTTGAAAAAATTTTGGGTTGTGCATATGTCCATAGACCTTTGCGAGAACAGGACACGAAACAAAACAATAATTGTGTGCATCATGTGATTAATCGAGTCGGTCTATTTCTAGTGTGTTTTCCATGTCAAAACAAATATCTGCCAAAACAAGAAGGTGCAATTTACTATATTTATTTCAGTTTCGTAGTTGTTGTTCTAACTCAATGTAAGTTTTTACAATAGAAATTTGTAATTTATATCGTATGTGCATATTTAGATCTCAATCACAATCTAAAGTTTTTATTTAAATTAATAGTTAAAATGTCTACCTCATGTTCTGTACCTAATTACAAAACAAATTTGTACATATCAGATTATGTAAATTCATCCAAGAAAAGAAACTGGTACTAGCAGCATGGATAGACATTATGTAAGCATTTGACAAAGTTTGGAAAGAAGGACTATTAAAGAAATTGCACGGTTAACTCAATAAAGTCCTGTCAACCACACCTTCCTTGGTTTATATCAATGGCCTACGTACCCTACTACCGCATGGGATCAAAGTGGCAATGTATGCTGACGACCTGGTGATCTGGTATCAACGAACATGCGACAGTGGTCACTAATAAAATACAAAGAGATATTGATGCCTTAACCCTTTGGGCAAATATATATTGTGTCAGCATTAACACAGATATGTGCAACACTACAATCTTTATCCTCTCACCAAAACAAAAAGCTGGTCATATCAAGATAGATGGAGAGCTTTTGAAAGACGACAAACAACACACATACCTCGAAGTTACTTTTGATGATAAGATGACATGGAAGTAACACATAAACAAAGCAACAACAAACGTCAGGGGGAAATTAGCTATCCTGAGAAAACTAAATGGAACAACATTAGGAGCCAGTGGAAATATACTCTGTAAAGTTTACCAGCAATGCATAAGACCACGCCTGGAATATGGCTCAGCTGCGTTCAACACAAAACACAACATTACAGAATCTAGATAAAGTGCAAAATCAGGCACTTGGGATAATGTTGTGTGCAATGAAATCAACACCCATAGTAGAGATGCAGAAAATGGGAAGAATGCGAACACAGAGACACAAAAGTACTAATACAAGCAGAAAAGTTTCATTGTATGCCAAGTCATCCAATGAAGGAAAGATTCCAAAATCTAGCAATGGGGCGATTGAAAAGAATCAGCTTTATCCACCAAGCTAAACGTCTCCGTAAGCAACTTACATACCTACCTGATGTTGACAGCCCCTTATCTGTACCGGAACAAACCCCTTGGAGTGAAAGGTGTGGAATACTAATATATATTCAGACCCACGTGACAGGAATACTAAGCGAGGACCAACAGTCCAGTTTGTGGTGAAGGACAGTCACCCTCAGTTTCCTGGACGATTAATATCCACAATGCTTATGGGTTAGAGTATACACAGCTGGATCAACAAAGAATGCCGTGACGGATGCAGGTGTATATATATATATATATATATAGAATATCCACACAAGCCTAGAGATACGATCAGAACACCAACAGGGAAATTATGTAATAATTATTATGCAGAAATCCAGGCAGTTAGGGTGGCATCTGAAAAACTGCTGAACTCCAACTCTGGCCTACAGCCTATGGTATTCGTGACACAAGGTCAGTGCTTCAAGTTCTCCACTCTGGAAAACAAACAAACTAAAAAAAAATCGTAATAAACTGTCTTACCAGTATAGGGTAACCATGCAGTGGATGCTCTCTCATTGTTGTATACCAGGAAACCATAAGACAGAACAACTGGCTATGGAAGGTGCTGTCGAAGACCAATCTGATATACCAATCGCCTGCCATCCGAAAAAAACAGATGATCAAGTCAATAAGAAAGCTACAAACACCAACACAAGATGACTATCACATTATGAACAGATCCGAATACGTTGTAATACTACGCCTCTGTACGGGACACAACCGACTCCGCAGTCACATTTAGACAAAATTCAAGATTGGCAACACTGTCATGTGGACAGGCAGCACAGAGTGCCAAACATATGCTTCGGGAGTGTTCTGAGCATGAAACGCTGAGGCAGACATATTGGCCAGAGTAAACAACACTGGAATCAAAACTCTATGGGACACTGTATGAACTACAAAAGAAAGTGAGTTTTATTCAGGAGACAGAATTACAGATATAGACATGTTTCAAATGAACGAAAGAAGAAGAATAAGAATTACTTTCAATAGTAAAAAGACGAAAACTTTGCGTGATAAGCACATGTGTTATGACATAGTTCCCTGTCAATGTTGGTCTCTCATGGTACGGATGAAGGTGGAAGAAGCAGAGGGGAACCAAAGACAAATAATATCAAACATTGGACCAGACAATATTTCTCCACACTCATCCGCATCGCTAAAGATAGAATTCGCTGGAGATGTGTGTGTTTCCGCATCCAATGCAGTAACCCTACGTTCCTGACAGTTATGGGTCTATGGATGGATGGATGGAATGATGGATGGATGGATATTTCACTTCTTCTTCAGAGTTCATTCTCAAACTCCCGCTTGATCTCTCGTGTGACAAGCCAATGCTCCTTCTAGAGTTCCAGCAGGATGTAGTCCAGAGTTTGAAAGTGCGTTGTTTCGCCGTTTTATTTGTTCCAATGTCTCGATACATACGTCTTCGGTAAGTGTCTGCTGCACAGACGCAGATATCGCAGCCAAAAAGTAAACCACGACACGGCATATTCAGTTCTTCGGTCTAAATCCTGTTAACATGTAGGAATGTGAGAACAGACGAAGAAGAAGATTATTAAACTGTTTCCAATTTTATATTTGGCAACACTAGCGTGATTATCAAATATAGTGAATAACTAGTCTAACTCCGTCGCTCCTGTCCCTTCTAGCCGAGGCTACATTCTCTGGAACAAGAATATTTCTGAAAGGTGGAAGTTTGCCAAACTCATACGTGCTGCAGCAGTTCCATTTTCATTGGGGCCACGATAACAACCTAGGATCTGAACATGGCGTCAACGGGCGCCACTTTCCAATGGAGGTAAGAAAACATGACACACTACTAAGATATGATAATATAATTAAAAACCGTAAAAATGTTATAGAACTAAGAATAACCACGGTATTGTTAGAAACATCAAATATAAGGTTACTATTAGCAAAATCACATAAGAACAAGTGCTAAACATAAAAATATATTGAGAGATGCTACAACAAGTAGATTATTACCAATATCTCGGACAGATAATAATATATTATAGTAGATGTGAAACAGAAGTTAAAAGAAGAAAAGAAATGGATAAAAGTACTCTCCATAACATGAAAAAAAAACATTGACATCTAAACAAATTACAAATAAGCTAAAAATGAGAATTATAAAATGCTACATCAATTCTATATTAATGTATGGATCAGAAACATGGACAATGAAAATACAACTAGAAGATATAATTGATGTCTGAGATGTGGATGTTGAAGAATATTGAGAACTTCTTGGGAACTGAAGAAAACGAACAAGATTTAGGCAGATATAATTTGGAGAGAAACACGAGATATTACAATCTAGCAGAGTGCACTACCAAAGCAAGAGACATAAGATGTTGGAGGTCCGTGCAACCGATGAAAATTCCATCGACAAACACGAAAACTATTGCAGAAGTCATCCGAGATGATTGAGTAAAAAGAAACCTTATAGCAAAAATTGGAAGGAGACAGTCAAAAATTGGAAGGAGACAGTCAAAAAGTAGAAGGAGACAGTCAAAAATTAGAAGGAGACTAAAGTCAAAAATTAGAAGGAGACAGTTACAAATTAGAAGGAGACACTCAAAAATTAGAAGGAGACACTAAAAAATTAGAAGGAGAGTCAAAAATGTGAAGGAGACAGTCAAACATTGGAAGGAGACAGTAAAAATTGGAAGGAGACAGTCAAAAATTAGAAGGAGACAGTCAATAATTAGAAGGAGACAGTCAAAAATTAGAAGCAGACAGTCAAAAATTGGAAGGAGACAGTCAAAAATTAGAAGGAGACACTCAAAAATTAGAAGGAGACACTAAAAAATTAGAAGGAGAGTCAAAAATGTGAAGGAGACAGTCAAAAATTGGAAGGAGACAGTAAAAATTGGAAGGAGACAGTCAAAAATTGTAAGGCATTTGATGAGAAGAACAAAACATGCACATTTAGTAACCACCGGAAAGATCAAGGCGAGAAGAGACAGAGGAAGACAAAGAGAGAAGCTGCTGAATAGGTTGTCACTGTGGCATGTGAGAATATTACCAGCAGAGCTTATTCACAACACAAAAGAGAGAGAGAGTTGTGGAGAAACATCATCGTCTACACGCAAAAGGCATGACGTTTTATTGTGACATGCTGATATCGTTGTTAAATATGTCAAGCATGTCATTCACATACCATCACGGTGCATACGAACAACGCGATATCATAATATCATTTTAAAGATGGCCGCCCCAATATTGACATACACCAGAATGGAGCATAGTTTTGTTATTCGTTATTGTATCAGCGATGCAGTGAAACATAAAGATATTTATTGGTAACCAGAGCTGGCACTACTAATATGGTGTTGCTTAGAAAAATGTTTTCTATAATTAGTCATTCTGTCTGTCTATCTATTCCTTTTTTTTATTTCCCCCCCCCCTCCCCTGTAAGGCGTGGCAGGATTCAATGACGATCGATTTTTTTTTCTTTGTATATGGCTCGTTTGGTCGCTTAATATTGATATGAAGTAACGTTGTAACGTCCCAGAACTTTGCAAACTCCTTCAATCCAACTTCTGCCATCTTGCTATTTCCATTTTCATGTTTTATACTCTTGCTAGGAGCGCGGTAGCCTAGTGGATAGTAAGCTTGCTTGCTATCATCTGGTTACAGCGTGCCAGGTTCGAAACCACGTCCGGACATTACAAAATAAAATCCGGGTTGTGATTTCTCACTTGAAACGACCACTCCTCCAGTCGACTCAGCTGTAAATGAGTACCTGACGCATGAGTAAGGGAAGGTAAAAAACAGCAAGGAAGGGAACTGGCCACCCCACCTAATAGTTGCTGCGGCTTAGTACATGAAGAGTTATCTTCATTCCCGACGGCAGATGCCATGGGACATATCTTTACCTTTATACTCTTGCTGCTGGTCAGTACGAATTCATTTTGATTAAGTAGCTGAACCATTTCACTCTCTACTTTTCTACATATTTGGCCACAGATTATGTTCCAATAGTTCGTGCAATCTCTTCATCCCTCACGTGATCTCTTCTTGCAATCTCTTCATCCCTCACATGATCTGTTTTCTCATTTCACATGCGGTAAGCTTTGTCTCTTGTTATTTTATGAGTGTTCACAACTGACATTAAGCTTTGTCTCTTGTTATTTTATGAGTGTTCACAACTGAAATTAAGCTTTGTCATTGTTATTTTATGAGTGTTCACATCTGAAATTGATAGCACAATGTTGGTATGAAGATTGAATTTATGTTGTGCCTTTTTGTTTCCATCGGGATAGATTTGTGTTTCAAAATTGCTGTAAGTCCATAATTTACGTAGAATTCCTTTACAGTGCCGCTCTGATACATCAAGTCGTTAAAAATGCCACAAACGGGTGTGTTAAACCAAAAGGCACATAATAGCAGCCTGGATACGAAACCAGCAGCACAACGTAGTTCCACTCCCTGGCAGAAATTTCACGTGAATTCTCATGGTGATATCCGAGAGAAAACGTTAAAATTAAATCTCTAATTATTTTTAAGATGTCTCATATTTTCTTTACTACATTTGCTCACTGCTAGATGTCTGAACAAATATTCTGTGTGAAACCTATTGTCTGGAGTTCTACTTGTGTCCACTGCTAGATGTCTGAACAAATATTGTGGGTGAAACCTATTGTCTGGAGTTCTACTTGTGTCCACTGCTAGATGTCTGAACAAATATTGTGGGTGAAACCTATTGTCTTGAGTTCTACTTGTGTCCACTGCTAGATGTCTGAACAAATATTGTGGGTGAAACCTATTGTCTGGAGTTCTACTTGTGTCCACTGCTAGATGACTGAACAAATATTGTGGGTGAAACCTATTGTCTGGAATTCTACTTGTGTCCACTGCTAGATGACTGAACAAATATTGTGGGTGAAACCTATTGTCTGGAGTTCTACTTGTGTCCACTGCTAGATGACTGAACAAATATTGTGGGTGAAACCTATTGTCTGGAGTTCTACTTGTGTCCACTGCTAGATGACTGAACAAATATTGTGGGTGAAACCTATTGTCTGGAGTTCTACTTGTGTCCACTGCTAGATGTCTGAACAAATATTGTGGGTGAAACCTATTGTCTGGAGTTCTACTTGTGTCCACTGCTAGATGTCTGAACAAATATTGTGGGTGAAACCTATTGTCTGGAGTTCTACTTGTGTCCACTGCTAGATGACTGAACAAATATTGTGGGTGAAACCTATTGTCTGGAGTTCTACTTGTGTCCACTGCTAGATGACTGAACAAATATTGTGGGTGAAACCTATTGTCTGGATTTCTACTTGTGTCCACTGCTAGATGACTGAACAAATATTGTGGGTGAAACCTATTGTCTGGAGTTCTACTTGTGTCCACTGCTAGATGTCTGAACAAATATTGTGGGTGAAACCTATTGTCTGGAATTCTACTTGTGTCCACTGCTAGATGTCTGAACAAATAGTGTGGGTGAAACCTATTGTCTGGAGTTCTACTTGTGTCCACTGCTAGATGACTGAACAAATATTATGTGTGAAACCTATTGTCTGGAGTTCTACTTGTGTCCACTGCTAGATGTCTGAACAAATATTGTGGGTGAAACCTATTGTCTGGAGTTCTACTTGTGTCCACTGCTAGATGACTGAACAAATATTGTGGGTGAAACCTATTGTCTGGAGTTCTACTTGTGTCCACTGCTAGATGACTGAACAAATATTGTGGGTGAAACCTATTGTCTGGAGTTCTACTTGTGTCCACTGCTAGATGTCTGAACAAATATTGTGGGTGAAACCTATTGTCTGGAGTTCTACTTGTGTCCACTTCTAGATGTCTGAACAAATATTCTGTGTGAAACCTATTGTCTGGAGTTCTACTTGTGTCCACTGCTAGATGACTGAACAAATATTGTGGGTGAAACCTATTGTCTGGAGTTCTACTTGTGTCCACTGCTAGATGACTGAACAAATATTGTGGGTGAAACCTATTGTCTGGAGTTCTACTTGTGTCCACTGCTAGATGACTGAACAAATATTGTGGGTGAAACCTATTGTCTGGAGTTCTACTTGTGTCCACTGCTAGATATCTAATACATATTCTTGGTGAAATCTCTTGCCTACTTGTGTTCACAGCTAGATGTCTGACGTATATTCTTGGTGAACTCTTTTGTCTGGAGTTCTACGTGTGCTCGCGTCTAGACGTCTGACAAATATTCTGGGTGAACTCTATTGTCTGGAGTTCTACGTGTGCTCGCGTCTAGACGTCTGACAAATATTCTGGGTGAACTCTATTGTCTGGAGTTCTACGTGTGCTCGCGTCTAGATGTCTGACAAATATTCTGGGTGAACTCTATTGTCTGGAGTTCTACGTGTGCTCACGTCTAGATGTCTGACAAATATTCTGGGTGAACTCTATTGTCTGGAGTTCGTTGTTTCCAGGTCCTGATAGGAGAGAAAAGAATAGATAAACTGTTTTCTGTCGTGAATATGAAAAGAGGCGATTAAGGGAGGTTTGGGGTAGTTTCCTGCCCATTCCCTTAAATTATTAAAGTAACCTAGAAGTCATGCTGAAGTCGGATGTCTAAGACCGAAACGTGGACACCCACAGGATTTGTTACAGCAGTATTTATCAGTCATGGTCAGGAGCGGAAAGTAGGGGGGTGTCACATAACATACCTGACTTACACAACCTCAAACGCATCTACATATAATAAAAACATATTTCTCGGGCAATGAGAAAAAGAACTTCTAAGGAAGTTGAAATCTCGACTATGTCTTCTACAGAAACCAGGTTAGAACACACTCTATGATGTGTATATACATTGTATTCTATGTAAACCCGGTAAGAACACATTATATTTTTTGTATACAAATTATATACTATGTAAAATATGATGTGTATATACATTGTATTCTATGTAAACCCGGTAAGAACACATTATATTTTTTGTATACAAATTATATACTATGTTAAATATGATGTGTATATACATTGTATTCTATGGAAACCCGGTAAGAACACATTATATTTTTTTGTATACAAATTATATACTATGTAAAGCCGGTTAGAATACGTTCTATGTGTTGTATACATTCCCTTCTATGTAAACTTTGCTGTTGGGAATATGTGAAGAAATTTGATATGTTCGTAATAATCATATACATGTCTTTACAATCTCTCACGTTATATTCTATTCGTTCTTTTATCTCCATAGATTCATTTTGTGCACCTCCAGGATGGTATCACGAACATGTCAGTAGCTGCAGAGAAACCGTTTGGCATTGCTGTCCTTGCATTCTTCTTCAAAGTAAGTCTCAAATTCATTCTTCTTTTTCAGCGTTCATTCTCAACCTCCTGCCGGATCTCTCTTATAGCAGGATCATTTGCCTTTTAGATTTCCAGCAGGATGTAGTCAAGAGAATGGAAATGCGTTTTGTCGACGTTCTATTTGCGCGAATGGTCCGGCACACCCGTCTTCGATGGAAAATTCATTCAATATTCGAGAATTGAGATTTGATGCATGTATTATTATTATTGTTTCAGATGTTGTATTCATTGTCTTTCAGAGCTGCCACACATTTTTAATCCGTTTATTTTTAGATCAGATCTGGAAAAAAAATATTGTCTTTTAAGGCAAGCACAAAGTTCTAGTCAGTATTATTTTTATTTTATATCGGTACATTATTTTTTCACACAAGGTTGCCACTAAGTTTTAATCAGTATTACATGTATTTTGGTTTCAGATCGGTAATAGAAATAATAACTATGACTATCTGCTGGAAAAGTTTGCCAAGATTAAAGCACCAGGTAAAGTTCATCTTCTTGGATTTGTGTTAAAATTTAGTTAAAATATACAAGAAGAAGAAGCAGAAAACATGTTATAAATGGCGAACAATAAAAGAGATAACATGTATTGTGTATTATTGAGAACTAATTACTCAAACTATGAGAAATATATCTTGTAACTTTCCTCTGATATAAGAAATATATCTTGTAACTTTCCCCTGATATAAGAAATATATCTTGTAACTTTCCCCTGATATAAGAAATATATCTTGTAACTTTCCCCTGATATAAGAAATATATCTTGTAACTTTCTCCTGATATAAGAAATATATCTTGTAACGTAACCTGATATAAGAAATATATCTTGTAACTTTTCCCTGATATAAGAAATATATCTTGTAACGTAAACTTATACAGTATTGAGTTGTCATTAAACGCGCAGATTGCCTGTGTATTGGGTGTGAGTTATAGGGGCGTGGTGTTAGTAGCTTGGAGTGAGGGACCGGGTGTTAGTATTTTGAGGTGTCTCACTGGCTTCGCATATGAATGGTCCTGGGTTAATTTCCCAGTTGAGGCGGAAATGTTTTCAGATTGCAACGGCTCCCAGTTCGACCCAGCCTTAAATGGGTACCGGTTTAATCCGGGAAGTAAACACTGCGAGGGAAAGGAGATGGCCACCGCCCTCATTTGCAGAGCCTCTGAAATGTGAGATCGCTAACATCTCACACCCCTGCGACATTAATAAATGCTATGGGTTATTTTACTTTACTTTTACTATTTTTATGTGTAGGGGTTAGGTATTAGTTTTGTGTGTGTGTGGTGGGGGCTAGATCTTTGGTAAACGGTAATAAAGTCCCGGGTAAAAAAAAGTCACACATTTGACTTGGAAAAAAGTCACAAGTAAAAAAACTCACAATTAGTTTATAGTGATAGGAATAAATGTCGCGGGGAAAAAAGGTCACAATTTTGATTAGAAAACATAGGGAAACATAAATATTTAAATAAGTAATTTGTACATATTTAAAAGAGTTTACATGATATCTTGTCTCGTCTTGTTTATAGTATGTTTACTTACTTGACTAATTCTGTCTCGGCGACACTAAATGTCCAGAAATTCCTTGTTTACTTTTCCGTGTTGTTTATACATCTGACATAGAATAGGGAAAAACAAAATCTGTTTCTGAATGAGTTTGTTTTGTTTGTTTTGCGTTCGCTCAATTGTAACCATCACGGATATCCCGTGCGGTTTCCGCCGGGAGCGTGATTACGTTGTGCCACCGTTATGCGCCTTGTAGGCCTAGCACATCCGATTTCGGCATCTGAATGAGTGACAGCCATGTAGTTATTCAGCGATCTCTATTATGTTTGGTGATCCACAAGAAAATGGAGTGCCGAGTAGAATTCTACTATTGAAGTCATCATTGAGACGTATCACGGTGCAGCATGTTTATGTTATTGGCGAGGTGTTCTACTTCTTCAGCGTTCATTCTCAAACTCCCGTTTTATTTGCGCCAATGGCCCGACACATCCGTCTTCGGGGAACTGGCGATGTCTTAATCTGGAAACATAAACTGAAGGTTTACCGCGCAGTCGTTCTTCCACAATCTATATGCAGCTGAATCGAACTGTCTTTGCTAGTCATGCAGGGTAGCTTCACCTTTTGCAAACTCGTGTGTAGCCGAGGCCCGAAATAGGATCAAAATTAGCAGCAGTTACCTGTCATGCATGTCGAAGGAGGCAACTAAGGAGGTTAAGGGGTGGCGTTGATTGTTTATTCCATAGACGTTCAAAGGGACACAGAATACATGCTCAAGTTGGATATGTCTAGCCGAGATGCGGAGATATTTCAGCTAAGCTGTAAGCCATGACACAAAGCATTTCGTTCTCTGGACTACAGCCTGCTAATCTGCAGGAGTTTGAGAAATAACGCAAAATAAAGAAGAAGAACACATTGCACATTTGGTGCCGGAGACAGTTTATTGGTGAGTAATGGAATGACCACGTGTATGCCAAAAAAAACTTACTTCAAAGGTCAAAGATGGAGCGCATATATGTAATATTGATCAGATCTTGACCGCTCGATCGGTCACGTGATCAGTATGCCAGAGGAGAGTTTTATAAAAAGACTGTGCTATAATGTGCTATGATGAGCTATGATGTGCTATGATGAACTATGATGAACTATGATGAGCTATGATGTGTTATGATTAGCTATGATGTGCTATGATGAACTATGATGTGATATGATGTGCTATGATGTGCTATGATGTGATATGATGTGCTATGATGTGATATGATGATCTATGATGAGTTATGATGTGCTATGATGATCTATGCTAATCTATGATGTGCTATGATGTGATATGATGTACTATGATGTGCTATGATGTGCTATGATGTACTATGATGTACTATGATGTGATATGATGTGCTATGATGTACTATGATGTGATATGATGTGTTATGATGTACTATGATGTGCTGTGATGTGCTATGATGAGATATGATGTGCTGTGATGTGCTATGATGAGATATGATGTGCTATGATATAACATGGTGTGTTATGCTGTGCTATGATGAGCTGTGATGAGCTGTGATGTGCTATGCGTATGTGAATCCTAGAAAGTATTCAGGTGAGACCCAAAAATATGCTTTCACTGACTACTGGATACATCTCTCTAGCACTGATAACATTGACCCCCGTCTCATGAGAAATTACAGGTTTTCTTTTGCCATCCAGCGTTATATGGCAACATCTTCTCCGGTATCCCAAGATTTTTTTGATTTTTTTAAAGAGTACAGCACTGCATGCAATTCGAAAGAGACAAAAGTAGAAGAGGTCAAACTACATTCCCTTAGCTCAAGATCTTTTTTATTTCCGTCCTCGCCTTCCCAGGCTCTCCGGTGCTTCGATGTAACTCCTCAGACATAAATGTCAAGCCTAATTGATTACCTCAAAGCCATGATGTGCTATGATGAGCTATGATGTGCTATGATGAGGTATGATGTGCAAATATCACGCCTAATTGACTACCTCATAGCCATGCACATCTTCGTCTACTAAGACAGAACATCAGTTAAGTTCATGAGATGGGATCAGCTAACCATTCTGTAACGAAGCCGACAAATAACATATCCATTAAGTTACTTTTTTTTACTAGGTATATGCTTTTGATACCTAAAATACTCATGTTACTTCTCCAGTAAACCCCTGCAGATTAGCAGGACTCAGTCCAGGGAACGGAAGGCTTTGTTCCTGGATTAATAGCTTGGCTACGATATCTCCGCCTTTCTACCTGACACATCCAATTTCAGCATGTCTTATAAGACACTTTGACCATTTTGGAGTCAATTCCATTCTCAAAAACCTCCTTAGTCGGCTCTTGCCACATGCATGGAAGATAACAGTGTGGCTATTATTTACTACTAAATCATAACGGAAAGAAATAACTGTTATTTTGTTGTCTACTTTTTCCGTGCATATTTTATGTCCTGTGACTTTATTTACGCTGTGACTTTTTTTTATCTTTTGTGCCTTTTTTCCCCGTGACTTTTTCACCTGTGAAAAGTTTTCCTGTGACTTTTTTTCTGTACATACAATCGAGTCTATGTTTTTTTCAAGATGTTTGGACAGGTCTTTGTATTTGTAACTGTGTGGGTTAGGTCTTTGTATTTTTAGGTGTGTGGGTTAGGTCTTTGTATTTGTAGGTATTTGGGTTAGGTCTCTGTATTTGTAACTGTGTGGGTTAGGTCTTTGTATTTGTAGGTGTGTGGGTTAGGTCTTTGTATTTGTAGGTGTGTGGGTTAGGTCTCTGTATTTGTAACTGTGTGGGTTAAGTCTCTGTATTTGTAGGTGTGTGGGTTAGGTATGTGTATTTGTAGGTGTGTGGGTTAGGTCTTTGTATTTGTAGGTGTGTGGGTTAGGTCTGTGTATTTGTAGGTGTGTGGGTTAGGTCTTTGTATTTGTAGGTGTGTGGGTTAGGTCTCTATATTTGTAGTTTAAAGAACAAGGGTCTCTCTAAAGAAAATTACAAAAGTTTTGCCATATCAAAAGACATGACATCCTGAAAAAGCCATAATGAAAGGGATGGTGGCAGGAAAACGAAAAGAGGTAGACCACAAAGAAGATAGACGCGCGATATCAAAGACCATCTAAATATAACACTCATATAACACAGAAGCGGGTAAATTGGCTCAAGATCGATACGAGTTTCAAAAAGTTGTGATGACCGCTACATGCTGTCCATAATATGCTACCTGATGACGATGGTGGTGGTTGTGTAGATAGATTGCATTATTTATATAGTTATATGTTAATCTGTGCTAGTATGTTTATATATATATATATAAATATATGTATATATTTGTATATAGTATAGTTAATATGTGTCGGCTACATGTAATATGTGTCGGCTACAAGTAATATGTGTCGGCTATAAATAATATGTGTCGACTACGCGTAATATATGTCGGCTATATATAATATGTGTCGGCTATATATAATATGTGTCGGCTATATATAATATGTGTCGGCTATATATAATATGTGTCGACTACGCGTAATATATGTCGGCTATATATAATATGTGTCGGCTATATATAATATGTGTCGGCTATATATAATATGTGTCGGCTATATATAATATGTGTCGACTACGCGTAATATATGTCGGCTATATATAATATGTGTCGGCTATATATAATATGTGTCGGCTATATATAATATGTGTCGACTATATATAATATGTGTCGGCTATATATAATATGTGTCGGCTATATATAATATGTGTGCGCTACACGTAATATATGTCGGCTATATATAATATGTGTCGGCTATATATAATATGTGTCGACTACGCGTAATATATGTCGGCTATATATAATATGTGTCGGCTATATATAATATGTGTCGGCTATATATAATATGTGTCGGCTATATATAATATGTGTCGACTACGCGTAATATATGTCGGCTATATATAATATGTGTCGGCTATATATAATATGTGTCGGCTATATATAATATGTGTCGACTACGCGTAATATATGTCGGCTATATATAATATGTGTCGGCTATATATAATATGTGTCGGCTATATATAATATGTGTCGGCTATATATAATATGTGTCGGCTATATATAATATGTGTCGACTATATATAATATGTGTCGGCTATATATAATATGTGTCGGCTATATATAATATGTGTCGACTATATATAATATGTGTCGACTATATATAATATGTGTCGACTATATATAATATGTGTCGACTATATATAATATGTGTCGGCTATATATAATATGTGTCGACTATATATAATATGTGTCGACTATATATAATATGTGTCGACTATATATAATATGTGTCGGCTATATATAATATGTGTCGGCTATATATAATATGTGTCGACTATATATAATATGTGTCGACTATATATAATATGTGTCGACTATATATAATATGTGTCGGCTATATATAATATGTGTCGACTATATATAATATGTGTCGACTATATATAATATGTGTCGGCTATATATAATATGTGTCGGCTATATATAATATGTGTCGACTATATATAATATGTGTCGACTATATATAATATGTGTGCGCTACATGTAATATGTGTCTGCTATATATAATATCATCATCAAGTGGCATATTCTTTCCAGAACGTAGTCTTTCCTATGGATTTCTTGAATTCTCCGCGGTCTTGAGCAAGTTGCCCTGCATCTTCAAGTGACATGCATCAGACATTCTTGAATGTCTTTTGTAGAAAATTTCTTGGCACAATACTCCTGTAGTTTGCCGTTGCTTTCAGGAGGAACATCCGATTTAAACTGACACCGATGAAAACACATACATTCTCACTCGCCATTTTGACCGGAAGCCAAATATATATAATATGTGTCGGCTATATATAATATGTGTCGGTTATATATAATATGTGTCGGCTATATATAATATGTGTCGGTTAAATGTAATATGTGACGGCTACATGTAATATGTGTCGGTTAAATGTAATATGTGTCGGTTAAATGTAATATGTGACGGCTACATGTAATATGTGTCAGTAAAATGTAAAATGTGTCGGTTAAATGTAATATGTGACGGCTACATGTAAATATGTGTCAGCTAAATGTAAAATGTGTCGATTGCATGTAATATGAGTCGGTTACATATATGTATAGGCTACTACATGTAATATGTGTCGGCTACATGTAATATTTATCGGTTACATGTAATATGTTTCGGCAACATGTAATTAATAAAGTTTTAGATGATTAGATTTTAAGAATTAATTATCATGACTCAATTAAAATAAAAACTAAACGCAATTTGTATTTATTCTTTTCAGGTCAACAGATACACAGTAAACCGTTCCCTGTCATGGACCTCTTACCTCGTTCCGTGCGATACAACTACTTTCGCTATATGGGGAGTTTGACAACGCCACCGTGTTATGAGTCAGTGATCTGGTCAATTGGGGAAGACTTAATCGAAATCTCAGCCGAACAGGTAACTTTCATTGTAAACATGGAACACCGCTGAAGACGGATGTGTCGGACAATTGGCGCAAATAAAACTGCGACACAGCGCATTTCCATTCGCTGGACTACATCCTGCTGGAAATCTAGTAGCATCATAATCTAGCTATAAGGAATAAGCAGCAGGAGTTTGAGAATGAACGCTGAAGAAGAAGAAGAAACATGGAACAGGTTTGCATACTCAAAATCTGAAGATCTCAGCAGTGTCCATCTGACCAACAACCAATAGGATGTCGCTGAAAATACGTGGTTACTAGATTGATGGTTGGTTGATTGCTGATCCAGCTGTCCATGGGCTCATGCCCTTTGACCTAATGCCATTAAATGGTATTATATTGCTGGGAAGTCTGTGGATTTTCGGCCCACCCCGGGACAAAGCCAGAGAATAACTATCACACCTCCAGGAAGGTAGGTTTCAACCTATGCACTGCTCCTAGCCGCTGTAGCCAAGATAGGGTTCACTGAGCTCATTCCCCGCCACCAATTAACTACTGGTTATGCCGAACTTCTCTATTGCTCCAGGCATGCAACCAAATGTTCAAGTCAAAAGGATTGTCACTGTGCCTCTATGATGGGTTTCAGCCATAGGAAAAACAGTGATGTCAGTTTCCTTCTCCCCAGTGCTGCACAGTACATCTCTGGTTCCCTCCCAACTACAGAGGGTACATACATATATATTCAGGTAAACATGACACACATTTCAACAGCAAAATAACAGCATAACTGCATAGATGCCATGCCATGAAGATTATATAAGAAGATAACCTCAATATAACGGCATGTCATCCACTAAGATTTTCTGTTGCATGGGTGGTATGTCTAGTGGGCCATTGGTGAGACCCACAAACGCAACATATGCGTAACTAGATTGATGGAATTTGAAACTCTTTTCAGATGGTTCTGGGATATATATATCCAGGAGATGTTACAGGAGAATATTGAGATATATTTGTTTGTTAACAAGTGGATTCGTCGTGGACCCCCAAGACACGCCTTTTTCAACCTTGAACGTTATTCATATTGGCTATATTGGGGAGTACAGTGTGGCAAAGTGGTATTTGTTGTCCTGTATGGGAATGGTTAATTCTTTTGAGATGTAGGAAATAGGGAGAGAAAACTGCTGAAATTAGACAGGAGCGACAGAGAGAGAGAGAGAGCCGCCCCGCTGAAATTAGACAGGAGAGACAGAGATAGAGCCGCCCCGACATGATGAAGAATATAATATAGAAGAATCGAGGATTTACGATCAAACAAAAATCATAAGGCAGCAAACGGGATTTGAACTAGGTCCAACCAGATGGCATCCACCCACTCCTCCCTCAACCCGAGTCAACAAGTCTTCTGTCTCCAACCATACCACATCTCTTTTTTTTTTTAAAGATGCGATTGTAAACAAGACCCTCAAAGTGTACATTCCCAAGCCACTATGATTATAGGCCGGTCGAACGACACACAGACAACAACAACAACACACAAAGGGCAAAGGTATCCAGATTCGCTAAGAACCACAAACACTTTACCATCAACACAAGCAAGAACGCATCATCGCTACAAGTACCAACTAGGTCCACCTGTAAACAAAAATAACACATAAACATAAAATCAGTTTGCTTCAGAGGCGGCATGGGCAAATGAATAATGTCATATACAATCATCGATGATTTGTTATTCAAGAGAAATCATACAATCCATCAACTCGAGTGTATACGCCTTTGTACACACGGATGAACACAAACATGTAACCCAGGGGCGTCACAGCGGAAATGAGTTTAATCATGGCTGTCTGAGTTAGAAGACTTTCGAGCTTCGAACAAAAATCACGGTGAAATCACAAGTGATACGGATCTCTTATTTGCTGATGACTGCGCGCTAAATGCAAATTCTGAGGCTGAACCTACAAATTATTGTATACAAATTCTCCAAAGCATGTGCGAACTTTATGCTTATTAATAGCAAGGAGAAAACAGTTACAACCAGCGCCTGTCAAAAGCTATCACGAGCCCTGCATAAAGGCAAATGTTGTAGCACTGAAAGTTGTGACCAGATTCACATTCCTAGGTAATACACTATCACAAAATGTCAACGTTGATGGTGAAGTGTATACAAGGATCGCCAAGTCACGCAGCACTTTCAGCAGATTGTTCACAAATGTGTGGCGTAGAAATGACATTAAACACAGTTGAAATTTTACAGAGCTGTGGTACTTCCAGTGCTGTTATATGCTAGTGAAACATGGACTGTGTATAGATGTCATGGGAGGAAACTCAATCACTTTCATGCAACAGAAAAATCATGAATCTTCTGTCAGAAAAGTAATGAAAATTAGTTGGCACGACAAAATTACGGTTCCCTAGCATTGCCACTATTCCGATGCAGACACATATTCGCTGAGCAGCCATCTGGTGCATATGCCAGATCATCGCTTGCCAAAGATACTTCTCTATGGTGAGTTGCAGAAGACCATACGATCTCAAGGTGACCAAAAGAAGCGCTACAATGACGCTTTAAAGATCTGACAAAAAGCCTTTCAAATCGACCAACATACATGGGAAGACGTTACACAAAATATTTCTAAATGGCGATCTAAAAAGGTGCAGTATCTTGTGAAAATAGAAGAAGTGCAGCTGTTGAACAGCGGAGAGTTGCTAGAAGTCACCTGTAGAACCAAAAAAAACGGCTACAGTGATCATTCCATGCACGAAATGTCTAAGGACTTGCGCGTCCCGAAAAGGGCTTATTACCCATTTACGAAATCATAATCAAGGGCATAATGCTGAATTTTCAAAAAAGAATACAACAAATGGCCTTCATCATTTGTGACGAATGAACAACATTTATACACTAGGCGTTGCCTGCCTAAAATAACCAGGGTGACTCCGAGTATATAAATAATGACCAACGGAAATCTCAATAATAATTACAAACGTAACGAATGGGGTCCTAATCAGTGGCGTAGCGTGGATCAATGGCACCCGGGGCGGAATCATAATTTTCCGCCCTTGTGACATTAAAAAAGTATGTCAGTGATTGTGAAAGACTGGACGAAAATAAATTTACCGCCCTGCCGATGATGCCGCCCGGTGCGGTCCGCACCTCCGCCCCCCGCTCGCTACGCCACTGGTCCTAATTAATTATGTTGGAAGGTCTTACATACGGTGGACTGTTTCGGTCCAATACCTGAATTATAGCTCCTACTTTGAATGGGGGCAATCCAGGCAGTCTGCTATAAAGACGACACTGGGCATAATCAGTTAGGACTTCATTTGTTACGTTTTTATTATTGTCGCTATTTTCCCCTGCCCCCAACTGTCAAATATTTTTAGACAACCTCCCCCCCCCCCTCCGCTCCCCAAGTTGTTGACGTAACTTATGGACAGCCCCTTGTAGCAGGACAATGGTTCTATTATACTTCCATTTGGGTGTAGTCAAGATAATAGAAACGTGTTATGTTGATTTTATATGCGCCAATCGCTCAATACATTCGACTTCGGCTGTGGTAGCTAATACGTTCAGTGTTTACACGCTGTCACCAAACTTATAGCTTACCTCGGTCAAAATTTTTTCACATAGTTGTCGTTGTTTTGTGTAATATCGACATAGGTACAGACGCCTAAGTATGGATTTTAAAAGATAAATGTAATATTAGCTATGAACCTGCGTCATATCCCACGATTTCCCTTAAGTGTTCAGCTGCCTAGTCAGTGATTGACCAGAAACTGCCTGACTAGCGTCGTCTGCCTCATTTGCTCGGTGGCTATGGCGCCATTTCTCGATCTTCCCAGAACATAAGGTTCGCTACCCTACTTTCCTGGTTTTTTGGGTGAACAATGGGATTAATTTTTTATTTAAAACCACGAATAATGAGTTTATTCGAAACCCAGATATGCTGACCGTCGGGCGAATGACCTAACATTACACTACCGCTGCTTCCTGAATTGTGGACTGATGACATAGAAGAATAGATATGATTAACCGCCGAAGACGGATGTGTCGGGCCTTTGGCGCAAATAAAATGTCGACACAACGCATTTCCATTCTCTGGACTACATCCTTCTGGAAGTCTAATAGGACCATGTTCCTGCTACAAGAAATATCCAGTGGGAGTTTGAGAATGAACGATGAAGAAGAAGAATAGGATTCACTTTCTCTATACTCAAACAAGGAACTGATAATTGTGGGGCATGGCACAGGATTTTCTGTTGATATTTCTACAACCCTGAGGGGTTATATGCAAGATAATTATTATATAAATCACCAGTTTTGCCACTGCAGACTGTTGGGTCACCTTTACCGCGTTAGCGCAGTGGTTATCGCACTGGCTTCGCATATGAGTGGTCCTGGGTTCATTCCCCAGTTGAGGCGGAAATCTTTTCAGATCGCAACGGCTCCCAGGTTGACCCAGCCTTAAATGGGTACCGGATTAATCCGGGAAGTAAAGACTGCGAGGGAGAGGAGATGGCTACCGCCCTCATTTGCAGAGCCTGTGAAATGTGAGATCGCTAACATCTCACACCCCTACGGCATTAATAAATGCTATGGGTTACTTTACTTTACTTTACACAGATGAATGCCCATGTGAACAAGATTACCCAACACACAAAGAGCAGAGACAGCAGACCTGGTCAGATGATACAGATTTGAGGCAAAAGTTATGGGGCGGCGGCTCTGATCTGGAGAAGACAGTGGACTTCGCCCTGACGACAATCCCGACAGCATAACATGACCGCTGATGATGTACGCAGAAGAAGAAGGAAAAAATTACCTTTATAATGTTCTTGATTAATATTATCAATTTCTCATACTCCCAAAAAAAAAAACAGCGAACTAACTTTACTTTACATAATATTTTGAACTAATAGATGGCCAAGTTCAGGTCTCTACGACGTGAAAACATTCACGATGCTGCAGACGACTTCAGACCAGTTCAGAAACTCAATAAGCGATCAGTTCAAACCACTAACTTGGCAATCTACGAGAGACACCAGTCAATTAACCTAGCATCTTTTGTACAAGTATCCCACGAAATATGCATCCTCTTGTTAGCTGTCCATCTTCATCAAAACGTTATTCCAATATAGAATTCTTGACCATTAAACACATGTTGAAAATGCATCATTCGTTTTATCTATCTCTCTATATATCTATCTTTTTTTCTATCTATTTATCATAAATATATATATACCTTTCTCTATATCTATCTATCCATCTATATATATACATATATATTTATAGCTATCTTTCTATCTGTCCATCCATCTGTCTATCCATCTATCTATGTGTATATCTATCTATTTTGACTTTCCTATCCCCTCCCTCGTGTCAACATGTGACAAGAATTCAGGGATCACCCATTCTGAAATTTTTCCAAAATAAACCCATATTTCCCTTTCTCATCCCCCCCCCCCTCCAACTTTTTCTTTGATTCCCAGAAATAAATGCTCTTCTTTTTATTTTAAGAAATAAAACGTTTAAATTCCTACATTTTAAGAAATAAAATGTTTAAATTCCTACATTTTAAGAAATAAAATGTTTAAATTCCTACATTTTAAGAAATAAAATATTTAAATTCCTACATTTTAAGAAATAAAATGTTTAAATTCCTACATTTTAAGAAATAAAATGTTTAAATTCCTACATTTTAAGAAATAAAATATTTAAATTCCTACATTTTAAGAAATAAAATGTTTAAATTCCTACATTTTAAGAAATAAATGTTTAAATTCCTACATTTTAAGAAATAAAATGTTTAAATTCCTACATTTTAAGAAATAAAATGTTTAAATTCCTACATTTTAAGAAATAAAATGTTTAAATTCCTACATTTTAAGAAATAAAATGTTTAAATTCCTACATTTTAAGAAATAAAATGTTTAAATTCCTACATTTTAAGAAATAAAATGTTTAAATTCCTACATTTTAAGAAATAAAATATTTAAATTCCTACATTTTAAGAAATAAAATGTTTAAATTCCTACATTTTAAGAAATAAAATGTTTAAATTCCTACATTTTAAGAAATAAAATGTTTAAATTCCTACATTTTAATTTGTGTATAAAAAAGATGTATTGGTGACGTCAACATTTGTCTCTTCTCCCCCTCCCCCCGCCCCCGCCAGCCAATGAAAAAGAAAAATGCAAGTTGGATCAGCCATAGCAGTCTACGATATTAGACCAACTGGCTAATAAGTAATCAAACCTTCTTCATGGCTCGTTTGATTATTTCAGTGGTTTTCCATTGTTTAATAACATTACAATTTTTGTGACAGCCAATGAGAATCAAGGGATTAGATAAACAGTCATTTCTAAAAGTTTAATCTGGTTGTTTTTTCTAATGAAAAACTCAGGCTTTATCGTTTCGTATTCCTTCCGCATTCCACTGAGCAAATCTGCAGCATTAGGTTTGATCAGTAGCACTACTTTGCTTTCCGCTAACCTCTTGGTTAGAAAAGGCACCGGTCGCTTGAGTTGGCCCTATCGAGGCAAGGGGCCAGGCTCCGCTTCTCCCTGGTTTTAGCTGATAGGAACGACGCCATGCTGACAGGGTTGATTGTCGCATTACCCCATTTCTGTAATAGTGTGTGTGTCCTATTTTATCCCTGTATCTGCGCCATCGCTGGCTAACACACTCCGTCTTCGGCGGGCTGAGTTGTGTTTTTCTTTCTGGGATGTTTCCCATAGTCTTTCCATCTCCCGACGGCACCTGCAAAGCAGTAGTTGTATATATGTATCATCAGCATCATCATCAGGTGCCATGCCGGGTGGCGTAGGCGGTCATGGCTCTCCACAGCTCTCTATCCACAGTATTATGTATCAAAGTCGTTGTTGTTTCTTTGCCGTGCCAGGTTGTCAAACTGTCTAATATTTTCTCACGTTGTCGCCCTCTGTCTCTGGTGCCTTCAATCTTGCCTGTTGTGATTATGTTTTCTAAACCTGCCTGTCTCATGAAGTGGCCAAAAAAAGAAGATTGCCTTTTTCTTATATTGTTGATTAAGGTCCGTTTCGCATTTAACTCTTTTAACACCTCTAAATTAGTTTTTCTGGCAGTCCATGGTATTCTCAGCATTCTTCTGTAGAACCACATCTCTGTTGCCTCCAATCTCCCACTTTCCAGTTTGTTTATTGTCCAAGACTCGCACCCATATGTTAGTATAGGGGTTATATAGCACTGCAGAACTCTCTTTCTCACCTCTAATGACAAGGTCATATTACACAGTATATTTTTCATTTTTCTGAATGTTGTTTTTGCCTGTCCTATTCTGCATCTTATTTCTGTTGAACTTCTTCCATCTGCTGTAATAATTGTACCTAGATATTTGAATTGGTGGACCTGTTTTAATACTATATCATTCACTATGATCTTGCAAGGTGTGTTATTTTCTTTCTTTGAAATAACCATTACTTCTGTTTTCTTGATATTTAGGAAGAGGCCTTTCTCTTTGCTTTCTGTGACTACTACTTTAATTAAGTTTTGAAGGTCTTCCTCACTTTTTGCAATCAGAACAGTGTCATCCGCATATCTCAAATTATTTATGTTATGTCCTCCCACTGATATTCCTGGGATATCTACTATTGCCCGCAATATGTTTTCACTGTATAGAGAGAACAGGTCTGGTGAAAGCACGCATCCCTGTCTGACTCCTTATGTATAGTGTATTTATTTGTAATTATCTCCCTTAGAAAAGTTGTCTTACTGAACGTATGAGCCTCTCCTGTCAAGGTCATTCCTTCCTAACCCTAACCTTACCCACCCTGTCCCAGTCCACCCCCCCCCCGCCTGGCACGTTCCTGATGTGGTGTCAGTGACCCCACGCCAGCAACCTGAACTTGTAGCGTCTCATACTCGTTTGATGCTGCCAGCCACTGGACACATTGGGTATTTCAGTGGGGATATCAGCGCTGCCTGATATCCTGCCCCGTCCTCGTAGGAAGCAACATCGGTTTGGTCAGCGGCTGCTTATTCGCTGCTGGCCTCTATATCTAGGGGCTTTTCCACCAACCGCCACATGTGGACTCTTCTGGTAGTGGTCGGTAGCCCCCAGATAAATTTTCGCTTATTTGCAATATAAAATAAAAAGTATCCTTGTCAAGAAACATCTCACATACAAAAATGAGGGTGTTGACAATCAATTAATTATATAACGTCATTTACACATGATGTATTTTTCATAAAGTGTGGCATTATTTAAGCGTGAAAGTCAAAAAACAAAAACCATGATAATCAGCAAAGACACAGAAGAACAGGAGGTAAACATAAACATACAGGTAGAGAAACTACAACAAGTAAAACAGTATCAATATCTTGGACACATAGTCACAAATGATGGCAGATGTGAAACAGAAGTTAAAAGGAGAATAGGAATGGCTAAAAGTACCTTCAATGACATGAGGAAATTATTAATATCTAAACAAATTACAAACAAGTTAAAAATGAGAATTATAAAATGCTACATCTATTCCATATTAATGTATGGCTCAGAAACATGGACACTAAATAAACAATTAGAAGACAAAATTGATGCCTTTGAGATGTGGGTATATAGAAGAATAGGGAGAACATCATGGAAAGAGAAGAAAACAAATAAAGAGGTGCTAAAGACACTTAATATGAAGAAAGAACTACTAAGAGAAATAAAGATCAGGCAAATAAAATACTTTGGGCATATTAAAAGACATGACACCCTATTGAAAACCTTACTTGAGGGTAAAGTCAAAGGGAAGCGAGCAAGAGGTAGGCAGAGATACAAGTGGGAGAGTAACATTACACGATGGACAGGTTACAGTCTAGCAGAGTGCATCACCAAGACAAGAGACAGGAGATGTTGGAGATACGTTGCAGCCAACCTTCGTTGCGGAGACGGCACTTGATGATGATGATAAAGTGTGAAAGTGAACGACTCTGTACTCTCGAAGACAAGACGGGCGGTGTTTAAAAGTTGTATCCGGTGTAATGCTTGAAGTGGTAAAAATTCTATTTTTCAAGACACAATAATTAGTATGCCGACTAAGATCAAAGGATTGTATTCATTCATTAAAAAAATTGGATATGCTGCAGAAATATACAGTATAAATGTGTTGGGTCTGACTAAAAATAACATCGTAAGCAAATAAATTGCATTAATATTAATATTAATACATCTTTGTTTAGTTGGACTTTCCCATGACATCCTCTTTAGGTTTGTTGACTTTTTCAAGAAATTAAACATTTGCCTTAAAAAAAATAAAAAATAAAACTTCTAAAGTGACCTCTAAACTCCACAAGTCTCTTATCAGAAAGCCACTTCACATAAAAACAACAAGGTGGTTTACACTGAACTGAACACTTACACTGCAACGGACAATCAAGTCACAGACAACTATACCATTTAATATTTTTTTCTTTGAATAGTATTTACTTTGATTCCCAGAAATAACACACAATCAACCTCGTTTTCATATTTTACTGTATTTATTTAATTTTGGGCGTAGGAGAGTTCTAGAGATTTCTTTCATACAAATAAGACTTCAATTCTTCCCGCGTGTCTAGTTTTATTTACAGAAGTCTGCTACTCAAAGAGGATATCTTCTTGTGCGTTCGTTCTCAAAATCCTGTAAATGAGCAGGATGTATTCTGTAGAAAAATATGAGTTCTGTCATGATTGTCTGCTTTACTGCTGCAGCTGCGCCTTTCGACCCGACACATCCAATTTAAGCATGACTTCGGGATCACTTTGACCCTGTATGGGATTGGTTCGGAAACTCTATCGCTTAATGTTCTTAGTCCCCTTTACGAAGTTTATGGAAGGTAATCAGTGATGTTGTTCTTTGCTCCCAATTCATGTCATATATTTAGAAGACGCCTCCTACTCAGAGAACTACTGCCCTCATTAAATATACATGCAGTTTAATATTGGTCATTAATACAGCGGTTTGTTTTAGGTCGTTGTGGATTCACCACATTTTGTTTTAGGTCGTTGTGGATTCACCACACGTTGTTTTAGGTCGTAGTGGATTCACCACACTTTGTTTTAGATCGTTGTGGATTCACCACACTGTGTTTTAGCTCGTTGTGGATTCACCACACTTTGTTTTAGCTCGTTGTGGATTCACCACACTTTGTTTTGGTCGTTGTGGGTTCACCACACTTTGTTTTAGGTCGCTGTGGATTCACCACACTTTCTTTTAGGTCATTGTGAATTCACCACACTTTGTTTTACAGAGATGCTCATGGAAGCCAAATTGTAGTTCTGTGAACAGCTAAGCTTTGAACAGCTACGCTTTAAAAGGGCTGTGAACAGCTAAGCTTTAAAAGGGCTGTGAAAAGCTAAGCTTTAAAAGGGCTGTGAACAGCTAAGCTTTAAAAGGGCTGTGAACAGCTAAGCTTTAAAAGGGCTGTGAACAGCTAAGCTTTAAAAGGGCTGTGAACAGCTAAGCTTTAAAAGGGCTGTGAACAGCTAAGCTTTAAAAGGACTGTGAACAGCTAAACTTCAAAAGGGCTGTGAACAGCTAAGCTTTAAAAGGGCTGTGAACATCTGCTTTGGTTCTGTGGTGTTGCTGTACAGATACAGTCCGCAGAGTCGCTGATGTCGATTATGTGTAAGTGTACTTTCAGATGGCAGCGACAGTTCTCAGTCAAAATATCATGACTTGTTCATTTCTGTTAAATCTTGTATTAATGTTGCCTTGCTCGGGGTTATAGCTTATATTTAGTTCTCTCAACTAACGGCTCATAGAGTGTATTAGCCGAGACTTAATATCCCTGAAACTGTGATGTACGTGGTACTGAGTGAGACTGAGTGAGACTGAGTGAGACTGAGTGAGTCTGAGTGAGACTAAGTGAGACTGTGTGAGACTGAGTGAGTCTGAGTGAGACTGAGTGAGACTGAGTGAGACTGAGTCAGACTGAGTCAGACTGAGTCAGACTGATTCTCGTTCTTGCAATTTCGCCTGAATTTTTCGTTGCCATGGACTCCACAGCGAGAAGTAGATAATAGAAGACGTATTCCAACATTTTGTATACAGAATACATTTCCAATCCAATCTGGCAAAAAAGAGCATGCCACCATTTCGAAGTATGTAGCATCATACTTTAAGTACTCACCATCATACAACCCGTATCCTGTTTGGCTTTCCATTTCGAGAGGGATTTAACCCCCCACCCCCTCCCTTAACCTCTTCAAAATCTTCGAGCTTGCGTGGAGATAAGACAGGACATTGGCAATGTTTTTCAACATTATTATGTAACTATCTGTACGATTGTTTCAGCTCGACTCTACCCTTAAGTAAGGTCTTCAACAAGATGTCAGCTCGACTCTACCCTTAAGTAAGGTCCTCAACAAGATGTCAGCTCGACTCTACCCTTAAGTAAGGTCTTCAACAAGATATCAACTCGACTCTACCCTTAAGTAAGGTCTTCAACAAGATATCAGCTCGACTCTACCCTTAAGTAAGGTCTTCAACAAGATATCAGCTCGACTCTACCCTTAAGTAAGGTCTTCAACAAGATGTCAGCTCGACTCTACCCTTAAGTAAGGTCTTCAACAAGATGTCAGCTCGACTCTACCCTTAAGTAAGGTCTTCAACAAGATATCAGCTCGACTCTACCCTTAAGTAAGGTCTTCAACAAGGTGTCGGCTAGACTCTACCCGTAAGTAAGGTCTTCAACAAGATGTCAGCTCGACTTTACCCTTAAGTAAGGTCTTCAACAAGGTGTCGGCTAGACTCTACCCTTAAGTAAGGTCTTCAACAAGGTGTCAGCTCGACTCTACCCGTAAGTAAGGTCTTCAACAAGATGTCAGCTCGACTCTACCCTTAAGTAAGGTCTTCAACAAGGTGTTGGCTCGACTCTACCCTTAAGTAAGGTCTTCAACAAAATGTCAGTAGACTCTACCCTTAAGTAAGGTCTTCAACAAGATGTCAGCTAGACTCTACCCTTAAGTAAGGTCTTCAACAAGATGTCAGCTCGATTCTACCCTTAAGTAAGGTCTTCAACAAGATGTCAGCTCGATTCTACCCTTAAGTAAGGTCTTCAACAAGATGTCAGCTCGACTCTACCCTTAAGTAAGGTCTTCAACAAGGTTTCAGCTCGACTCTACCCTTAAGTAAGGTCTTCAACAAGGTGTCATTTCTTTTAATATGTCCAAACTATTTTATTAGTTTGTTTTGTAATTTCTTTAATAGTTCTTTTTTTTCATACGCAAGGTTGTCATAAGCACTTTCTTCTCTTCTCTTTCCATGAAGTTCTTCATATCTTCTATATATGCACATCTCCGAATCATCAATTATGTTTTCCCGCTTGTTCATTGTATATCTTTCTTAGCCATAAATTCAGTGCTTTTCTTCTGAGTATACGCAATTATACGCCATATAGCCAGATCTTTTTTTACTTGAGCATGTACTTAGAATGTATGAAAACAGACTGCCACTACAAGCACTAAATTGGGTACCAGGTGGCAAAGTAAAAAGAGGAAAACCAAGAGAGACTTCGCAGAATAAACATCAAAGAGAATATGACTGGGTCTAGCAACAATATGCAAGAATTACATACAGTAGTAAAACATTGCACGAACTGGAGAGTTCTGTTATCTGCCCTATCAATCAATATCAATCAATAAAACCCATAACCCTTCAGGGTCGTAGGGGTACCACATTGGAAGCTTCAGCACACAGAGTCATCCAGCGAATTCTATCCTCAGCGATGCGGATGAGTGTGGAAATATCTAGCCCTGTCCATTCCTTGATGTTGTCTGTCCATGTCTTTATTTGTCCTCCTCTGCTTCTTCCACCCTCGACAGTCTTCTTCTTCTTCATCGTTCTTCAGTCAGATATCAGGTTACAGCCCCAATAGCTTCAATGAATTGTGTGATTCGCTTCAGGTCATCCATGGAACCCCTCAAGTCTGGAAGCAGTGCCGTCTCAGTAGGCCATATTTTCTCCCTCTCTTCTTGGTAGAGTTGACAGGCATGAAGAATGTGTTCTGCAGTCTCTGGGCTCAGTCCACAGTTGCACAGGTCTGTCTCACCAATTTTCAGCTTTCGAAACATGTGACTTCTCAGTCTGTTGTGACCAGTTCGTAGTCTGAAAATGATGGTTTGTTCCTTGCGTGACATTTGGTGGTAGGGGTCATTTGGTTCTGCAGTTGGGTGCATTTGCTTCCACTTTTTCTTATATTCTGCTTTTAACATGGTCTTACTTTCATAGTACGTATTATCATTTTCTATTTGTTCCAGTGATCCCCCTTTCCTTGCCAGGAGATCAGCTTTTTCATTTCCAGGTATGCCACAGTGACCTGGGATCCACTGCAGTACTGTTTCTTTGGTGGTACTGCTGAGGTGTAGTAAGCAGGCCGTAAGTTCATTCATGCTCGTGTTCTTTGGATCTTTCAATGCCTGCAATACTGATTTTGCATCCGTTAGAAATACTACATGTCTGTTGTGACTCGGCAAGCAATTCATGAGCATTTTGGCTGCCTCTATTATGGCTTCCATTTCTGCTTTAAAATTTGTGGAATGTTTGCCTGTGGGTATGGATTTCTCTATTTCTTTTCCATCTGGTGTTACTATATATATTCCTGATCCTCCATCTAATACTGCCTCTTTCGCTGATCCATCTGTATATACATGTGTCCATATATCCTTTGGGTATGCTTTCTGTATGTGATTCTTAGTTGTCTCCTTTAGTACTTGTATAGTAGTTTCTGTTTTCGAAATGATGCTTGGTATATTGTCCATAATTCTTGGGAAGTTTTTCCTGTCCCATGTTGGGTATGTGTTAAAGGTGTTTAGTGGTTTTAGGTTTTGTAGGTCTGTATCTGTGAGTGATTTCTGGAGCTGTTTAGCGGAGTGTAGAAAGCTACCTCTTTTGAGTCGCTCTTTTGTAGGTCTGCTTAGTCTTTGGTTCATTTGATGACTCTCCAAACATTTGAACTTTGCATACTGTGTGAGGATTTTTTCATTTCTTCTTTCTTCCATTGATGGCAAACCTGTGCATGTTTCCATTTCTGTGATTGGGGTAGTATTCATACCTCCTGTTATAATTCTGAGATTGCGGTTTTGTATCTTTGAGATCTTGTGAGTGTTACTCTTGGCTGCAGTCCCCCATGCTGACATTCCATATTCCAAAGCTGGTCTTACATAACCTGTATATGCTCTACTTAGAATTTTTCCATTTGCACCCCAATCTGTTCCAGCCAATTTTTTAAGGAGTGCTGTCCTCATTGTACCTTTTGTTTGGCACTTGTCTATGTGCTGTTTCCATGTAAGTCTTGGATCAAAAGTGACTCCAAGGTATGTAGGTGTCTCATCTTTTGGCAATGTTTGACCATTTATGGTTAGTAGGATTTTCTGTGGTTTGGTGGACATGCTGAAGATGGTATAGGTAGTTTTTTGGACATTGATAGACATGGCCCATTGGTCTGTCCACTTGGCCAAATTGTCCATAGTTTCTTGCAACCTTATTTTTGTTGTGCCTACGCTCTCTTCACTGCACCATATCGCCAGATCGTCTGCATACATTGCAGCATTTACTTTACGCGAGAGAATTTGGTCAATGTCATTCATAAATATAAGGAACAGAGTGGGGGATAGAACACCTCCCTGTGGTACTCCATGCTTAAAGAGTTTCTTTCTGCTATGCTTCATTTCAAGCTTCACTGCTGCTTTTCGGTTGTGCAGGTAGTGTTTTATCCAGTAATACATGCGCCCTGTCACTTTGTTTTGTTGTAGTTTAAGGAGGAGTCCATCTTTCCATACACAATCAAAGGCTTTTTCCATATCTACCCACACCACTGATGTCTGCTTTTTTTCCTGGAAAGCATCCTCTACTTCCTGGGCAATTAGTGTAATCTGGTCTTCAGTTGATCTACACTTTCTGAAGCCAGCTTGCTGATCTAGCAGGATTTTATTTTTTTCTAGGAACCACATCATTCTTTTGTTTACCAGGCGCTCCATTAATTTGCAAACACAGCTGGTCAGACTTATTGGGCGATAGCTGTCCACCTTATTTTTTGGCTTGCCTTTCTTGTGGATGGGTATCATTATGGCGGTTTTCCACACCTGTGGCACTAGACCTCTATCCCAACAGTTGTTAAAAAATTTTATTAATTTCTTTTTTGCTGATGGTCCGATGTGAATTAGCAGTTCATTTGGTATGTCATCAGGGCCAGGTGATTTCCTAAGTTTTAATACTGCTAGTTCTTCATTTAGTTCATTAATCGTGAATGGAATATTCATGACATCTTGTTTATCTTTGCTGATCTCTTTTTCGATATTCCGTAGTTCTTTTCTTACTTCTCTTCTCCTATTTTCATCGACTTTGTGGCAGGCAGTACTTTGGTAATGCTGTATAAAGTGATTTGCAGCCTTCTTTCCTGTGAGTACATCTCCACCATTCTCTATAGCTACTGGTGCTGTTTTGTTATCTTCATTGTTGAGCATTTTTGTTATTTTCCATAGCTTTCTTCCCTCTTTGTCGAAGTTTAAATTTTCTGTTTTTTCATGCCAGCTTTTCCTTGTGTTTGTAATTGTCGTTTTTCTTAGTTTGGCTACAGCAGCTTTTAGTGATATGTTGTTTTCTGTAGATGGGCTTTTTTCTGCTGTGTCTCTGGCCTTTGACACTTCTTTCTCCAACTCATCGAGTTCGTCAGACCAGTATGGTTTGTAATTTTTCCTAGCACCTCTTGGTATGGTTTGCTTGGCTGCTTGAAGAAGTGCAGAAGCCAGGAGTTGTGCAGTTTTGTTCACGTTTTTAATCCTTGGATTTAAGGTTTTTGTGAATTTGTCTGTCAGGTCAGCAAACTTACTCCAGTTTGCTTTCTTGAAGTTCCATCTGGGTGTGGTTGTAGGGCCAGCAGGGGTATGGTTAATGTCAATGGTGAGTTTGATGGGGCGATGGTCACTTCCGCCAAGCTGCTCCAGCACTTCCCTGTATGTTATTTTCGCTAAGGCGTCTGTTGCAAAGGCTAGGTCAGGGGTTGAGGTGGTGTGCCATCTTCTAGAGTAGAAAGTTGGGTGGTCTTCAGGTTCATTAAGCAGTTGAAGTTTCACCTCACACTGCCAGTCTTCCACTTCTTCTCCTCTAGTATCTTGTTCTGTATATCCCCAACTCTGTGAGTGGCTATTGAAGTCACCAATTACAAGACAGTTATCTTTTTCTGTGTTAATTGTGTGTAGAGATAGGCTCTTGTCTTGTGGACAGTAATAGTTATATACTGTGACCTCTTTAGTTGGAAGGGTTAGACAGGTTCCAATGATTTCAGCCTGTTCTTCTGTGTCTACTCGAATTTCAGAGGCAACGATATTGTTTTTCACCAGTATAAGAACCCCTCCTTTATGTCTTTTTTCTCTGTCGTTCCGAAATGTTTGGTATCCTCGGATGTTGAATCTACTGTTGTTTGTGAGGTGTGTTTCATGTATGCATGCTATGTCGATTTCCTCTGTGTGTAATCGGTTTGCAAGTGCAGTCTTTTTATTGTACACGCCCTCTGCATTCCACTGCAATATTTTTAAGTGCTTATTTTTGTCTGCATCATGATCTATATGTGATTTTTTTGAACCAGTAGTTTTTTTCCTCTGATCTCTTTTCCTGGCTCCACAAATTGAGACAGAGGTACCACCAGTCGCTGAGGGTGGGCTCCTTCGAGGCTTAGAGCCCGGCACTTCATCCACCTGACGGGATTCCACAGATGAAGCACCAAAACGAATCATATGTAACCTTTTATTTGACATGTGAAGTCATTGCGTGACACTGTGGTTTTCAGCCTTGGCTGGACTATTTTGTACCTTTCGGTCCAGTGTCTCCGTCTTCCATCTTACTTTTGAGTCAGGATGTGTTTCCCTAGCCCTTATCCATCCAAGGATTGTCCACAGGGCAGTGGAGGTTTCATTTTGGAGTTTTCCTTCTCCTAGACAGCTTGCCTAACAGGGTTAACGAGCACCATCTGCCCGGGGTTTTGAGGTAGAGTTCCCCTCTCCTAGGATAATTTTTTTGTTGCCAGGTATTCATTATCCTCCTCTGTGGTTTATTTCTTGTAATCTAAGACACCTCTCATTCAGGGAAGGTGATTTAAGAACATTGCTCTCTCTTGTTCTAATATCTATAATTTCCCATTTACCCTACCCAACCCTCTAACCCTACCTAAACCCTATCCCTACCCCCCTCCCCTCCCCCCTGGCACATTCCTGGAGTGGGGTCTCCAGCAACCTGAGCTTATAGCGGCTCATACTCGCTTTGATGCTGCCAGTCAATGGACATATGGGGTATTTCAGTGGGAATATCAGCGCCGACTGATATCCCACCCCGTCCTCGTGGTCAGCGAACCCTCGACAGTTCCCTGCAGTATTTTTTTTTGACAAGGAATCGTGCCTGCATACATGTCCGAACCATGCTAGTTAATTATCCATTGTAGTATTTCAGTGGGCAAAAGGTTTAGCTAGTGGTGCCCATCTCCTCTCCAGCTGTCCTTCTGATGTGGTTATATGGATGTGTTTTCTCTCTCCATCTCCATTGCACTTTGCTGATGCTGACACTACATCACATTTGAACTTCGCGCTGAGCGCATCGCTACCATTTCACTAGGTCACAACCTTACTTCGTACGCATCCACATTAAGACTTCTAAACTTGATAATACCTTCACTATGTTGTTATCTTTTAATCCATTAACGAGTAACCTTCAAGATATTATCCCGAATTGACATATTTTCCACTGCACACTAATTCACTGAATATCTGCCCTATGCACTTTATTGTGTGGTTTCCTATATCCAGGAGACATGTTGCAGCAAACATTTGTTGATGATAAAGAAATTATTGATGATAATGCTGCTAGATAAATTATACTGATTTTGTTTAAAAAGGCTGGCAATCGCAAGCCTCATCAAAGAAAGGTATATAACGTTAGTTTAGTTATGAAACAACATAACTGTATTACAAAACTAACAATTATTTACGTGATACATCAATAACTCGAATGACGTTATAAATTTTATAATATGATAAACTATATACTATTCTATGAGTAACAGTGCTAAATACATTTAATTAATTTTATTGAAATAGCGGTATATTTTATACATAAATGATGACCCGAGGAACATCTAATATCGTTGAAACTTATAAATCTATACATGTGTAGATACCTAAATATTATATTTCTGCTGGTTATATCCCTTAACTAAAACAAGAACTTATTATAATATTATCTCCCCTATAACTTGAAGATTTATATTAATTACATCAACATATACGACTCTATTTCTGTTTTTGCATTCATTATCAACCTCCTGCTGGTTAGTAGGGTGTAGTCTGAGGGTGTAGGTCCATCGTAGAGGCACAGTGAATCAGGACGTGATAATCCTTTTGACTTGAACATTTCGTTGCATGCAGTGCCGTGTTTACACTTGATAAGGTCCTAAGCTATTTGAGATACGAGTATAAAGCCCTTTATACGTCCAGATATTATATGTCAGTACCAAATTTATTTTTTGGGGTTTAAGCTTTTAGTAATAGCTTTTTTAGCTTATATGTAAATCCGGTCCTGGTTGCATGCCTGGAGCAATAGAGAAATTCGGCATAACCAGTAGTCAATTGGTGGCGTGGAATGAGCACAGTGAACCCTATCTTGGCTGCAGTGGTTCGGAGCAGTGCATAGGTTGAAACCTACCTTCCTAGTGGTGTGATAGTTATTCTCTGGCTCTGGCCCGGGGTGGGCCGAAAATCAACATACTTCCCAGCAATATAATGCATTTTAATGGCATTGAGTCAAACGACATGAGCCCATGGACCGCTGGATCAGCAACCAACCAACCAAGCAATCATGAACATGCAATCAAGCTCTGGCCTGTCAATTATATCTTCTTCTTCTTCAGCGTTCATTCTCAAATTCCCACTGGATATCTTGTGTAACAGGACAATGGTTCTGCAAGATTCGAAGTTGGATGTAGTCCAGAGAATGGAAATGCGTTGTGTTGACGTTTTATTTGCGCCAATGTCCCAACACATCAGTCTTCGGCGGGACAGTTAGTTTGAAATACAGCACTAGCTGATTCTCATCCGGTGAATTTCTAGTATAGGTCTCCACTGCGCTATAAATAGTGCACTGTTTACATTAATGCCATGGATTTTCCTAGCCGTGCATGCGCAGACACTACACAAGAAACGTCCATCTTTCGACACAAGCGATATTTTACAAAATACATTTATTTTCCAATGATTTCTACTCCAATTGAGCAGCTAAGTGAACATTAGTCTCAATTCTAAAAACTAATTCTAACCCTAACCCAAAGGTTAACACTGTGAAAGTTAGGTTAGTTAGTTAGTTTGTTCCTTTCTTGCCGCAAGCGACACAAGGGGCAGAGGTTTTGGTTCTCCATATGATGCGGTTCGCTGCCTGCAGCTTTAGTTCCTGGATGGTCTTAAAGCCTATTAATTCCCCTTCTTTAAGAATGGTGTTTTTAAGAGTTGTTTTAGGTCTTCCTCTTTTTCTTTTACCCTCAGGTGACCACATAAGGGCTTGTTGGTTTATTATGTTTACATCTAGTCGTAAAGCGTGACCAAGGTATTTCCATCTTCGGTACCAGACCTCGAAACTAGAACAAAGGTCACAGTGGAGGCCTATACTAAAAAAATCATCCTTGTGCATACACAGTTGTCGGGATGGTCTTCTTGCTACCTTCTCGAGTGTACAACCTAGACTTCCTGTGATATTATGAGAAGGCACCCTATTGTAGCCAAAAGGAGCCACCGCTCGTTCTTTCTCCGCACTACATATTTCTTGACTGGTGTTCACTACAGCTCGTCCAGAGCAGAACTGCACTCAAAGTCTTGTCGCCAATCTAATTTATTTCCAAACTTGCTAGTCTAAAAGTGTCAGCAATTTTCTTCAACGTCCAAGACCGATCACTTTCTCCACCCACATCCCGTACCACACACACAAGTTTTTGAATATTTATCGTCAATTTTACGTACACCGCATATTTTGTTATCTTAAACTTATTTAACACTAATTCTTCTTGATTCTTGATTAGAAAACTGGCCTCACAGCACGTGGGGCATTCCCATAAGTGCTCCCCACTCCCCTCTGTTCCAGGAGCCATTCGACTCAATAGTGTTTCTAGTCCAATGCCGCCTAAACAGAAGTCGACATCAGGGCACAACTCTGGCCCCTGCGACAGTTTTCTTTGTTGTTCCTCCCACCCACGCCGCGTCCGTAACTAGTTCAAGCACAACGTCGGCCTGTCGGAACAACATGGTAACTGTTATCGAAGGTTACGACTACGGGATTGTATAGATGACATACCATGAAGCTTCTATAAGAAGATAACCTCAATATAAAGGCATGTCATCTACTAAGGTTTTCTGTTGCTTGGGTGGTTTGTCTAGTGAGCCATTGGTGAGACCCACAGACACAACCACATGCGCAAATTTAATGCTAATTTATTTATCCTTCTCGCAATTATAGAAAACCAATTCTACAACTTCACGTGATCCCAGTCGTCCGGGTATAACAAAGCCCGGCTACTCTAACTTCTTATTTTACCGTTTGCTAATAACCAGTCAGACAACAGGCTGATTAGAAATATATATTGAGAACTGACTACATCAATAAAGTGTGAAAACAGCTACTCCCCATACATAGAAATAAGAAGAGGGGTAATGATGTATTTTACCACCAAGTCTATTTAATATATACACACAGATAATATCATTAAAAATATAGAAGAAATGCCAGGACTCAAGTTCAATGGGAAAATAATAAACAACATTAGATATGCAGATGACACTGTTCTTTTGGCAGAAAGTGAACATGAACTACAAAGACTAATAGATCAAGTCAATAAATCAAGTAATGAATATGGACTGGATATAAATATTCAAAAACCAAAAACCATGATAATCAGCAAAGACACAGAAGAACAGGAGGTAAACATAAACATACATGGAGAGAAACTACAACAGGTAAAACATTATCAATGTCTTGGACACATAGTCACAAATAATGGCAGATGTGAAATAGAAGTTAAAAGGAAAATAGCAATGGCTAAAAGTACCTTCACTGAAATGAAGAAAATAGTAACATCTAAACAAATTACAAACAAGTTAACAATGAGAATTATAAAATGCTACATCTATTTTATATTAATGTATGGTTCAGAAACATGGATACCAAAAAAATAATTAGAAGAGAGAATTGATGCCATTGAGATTTGGGTATATAGAAGAACATGGAAAATATCATGGAAAGAGAAGAAAACAAATAAAGAGGTTCTAAAAAACACTAATGACGAAAGAAATATTAAGAGAAATAAAGATTAGGCAAATAAAATATTTTGGACACATTAAAAGACATGTCACCTTAATGAAGACCTTACTTGAGTCAAAGGGAAGAGAGAAAAACGTAGACAGAGATACAAGTGGGAGAGTAACATCACAAGATGGACAGGTCTCAATCTAGCAGAGTGTACTACCAAAACACGAGACAGGGAATGTTGGAGATCTATTGCAGCCAACCTTTGTTGCGGAGACGGCATTTGATGATGCGGAATAACCTTAAAACAGAATAGGAAAGATCATTCTCCTGTCCTATAACGTCTAAATAAACTCAGTTACTTCTCTTTGACCATCATCATCATCATCAGGTGCCATGCCGGGTGGCGTAGGCGGTCATGGCTCTCCACAGCTCTCTGTCCACAGTATTATGTATCAAAGTCGTTGTTGTTTCTTTGCCGTGCCAGGTTGTCAAACTGTCTAATATTTTCTCACGTTGTCGCCCTCTGTCTCTGGTGCCTTCAATCTTGCCTGTTGTGATTATGTTCTCTAAACCTGCCTGTCTCATGAAGTGGCCAAAAAAAGAAGATTGCCTTTTTCTTATATTCTTGATTAAGGTCCGTTTCGCATTTAACTCTTTTAATACCTCTACATTAGTTTTTCTGGCAGTCCATGGTATTCTCGGCATTCTTCTGTAGAACCACATCTCTGTTGCCTCCAATCTCCCACTTTCCAGTTTGTTTATTGTCCAAGACTCGCACCCATATGTTAGTATAGGGGTTATATAGCACTGCAGAACTCTCTTTCTCACCTCTAATGACAAGGTCATATTACACAGTATATTTTTCATTTTTCTGAATGTTGTTTTTGCCTGTCCTATTCTGCATCTTATTTCTGTTGAACTTCTTCCATCTGCTGTTATAATTGTACCTAGATATTTGAATTGGTGGACCTGTTTTAATACTATATCATTCACTATAATCTTGCAAGGTGTATTATTTTCTTTCTTTGAAATAACCATTACTTCTGTTTTCTTGATATTTAGGAAGAGACCTTTCTCTTTGCTTTCTGTGACTACTACTTTAATTAATTTTTGAAGGTCTTCCTCACTTTTTGCAATCAGAACAGTGTCATCCGCATATCTCAAATTATTTATGTTATGTCCTCCCACTGATATTCCTGGGATATCTACTATTGCACGCAATATGTTTTCACTGTATAGAGAGAACAGGTCTGGTAAAAGCACGCATCCCTGTCTGACTCCTTGTTCATTCTTTCCATTTCTTGCTTGATGTTGTCTAATTTACCACACTGCGCTAACGATCTGACGTTCCATGTTGCTATATTAACACTAACTGTAGGCCTACTTCTGTGTGGCGCCATGACTTTCATCTTGGAAGAATAATGTGGTAGTTTCCCGTTGCTTTCCACATCCATATGGTGGATATATCTTTGACCATAGCAATCAATTACGGCCTTATTGCAATATGTTATCTTGTTTTCCTGTTACAGAAGGAGTTATCAACATTATGACACGGCACGGTATTACTGCATATCAAACGACCACATGTGTAATAGCCTTAAAAACCGATCGTCATTCAATCCTGCAACACCTAGCAGCATACGTAGAGAAAAGACAATAGATAGAGTAACCATTGCAGCTTTTCTCAGACACTTCATTTCACATGCAAGTAAATATAAGTAGGAAGCCAGAGGACAATTTTAAAAAATTCTTGAGACTAACGGGAATTGAACCACTCCGTACAACGGCACCAAATCGCCTAGCAACTATTGAACACGCGTTTATTGTTTGTTGTTTGTTGTTACTGAGGATATTTCAAACCTGTACGGGATGTTTGTTGTTGTTGTACTAGTCCTTGTCTCGGTCGGTCTGTTCTGGTGACTTTGTGTGCACGATTTGAAAGGCTTGATGAAATCGCATCTTTTTTTGGAGATGCGGTTAGTCAAGTACGGAAGAACGCGTGTTCAATAGTTGCTAGGCGATTCGGTGCTGTTGAACGGACTAGTTCAATTCCCGTTAGTCTCAAGAATTTCACATGTAACGATTTTTCTCTACTTCGAGACAGTTAAAGAACATGTTTGACATTGGTAGAAAAGTGTTGGTATGACAATGTAGATATTATCTGTCGTTTGATGTCCATCTTGATCCTTGGATGATCTGAAGATCACATGAACTAATACCTGACATGGACACACATAACTAAGACACACATAACTAAGATACATATAACTAAGACACACATAACTAAGATACACATAACTAAGATACACATAACTAAGATACACATAACTAAGATACACATAACTAAGATACACATAACTAAGACACACATAACTAAGATACACATAACTAAGATACACATAACTAAGATACACATAAACTAAGATACACATAACTAAGATACACATAACTAAGATACACATAACTAAGATACACATAACTAAGATACACATAACTAAGATACACATAACTAAGATACACATAAACTAAGATACACATAACTAAGATACACATAACTAAGACACACATAACTAAGATACACATAACTAAGACACACATAACTAAGATACACATAACTAAGATACACATAAACTAAGATACACATAACTAAGATACACATAACTAGATACACATAACTAAGATACACATAAACTAAGATACACATAACTAAGATACACATAACTAAGATACACATAACTAAGATACACATAACTAAGATACACATAACTAAGATACACATAACTAAGATACACATAACTAATATACACATAACTAAGATACACATAACTAAGATACACATAACTAAGACACACATAACTAAGATACACATAACTAAGATACACATAACTAAGATACACATAACTAAGATACACATAACTAAGATACACATAACTAAAATACACATAACTAATACCTGACATGGACGATGAGTATGCACACATTTGGTTAGTAAATCTTCTTCTACTTCAGCGTTCATTCGCAAACTCCCACTGAATCTCTCTTGTAGCAGGACACCTTCTCAAACTCGCACTGAATCTCTCTTGTAGCAGGATACCTTCTCAAACTCGCACTGAATCTCTCTTGTAGCAGGACACCTTCTCAAACTCCCACTGAATCTCTCTTGTAGCAGGACACCTTCTCAAACTCCCACTGAATCTCTCTTGTAGCAGGACAACTTCTCAAACTCCCACTGAATCTCTCTTGTAGCGGGACACCTTCTCAAACTCCCACTGAATCTCTCTTGTAGCAGGACATCTTCTCAAACTCGCACTAAATCTCTCTTGTAGCAGGACACCTTCTCAAACTCGCACTGAATCTCTCTTGTAGCAGGACACCTTCTCAAACTCGCACTGAATCTCTCTTGTAGCAGGACACCTTCTCAAACTCGCACTGAATCTCTCTTGTAGCAGGACACCTTCTCAAACTCTCACTGAATCTCTCTTGTAGCAGGACACCTTCTCAAACTCCCACTGAATCTCTCTTGTAGCAGGACACCTTCTCAAACTCCCACTGAATCTCTTTTCTAGCAGGACAATGGTCTAACAAGATTCCCAGCATAATGTAGTCCAGAAAATGGAAATGCATTGTGTTCCCGCTTTATTTGCGCCAATGGCCCGAAACATCCGTCTTCGGTGGTGGTTAGTAAATTAATTTGATAACATATCACTTATGGAAATGTACCAATATCTATGATGCTTGTTCCTACACGAGAATCGGTACAGTACAAGTAGACGCCACCACATGTTTCATTATTTCTCTTGTCTATGTTTGTACATTCATGCTCATCATTTAATAAATTGAAATATTGATTTTTTTAGGGTAGGTGGTTAGGGTTAGCTATGTAAAACACACCTATCCTAACCCTAAATCAAACCCTAAAATACATTAATATTGAAATTATTACAAGATGTAAATGAAAAAGCAGACCAACTGGCTAAGGAAGGTGCTGCCGAAGACCAACCAGATATACCAATCACATACCATCAGAAAAAACAGATGATCAAGTCCATAAGAAAGCCACAAACACCAACACAAGATGACTATCATATTATGAACAGATCAGAACAAGTTATAATTCTACGTCTCAGAACAGGACACAACCTACTCCGCAGTCACATGTATACAAAGTTCAAGATTGGCAACACTGCCATGTGTACATGTGGACAGGTAGCACAGAGTACCAAGCACATACTTCAAGAGTTTTCTGAGCATGAAACGCTGAGGCAGACATATTGACCAGAGGAAACAACACTGGAATCAAAGCTCTATGGGACACTGTATGAACTACAAAAGACAGTGAGTTTTATTAAGGAGACAGAATTACAGATATAGACATGTTTCAAGTGTGAGTTTTATTCAGGAGACAGAATTACAGATATAGACATGTTTCTTCTTCTTCTTCTTCAGCGTTCATTCTCAAACTCCCGTTGGATCTCTCTTGTAGCAGGACCATGGTCCTATTAGATTTCCAGCAGGATGTAGTCCAGAAAATGGAAATGCGTTGTGTCGCCGTTTTATTTGCGCCAATGGCCCGACACATCCGTCTTCGGTGGAGACATGTTTCAAGTGTGAGTTTTATTCAGGAGACAGAATTACAGATATAGACATGTTTCAAGTGAACGAAAGAAGAAGAAGAACAAATATAGACATGTTTCAAGTGAACGAAAGAAGAAGAAGAACAAATATAGACATGTTTCAAGTGAACGAAAGAAGAAGAAGAAATTACACGATGCACATGAAATTTGCAAACATAGACAAGGGAAATAACTCGACTATGAGGTGACGTCTGCTTGTACTGTACCAGAGAATCAACAGAGGTCTATGAAAACCGAAGATCTATCACGTGTCTCTTGCATGAAATATTGTGATGTGTGTGGACATAAGAAAATGTCGCAACATTAACTGGAGCGGACAATTTGACAAATAAAGTACATTATAGTAGAATGTATATTTCAAACAGAGACTGAAATGGTTTAGTCACTGAATGAGAATGACATAGACACGCGGTTATATCGATAGCAACGCAGTACAGCGGCAAAGAGAACAAACATGCGTGGTCAAGTTTAACTTTGGGCTGGAAGAATATAACATGCAAGTACGAGACCCAGATCTCTCGCTGGCCTACTATACTGGTGATATGGTTTCCTAACTCATCGTCTGTTCTCATACTCCCGCATATATATAGGATGTAGTCCGGCTTACGGATTGAGTTGTGTCATGGCTTACAACATAGCTTCGATATCTGCGCTTTAAGACCAGAAGCGTCCAACTTCAGCATAACGTCTGGTATATTGACCATATATGGGATTGGACAGCAAACCCCACCCCAAAATCCTCCTTAGTCGCCTCATGAGCCATGCATGGAAGGTAAACAGATTTGTTTGTATTTGCTGACCCCACAACGCAAATGTGCAATATGGTTACAGACGTTCGACAAAAGTGGTAAAAGACTGATAGTATTAGATACCATCACCCAAGTCAGATGTGTCGAGAAATTAACGTTAAAAAAAAATGAGACACGACGCTCTTTTCTGTTTTCTTAATATATGTGGCTCAGAAACATGGACAATAAACAAACAATTAGAAGACAGCATTGATGCCTTTTATATGTCGATATATAGAAGAATAGGGAGAATGTCGTGGAAGGAGAAGAAAATGAAGTTTCTAAAAAAAAATTCTTAATATGAAGAAAGAATTATTAAAGGAAATAAATGTCAAACAAATAAAATATTGTAAACACGGTAAAATCCTTGTTGAAGAACTTCACTTTGAGTGTAAAGTCGAAGGTAAGCGAGCAAGAGGTAGGCAGAGATACAAGTGGGTAACATTACGAGATGGACATGTTAGTCTATAAGATTGTACAACCTGAGAAAAAAAGGCAACATATGATAGCGGTCTGTAGAAGTAAGACTTCTTTGATGATACGGCACTTGATGATGAATTATGTTACTTGATATGTTATATTGAGTTTATTAGAAGGGCTGGCTATAGCAAGCCCCATCAAAAAAATGGTATAATTTGTTTATTTTTTGTGAAAAAACGTCTAACGAATACGATACTAAACACTATTTATGTCATTCATCAATAAATTGTATGACGTAGGTAATTTTATAATATGACAAACTATATACTATTGTATGAGTAACACTGCAAGAATAATTCAAATATTTTTATTATAATTGCGATATATATTATGCGCAAATAAATTCCTAAGAAAAATCTAACATGATTTACGTTTTTAAATCTATATAATGTGTTGATACATTGTCATTATATTTCTGCTGATTATATCCCTTAACTAAAGCATAATTTATTCTAATATTATCTCCCTTACATTTTTAGGTTTTAAATATACTGCAACGTCAACATAATACTCTCTTTTTCTGTTTCTGCATTCATTCTCGAACTCCTGCTGGTTAGCAGGGTGTAGTATGAAAAATGGCAGTTTATATTTGCAGTTTGACTGCGATCTCTGTGCATTTTGGTTTGACATATCCGACTTCAGCATGAAGGAAAACTGCCCACATTGACTGATGCTTTTATTCTACTGTACAACTGCTCGCAATAATCATTTTACTGAAAGTGGACTATTTCTTTCAATAGATTCCAATTGCTTCACTTCTGCGTTATTCACAAGAATACATTAACAACATAACGCGACAATTAAGAATGGCAATATTGGCGTTCCCGTTCTCGTGTCAGAGTAAAAGACAAACTATATTTATTCATTAAAAGCATACTTAACTCTGTCATGTGAACGTCCATGGCAGACAGCAACGCAAGACAGCTGCAAAAAGCATGCGTGCCCTCGTTTAGCTTTGAGCTTGATGGCTAGCTTGTTCGTCAGAGACTCAATTTTTTTTTTAATTTTTTTATATACAACATTTACATCAAAGAATATCGAAGTAACAACAACGGACGTATGAAATGTGATATATTTTGCCCATAAGATGAAATGTGAAATGGTGGTTCTTTACAATTTAATGACACTACAGCTAGTGCTTGACTTAGACCACCATCGGTTCCGATATCATTATCAAGTGCCGTCTTCACAGCGAAGGTTGGCTGCAACGGATCTCCAACATCCCCTATCTCTTGTATTGGCGGGGCACTCTGCTAGAGTGTAACCTGTCCATCGTGTGATGTTACTCTCCCACTTGTATCTCTGTCTACCTCTTGCTCGCTTCCCTTTGACTTTAACCTCAAGTAAGGTCGTCAATGAGGAGCGCGTTAGCCTAGTGTATAGTGAGTTTGCTTGCTATCATCTGGTTACAGCGTGCCAGGTTCGAAACCACGTCCGGACATATAAAAGAAAAAAATCCGGGTTGTGATTTCTCACTTGACACGACCACTCCTCCAGTCGACTCAGCTGTAAATGAGTACCTGACGCATGAGTTATGGAAGGTAAAAAAACAGCAAGGAAGGGAACTGGCCACCCCACCTAATAGTTGATGCGGCTTAGTACATGAAGAGTTATCTTCATCACCGACGGCAGATGCCATAGGACCTACCTTTACCTTTACCTTTAAGGTCGTCAATAAGGTGTCATGTATTTTAATGTGTCCAAACTATTTTATTTGCCTGATCTTTATTTCTCTTAGTAGTTCTTTCTTCATATTAAGTGTTTTAGCACATCTTATTATTGTTATAAATCATAATTTTCGATGTTTGTTTTGTGCCATTTGTATCATCTCTACTCCATTTTGTTTCTTATTTTTACATCGTCAGGTTTAAGAAAAACACTGCATTAATTGTACATGTACAACCGGTTTAATATTTGCAACAAAAAAATTGGTAGCATATCCTTTACAGGACTTAGCTATCAACCAAGCATTTCTGTGGTGATTTTCTAGGTAATATAAATACGTTCGGTAGTTTGCCAGTGCTTTCTGAACGGTCCGGATGCACAATTGCCTGTAGCGGGGATCGAACTCGGTACCATGGCCGTCACAGACGAGCTCTGTACCACTTCGCCACAATTTGCAAAACATACAAAAAATACAGGAGTGGAAAATACTAAAGGAAACATATTCCCTCCCAATCGCAAAACGCATCAAAATGTGATTAACATCAAAATGTGATTAACATCAAAATGTGATTAACATCAAAATGTGATTAACATCAAAATGTGATTAACATCAAAATGTGATTAACATCAAAATGATTGCAGACAACTCCGTTCGACTGATAATTGAGGCAGAAAACAATCTGACATCTAATACATGTATAGCTAGCGATTGTGGTCGTAAAGTCGAATGGTGCAAGATGTCGTAAAATGTAAGTGGTAAAATGTAATGTCGTAAAATGTTATAGGTGGTAAGTCTTTCTGTAGTGATAAAAAGGATGACAACAATAAACTAATGGCAATCGTGACTATTTATATATTTCTATACGTGTTCACATCTTGTTATATCATCTGCTTTTATATATATATATATATTCCTACCAACACTGTGTTACCAGTGCCAAACCTGGTCTCTCTCATCTTCACATTACAGAAAGATAGTGACATGCGAGATGAAATGCTTGAGGAAAGCTGCCGGGGTCATCAGGCTTGATAGATTACGAAATGAATACATCAGGGAAAGAATAGGTATAATATCTTGTACAGATTACATAGAGAGAGAACAGATCAAGTGGTTTGGCCACATTATGAGAATGCATCACGAAAAGTTGCCCATACAAGCATATAACCAAATGAGATCAGGGTACAAAGCCAGAGGAAGACCACGGAAAAGATGGATAGAAAACGTCAGGGACATCCTGTACAGACACGGTCATAGCACAGCCGAGGCCACACGTCTGGCTTTAGAACGCAAGCTGGAGCTCTAATCATCTCTACACTTAACGGCAAGAGTTGATCACAAACCACCTGGGGAAAGACAATAGACTATATATATATATATATATATATATATATATATATATATATATATATATATATATATATATATATATATATATATATATATATATATATATATATATATATATATATATATATATATATATATATATATATATATATATATATATATATATATATATATATATATATATATATATATATATATATATCAGTGGCGTATACTAAGCATAAGCAAGGCAAGCATTGCATGCCTTCAAGAGTTGCGAAAATGATAAACCAGTCAGTGATCTATCCCCCATCCAAACTTAGCCCTTGCAGCATTGCTCAAAAATATATTTTAAAATATTTTTCTCACAAATCTGAATTTTTCCGAAAATTATTGGCAGCACTGAAGCAATTTTGAAGTTGCTTTCGTTAAAATAGTCCCTTTACATATAAGCGCAGTGATATACTGTGTGTTTTTTTTAAATCCTTGTCTCCAGAGTAAGCTTGCGATGAAAAAAAAATTAATACATTTTATGATTCAATCACTATTATAACAATTTAGCACTGGCAAATAATAAATTGATTGATGAACATTTATTTACTGGTGTGAAACAGTGCAATTTCTATGTTCTAGTACTTTTATTTGAATGTTAAACTAATGATAACAATGCAAGCAATTATAATCTTGATTGCATACACACACACTTGTTTAGTAAGCTATTTCTGGTCACTTTTGGTACACGTCACGTGATCTTACTCAACACACACGCACATTTACACAGCGATGTAGTTTCGATTTCAAATCTTAAGAATTCAAAACAACAAACGTGATTTTAATCAGCTGATATTTAATATTTTGTGTTTGTACAGAAACATGTGTATTGCTATTGTTAATTACTAAACTTAGTATATTTGTTTACTGTGGTGGTTATTATGGCTGATTCTATTAATGATGTTGTTGTAGATTTATTTGAGCGACCGTTTCAATCGCGAACATTTAATGAAAAATTGGACTTGGTAAAAATGGGCAGACCGATTCCTGCGTTAAGCAGTTTGAAACGAGAAGGAACAAAATGTGTCCGTTCATTTAACAATGATTTATATAAGAAAGTCGTTTGGCTTTGTGGTTCATAGATTTCTTTTGAACAAAGGACTTCACAGTGGTCTTCCAGAACTTCATAAACTTTGTGAATTAATATTGACAATTCCTGCATCGTCGTCTTCAGTGGAACGTTCGTTTTCTGCATTAAAACGCATTAAAAATGTCATAATGAACTCGCAGGGGCAATGTCGTCTTTCTGCTCTATCAATGATGTCAATTGAAAAAGACCTTCTTGTAGAGATGAAAGGCAATGATGACTTTTATAACAAAGTAACAGATGACTTTAGCAGAAAGAGCCGCAGAATAGAACTGAACTTCAAATAACTGGGTGAGTAGAAAATTATCATTTTTTAAAAGTTGCATGCTCTCTTTCAGACCCCAGGATACGCCACTGGATAGAAGAACATGGAAAATATCATGGAAAGAGAAGAAAACAAATAAAGAGGTTCTAAAAAAAACACTTATGACGAAAGAAATATTAAGAGAAATAAAGATTAGGCAAATAAAATATTTTGGATACATTAAAAGACATGTCACCTTAATGAAGACCTTACTTGAGACAAAGGGAAGAGAGCAAAACGTAGACAGAGATACAAGTGGGAGAGTAACATCACAAGATGGACAGGTCTCAGTCTAGCAGAGTGTACTACCAAAACACGAGACAGGGAATGTTGGAGATCTATTGCAGCCAACCTTTGTTGCGGAGACGGCATTTGATGATGAGGAATAACCTTAAACAAAACAGAATAGGAAAGATCATTCTCCTTTCCTATAACGTCTAAATAAACTCAGTTACTTCTCTTTGACCATTGCAATCAATTACGGCCATATTGCAATATGTTATCTTGTTTTCCTGTTACAGAAGGAGTTATCAACATTATGACACGGCACGGTATTACTGCATATCAAACGACCACATGTGTAATAGCCTTAAAAACCGATGGTCATTTAATCCTGCAACACCTCACAGCATACGTAGAGAAAAGACAATAGATAGAGTAACCATTGCAGCTTTTCTCAGACACTTCATTTCACATGTAAGTAAATATAAGTAGGAAGTCAGAGGACAATTTAAAAAAATTCTTGAGACTAACGGGAATTGAACCACTCCGTTCAACGGCACCAAATCGCCTAGCAACTATTGAACACGCGTGTATTGTTTGTTGTTTGTTGTTACTGAGGATATTTCAAACCTGTACGGGATGTTTGTTATTGTTGTAATAGTCCTTGTCTCGATCGGTCCGTTCAGGTGACTTTGTGTGCACGATTTGAAAGGCTTGATGAAATCGCATCTTTTTTTGGAGATGCGGTTAGTCAAGTACGGAAGAACGCGTGTTCAATAGTTGCTAGGCGATTGGGTGCCGTTGAATGGACTGGTTCAATTCCCGTTAGTCTCAAGAATTTCACATGTAACGATTTTTCTCTACTTGGAGACAGTTAAAGATCATGTTTGACATTGGTAGAAAAGTGTTGGTACGACAATGTAGATATTATCTGTCGTTTGATGTCCATCTTGATCCTTGGATGATCTGAAGATCACATGAACTAATACCTGACATGGACACACATAACTAAGATACACATAACTAAGATACACATAACTAAGATACACATAAACTAAGATACACATAAACTAAGATACACATAAACTAAGATACACATAACTAAGATACACATAACTAAGATACACATAACTAAGACACACATAACTAAGATACACATAACTAAGATACACATAACTAAGACACACATAACTAAGATACACATAACTAAGATACACATAACTAAGATACACATAACTAAGATACACATAAACTAAGATACACATAACTAAGATACACATAACTAAGATACACATAACTAAGACACACATAACTAAGATACACATAACTAAGATACACATAACTAAGATACACATAACTAAGATACACATAACTAAGATACACATAACTAAGATACACATAACTAAGATACACATAAACTAAGATACACATAACTAAGATACACATAACTAAGATACACATAACTAAGATACACATAACTAAGATACACATAACTAAGACACACATAACTAAGATACACATAACTAAGATACACATAACTAAGATACACATAACTAAGATACACAAAAACTAAGATACACATAACTAAGATACACATAAACTAAGATACACATAAACTAAGACACAAACAACTAAGACACACATAACTAAGATACACATAACTAAGATACACATAACTAAGACACACATAACTAAGATACACATAACTAAGATACACATAACTAAGATACACATAACTAAGATACACATAGCTAAGATACACATAAACTAAGATACACATAACTAAGATACACATAACTAAGATACACATAAACTAAGATACACATAACTAAGATACACATAAACTAAGATACACATAACTAATACCTGACATGGACGATGAGTATGCACACATTTGGTTAGTAAATCTTCTTCTACTTCAGCGTTCATTCGCAAACTCGCACTGAATCTCTCTTGTAGCAGGACACCTTCTCAAACTCGCACTGAATCTCTCTTGTAGCAGGACACCTTCTCAAACTCGCACTGAATCTCTCTTGTAGCAGGACACCTTCTCAAACTCGCACTGAATCTCTCTTGTAGCAGGACACCTTCTCAAACTCGCACTGAATCTCTCTTGTAGCAGGACACCTTCTCAAACTCTCACTGAATCTCTCTTGTAGCAGGACACCTTCTCAAACTCGCACTGAATCTCTCTTGTAGCAGGACACCTTCTCAAACTCGCACTGAATCTCTCTTGTAGCAGGACACCTTCTCAAACTCGCACTGAATCTCTCTTGTAGCAGGACACCTTCTCAAACTCGCACTGAATCTCTCTTGTAGCAGGACACCTTCTCAAACTCGCACTGAATCTCTCTTGTAGCAGGACACCTTCTCAAACTCGCACTGAATCTCTCTTGTAGCAGGACACCTTCTCAAACTCGCACTGAATCTCTCTTGTAGCAGGACACCTTCTCAAACTCGCACTGAATCTCTCTTGTAGCAGGACACCTTCTCAAACTCGCACTGAATCTCTCTTGTAGCAGGACACCTTCTCAAACTCGCACTGAATCTCTCTTGTAGCAGGACACCTTCTCAAACTCGCACTGAATCTCTCTTGTAGCAGGACACCTTCTCAAACTCGCACTGAATCTCTCTTGTAGCAGGACACCTTCTCAAACTCCCACTGAATATCTCTTGTAGCAGGACACCTTCTCAAACTCCCACTGAATCTCTCTTGTAGCAGGACACCTTCTCATACTCGCACTGAATCTCTTTTGTAGCAGGACAATGGTCTAACAAGATTCCCAGCATAATGTAGTCCAGAAAATGGAAATGCATTGTGTTCCCGTTTTATTTGCGCCTATGGCCCGAAACATCCGTCTTCGGTGGTGGTTAGTAAATTAATTTGAGAACATATCACTTATGGAAATGTACCAATATCTATGATGCTTGTTCCTACACGAGAATCGGTACAGTACAAGTAGACGCCACCATATGCTTCATTATTTCTCTTGTCTATGTTTGTACATTCATGCTCATCATTTAATAAATTGAAATATTGATTTATTTAGGGTAGGTGTTTAGGGTTAGCTATGTAAAACACACCTATCCTAACCCTAAATCAAACCCTAAAATACATTAATATTGAAATTATTACAAGATGTAAATGAAAAAGCAGACCAACTGGCTAAGGAAGGTGCTGCCGAAGACCAACCAGATATACCAATCACCTACCATCAGAAAAAACAGATCATCAAGTCAATAAGAAAGCCACAAACACCAACACAAGTTGACTATCATATTATGAACAGATCAGAACAAGTTATAATTCTACGTCTCAGAAAGGACACAACCGACTCCGCAGTCACATGTATACAAAGTTCAAGATTGGCAACACAGCCATGTGTACATATGGACAGGCAGCACAGAGTGCCAAACATATACTTCAAGAGTGTTCTGAGCATGAAACGCTGAGGCAGACATATTGACCAGAGGAAACAACACTGGAATCAAAGCTCTATGGGACACTGTATGAACTACAAAAGACAGTGAGTTTTATTAAGGAGACAGAATTACAGATATAGACATGTTTCTTCTTCTTCTTCTTCAGCGTTCATTCTCAGACTCCCGTTGGATCTCTCTTGTAGCAGGACCATGGTCCTATTAGATTTCCAGCAGGATGTAGTCCAGAGAATGGAAATGCGTTGTGTCGCCGTTTTATTTGCGCCAATGGTCCGACACATCCGTCTTCGGTGGAGACATGTTTCAAGTGTGAGTTTTATTCAGGAGATAGAATTACAGATATAGACATGTTTCAAGTGAACGAAAGAAGAAGAAGAAGAACATAGACATGTTTCAAGTGAACGAAAGAAGAAGAAGAAGAACAGATATAGACATGTTTCAAGTGAATGAAAGAAGAAGAAGTAGAAATTACACGATGCACATGAAATTTGCAAACATGGACAAGGGAAATAACTCGACTATGGGGTGGCGTCTGCTTGTACTGTACCAGAGAATCAACAGAGGTCTATGAAAACCGAAGATCTATCCTGTGTCTCTTGCATGAAATATTGTGATGTGTGTGAACATAAGAAAATGTCGCAACATTAACTGAGGCTGACAATTTGACAAATAAAGTACATTATTGTAGAATGTATATTTCAAACAGAGATTGAGGTGGTTTAGTCACTGAAGGAGAAAGACGTAGACATGCGGTTATATCGATAGCAACGCAGTACAGCGGCAAAGAGAACAAACATGCGTGGTCGAGTTTAACTTTGGGCTGGAAGAATATAACATGCAAGTACGAGACCCAGATCTCTCGCTGGCCTACTATACTGGTGATATGGTTTCCTACCTCATCGTTTGTTCTCAAACTCCCGCATATATACAGGATGTAGTCCAGCAAACGGATTGAGTTGTGTCATGGCTTACATCATAGCTTCGATATCTGCGCTTCAAGACCAGAAGCATCCAACTTCAGCATAACGTCTGGTATATTGACCATATATGGGATTGGACAGCCAACCCCACCCCAAAATCCTTCTTAGTCGCCTCATGAGCCATGCATGGAAGGTAAACAGATTTGTTTGTATTTGCTGACCCCACAACGCAAATGTGCAATATGGTTACAGACGTGCGACAAAAGTGGTAAAAGACTGATAGTATTAGATACTATCACCCAAGTCAGATGTGTCAGAAATTAACGTTAAAAAAAAATGAGACACGACGCTCTTTTCTGTTTTCTTAATATATGTGGCTCAGAAACATGGACAATAAACAAACAATTAGAAGACAGCATTGAAGCCTTTTATATGTGGATATATAGAAGAATGGGGAGAATGTCGTGGAAGGAGAAGAAAATGAAGTTTCTAAAGAAAAATTCTTAATATGAAGAAAGAATTATTAAAGGAAATAAATGTCAAACAAATAAAATATTGTGGACACGATAAAATCCTTGTTGAAGAACTTACTTGAGTGTAAAGTCGAAGGTATGCGAGCAAGACGTAGGCAGAGATACAAGTGGGTAACATTACGAGATGGACATATTACAGTCTATAAGATTGCACAACCTGAGAAAAAAAGGCAACATATGTTAGCGGTCTGTAGAAGTAACACTTCTTTGCTGATACGGCACATGATGATGAATTATGCTACTTGATATGTTATATTGAGTTTATTAGAAGGGCTGGCTATAGCAAGCCCCATCAAAAAAATGGTATAATTTGTTTATTTTCTGCAAAAAAACGTCTAACGATAATGATACTAAACACTATTTATGTCATTCATCAATAAATTGTATGACGTAGGTTATTTTATAATATGACAAACTATATACTATTGTATGAGTAACACTGCAAGAATAATTCAAATATTTTTATTACAATTGCGATTTATTTTATGCGCAAATAAATTCCTAAGCAAAATCTAAAATGATTTAAGTTTCTAAATCTATATAATGTGTTGATACATTGTCATTATATTTCTGCTGATTATATCCCTTAACTAAAACATAATTTATTCTAATATTATCTCCCTTACATTTTTAGGTTTTAAATATAGTGCAACGTCCACATAATCCACTCTTTCTGTTTCTGCATTCATTCTCGAACTCCTGCTGGTTAGCAGGGTGTAGTATGAAAAATTGCAGTTTATATTTGCAGTTTGTCTGCGATCTCTGTGCATTTTGGTTTGACATATCCGACTTCAGCATGAAGGAAAACTGACCACATTGACTGATGCTTTTATTCTACTGTACTACTGCTCGCAATAATCATTTTACTGAAAGTGGACTATTTCTTTTAATAGATTCCAATTGCTTCACGTCTGCGTTATTCACAAGAATACATTAACAACATAACGCGACAATTAAGAATGGCAATATTGGCGTTCCCGTTCTCGTGTCGCGTGCCCAGAGTAAAAGACAAAACTATATTTATTCATTAAAAGCATACTTAACTCTTTCATGTGAACGTCCATGGCAGACAGCAACGCAAGACAGCTGCAAAAATCATGCGTGCCCTCGTTTAGCTTTGAGCTCGATGGCTAGCTTGTTCGTCAGAGACTCAAATTAATTTTTTAACATTTTTTTATATACAACATTTACATCAAAGAATATTGAAGTAACAGCAGCGGACATATGAAATGTGATATATTTTGCCCATAAGTTGAAATGTGAAATGGGGGTTCTTTACAATTTAATGAAACTACAGCTAGTGCTTGACTTAGATCGGTTCCGACTACATCATCAAGTGCCGTCTTCACAGCGAAAGTTGGCTGCAACGGATCTCCAACATCCCCTATCTCTTATCTTGGCGGGGCACTCTGCTAGAGTGTAACCTGTCCATCGTGTGATGTTACTCTCCCACTTGTATCTCTGCCTACCTCTTGCTCTCTTCCCTTTGACTTTAACCTCAAGTAAGGTCGTCAATAAGGTGTCATGTCTTTTAATGTGTCCAAAATATTTTATTTGCCTGATCTTTATTTCTCTTAGTAGTTCTTTCTTCATATTAAGTGTTTTAGCACATCTTATTATTGTTATAAATCATAATTTTCAATGTTTGTTTTGTGCCATTTGTATCATCTCTACACCATTTTGTTTCGTATTTTTACATCGCCAGGTTTAAGTAAAACACTGCATTAATTGTACATGTACAACCGGTTTAATATTTGCAACAAAACAATTGGTAGCATATCCTTTACAGGACTTAGCTATCAACCAAGCATTTCTGTGGTGATTTTCTAGGTAAAATAAATATGTTAAGTAGTTTGCCATTGCTTTCTGAACGGTCCGGATGCACAATTGCCTGTAGCGGGGATCGAACTCGGTACCTTGGCCGTCACAGACGAGCTCTGTACAACTTCGCCAGAATTTCCAAAACATACAAAAAATACAGGAGTGGAAAATACTAAAGGAAACATATTCCCTCCCAATCGCAAAATGCATCAAAATGTGATTAACATCAAAATGATTGCAGACAACTCCGTTCGACTGATAATTGCGGCAGAAAACAATCTGAAATCTAATACATGTATAGCTAGCGATTGTGGTCGTAAAGTCGAATGGTGTAAGATGTCGTAAAATGTAAGTGGTAAAATGTAATGTCGTAAAATGTTATAGGTGGTAAGTCTTTCTGTAGTGATAAAAAGGATGACAACAATAAACTAATGGCAATCGTGACTATTTATATATTTCTATACGTGTTCACATCTTGTTATATCATCTGCTTTTATATATATATATTCCTACCAACACTGTGTTACCAGTGCCAAACCTGGTCTCTCTCATCTTCACATTACAGAAAGATAGTGACATGCGAGATGAAATGCTTGAGGAAAGCTGCCGGGGTCACCAGTCTTGATAGATTACGAAATGAATACATCAGGGAAAGAATAGGTATAATATCTTGTACAGATTACATAGAGAGAGAACAGATCAAGTGGTTTGGGCACATTATGAGAATGCATAAAAGTTGCCCATACAAGCATATAACCAAATGAGATCAGGGTACAAAGCCAGAGGAAGACCACGGAAAAGATGGATAGAAAACGTCAGGGACATCTTGTACAGACACGGTCATAGCACAGCCGAGGCCACACGTCTGGCTTTAGAACTCAAGCTGGAGCTCCAATCATCTCTACACTTAACGGCAAGAGTTAATCACAAACCACCTGGGGAAAGACAATAGACAATATATATATATATATATATATAAGGTGGTATGTGGTTTTGAATGTTATTTTTGTGAAACATTATCAATTCGAGAAGAATTGTATGTATTAGGTATGTTGATTATCCTCTTCGCACACCGGACACGTCTATATGTGCTCAGATCTCCGCTTCAGTAAATCTCTCAGGGTATAACGGCTGATAGTTCTGGTTCTATGTTCGTTCACTGCTTTTTTTTTTAAGTCTTTATCAGGGGTTCTTTACAGGCCATGCCCATCCTCAATCCCAGTTTGCGCATTTGATATTGACTCATGCTCATTCATCTCAAAATCCTCTGATCGTGAGGGCTCACGAAGAGTAATGAGTATGTCTGCTCGGTCCATAGGCTGACCATCTGTTGTGGTGGCGGGGCTGGCTAATTTGTCGGTCCATTGTTGTCCCTCCACGCCCGCGTGTTCAGGGATAAAGATAAGCATGAGTTTTTATAGTGATGCCCGCATTTTAACTCTCTCTAATGACTCCACCCATCCCCTATGTACATCATCTGTTTTGACTTTCTGAATTATATTCATTGAGTCACATAGTATACACGCATGGAAATAGGCTTGCCGTCTCAGCCTGTTAAATGCTTGCGTTACGTGAATACTTCCATTGTTAGACTACTTGTTGTTGCGGTAAAGGCACCACTGGCTTCGTGTGCTGTTTTTCCTTTTGATCTAGCAGTAAAAGTCCATACGCATCGGTGGTGACGGATGACCGATATGTCCGTGTAAATCATAACATCTGTGTCATCGTTGTGCTCACAGATGATTGCATTGACCTCAGCATCCACGCTCACGGGGCTATGTTCCCTACACTCTCTAGTGTAATGACGGTCTTGACTGCCTCTTGAAAGACCGTAGGAATATGTATCCACTCCTCGCCAGGAGTTATGTCTTCTGGGGCGCAGATATGTTTAACAGTATCCTCGGCGTGACCCATCCACTTGTGTGTACTGGTGAAAGATGGAACAATTGTGACACTAGCTGGATTTCCCAATAAGGTAGAGATAACACAAGCCATGTCTAAAAATGTTAAGACTTAATTCAAAGGGGTCTTCATATCAAAGGTACAATACCACTTGAAAGTAAATACTCTACAAAGTAGGGTTTGAAAAGTAGTATTTTTACTCATTGTTTAGCTCCTGAAGTCCTGGGTTCAATCCATGGTTGTCATAGGATTTTTTTATTTCGAAGTTACAATCAAAATCCTTCCTGTACATGTCGCGGCGTCTGCTAAGGCAAAATGGCCTTTATTTCCACATCACATAGAAAGCCTCCCCGCACTCCCTCACAGGAAAATTTGCATTCCGTTGAAAGCCTGTAGAAGAAAAACTTCGTTGCTGATACGGTATTTGATGATGAACTATGCTGGTTGGTAAATTATATTAAGTTTATTAAGAGGGCTAGCATTCGCTTGCCCATTCCAAAAAAATATAAATAAACGTTTGTTTATTCATTCAAAAACAAGAAATTTTTGTAATTCTAAATTATTTACGTGATACACCAATAAGTTTAATGGAGTAGAATATTTTATAATATAACAGATATATATACTGTGTCATATGTAATAACGTGAACGAAATTTTAAAATCTATTACAATTGCAGTGTATTTTATATTTAAACAATATTTCGAAAGCTATTTAGCACGAATTTAGTTCATTAATCTGCAGATGTATGGATACATGCAAATAATATTACTAATGATTAAATCCCTTACATAAACAATAATTTAGTCTAACATTATTACCTCCCCTATATTTATCGACTTATATTTATTTATCATCATCAAGTGCCGTATCCGCAACGAAGGTTAGCTGCAACGTATCTCCAACATCTCCTGTCTCTTGTCTTGGTGGTGCACTCTGCTAGACTGTAACCTGTCCATCGTGTGATGTTACTCTCCCACTTGTATCTCTGCCTACGTCCTGTTCGCTTCCCTTTGACTTTACCCTCAAGTAAGGTCTTCACTAAGGTGTCATGTCTTTTAATGTATACAAAATAATATATTTACCTGAACTTTATTTCTCTTAGTAATTCTTTCTTCATATTAAGTATCTTTAGCACCTCTTTGTTTTCTTCTCTTTCCATGATGTTCTCCCTATTCTCCTATATACCCACATCTCAAAGTCATCAAAACTGTCTACACTTTATGGGCGAGAATCATACAACACACCAGAGACAATGAGCTGTTTCTTTAGTGTCCATGTTTCTGAGACATAAATTAATTTAAAATAGATGTCGCATTTTATAATTTTCATTTTTAACTGGTTGTTACTAATTTCGTCATGTCATTGAAAGTACTTTTAACCAACCCTATCTGTATGTTTCACATTTGTGACTACGTACGTACTTTTGTCCCTATTCAGAACTGTGAAGTTGTTGATTTTATTTTCGAAGGCAAGCAATCGCGAGCCCCATCAAAAAAACTATAAGATAAGTAAGTAAGTAAGTAAGGATAGGGTATAACAAAAAATTATTTATATTAGAAAATAATAAACTCAATAAGGTTAAATATCTTTTAATATAGCATAATATATATTATTGTATTTGTAATACTGAAATAGAATATTAAATATGTATACTAAAACTAGAGTAACATTTTAATCTTAATAATTGTTTTAAAAACATGTGAAAGCAATTAAATGTATAATTCTATAATTGTGTGGAAACTTTGCTGTATTTATTATGTAAATTATTTCCCCTTACATAAAAAAAATGTGTACACTCCCCTAGAGTGTAAGAGTTATATTTCCTATACCGTAAACATGATCGACTCTATTTCTGCTTCTACATTCCTTCTGAAAATTATGCTGACTGGCATAATGTAGTGTGGAAAACGGAATGTATTGTATGATTGTTTGCAGCTTGTCTGCGATGTTTATGTCTATTAGCTTGACATATCTGACTTCAGCATGAGGGTATACTCATCACACAAAGAATGATGCTTTGATTGTAGCTGTTACTGCAACACGCATGCACCATTTTACTGAAAGTGGAGTATTTCTTCCAATAGATCATAAATTGCTTCACTGTTTAGTAGAACAAACCAACAGAATAACAAAATATACAGATCGGCAGGAATAAATCACGCTCTACTTTTTAATTAAAATAAAAGGAAATAAAAGGACCCCGTGCTCATTGTAAGAAGTATGTCATGTGACGTATTCTCTCTCTCCAGACCGTTGTCTTCCCAATGAACTCTCTGAACCTCTCTTGGTCTTGGGCAATGTAGCTTCACTTTCCAACGATGTATTCATATTATCTTTATTGTCGTCAGTCCATCGTCTTCCTGGTCTGCCCTTTCTCTAAGTTAGTTAATTAGTCGTTGGATCATCGTCATTGCACTCTGGACAAGTCCATAGGTGCTCAGATCTTCTTCTTCTGCGTGCGTTCTCAAACTCCTGCAGATTAGCAGGATGTAGTCCAGAGAACGGAATGCGTTGTATCATGGTTTACAGCATTGCTGCAATATCTGCGCCTTTCGGCCTGACACATCCGACTTCAGCATGGCTTTGGGTCACTGACCCTATATGGGATGGGACAGCCAACTCCATCCCATAACCTCCTTAGTCGCCTTTTACGACATGCATGGAAGGTAAACAGTGTTGCTATTCTTTGCTCTCCTTTTGGGCCCCGGCAATACACGGGCGAGGTGCTCAGATCTTTCCTTGAGTGTATCCGCCATTACACGTTGACTAACGGTCCCAGTACGTCGTTGATTGACCATCATTCTTTCTTGCCCACGAAAACTCTCCTTTCTAGCGACACCACATTTCAAACCAAGCTCCTATATTCTAATCATGGAACAATAGTCATCGTCACTTGTACAGTCATTTGCCCTTTCTCCTCTCCCCAAGTACTCTTCCCTCCATTATTTGTCTTTCTAAACAGTTGTGTCACTTTATATGACTAAACAGATGTAGTTTTATTTTTGTTATTGTGTTTAGTAACCAACACTCTGGAATCTTCAATGTGTTTATACTATCTGAGTTTCTCTTTTTTTCCTTCCATGATATTCTAAGTATCTTTCTGTAGCATTTCATCTCACAGGCGTTGATCATCTTCGCCGCTGTTTTACTTAGGGTCCATGTTTCACAGCCGTATGTTGCAACCGGAAAAATAAAAGTTTGTAACATTAACAATTTCGTTTCTATTTTGTTATTTTTCAATAAGTTTTTCAACCGTGTTATTTTACAATATGGCAGTACCTTCTCTTCTTTATTTCTGCCATGCAGTTTCCTGCCCCGTTGATGTTTGGTCATTGTGAGAAGGCAGATAAAGGTAGGTCCCATGGCAGCAACCTGTCGTCGGGGATTAACTTATTTCTATCTATCTATTCGCTAAATCCTATGTTGCCTTTCAGCATCAGAGGTAGAAGAGTTTTCTAGAAATAACAGTGTGTGCTGAGTATATTATGGAATGTATTGCCTTTATTTTTTTTTTATCTCGGTGGTCCATCGTTTTCGTGGCCGTCTTCCCCTTCTGATTTCAAGATTTTGTTTTTAAATATATAAAAGAAATTATTGTGATTCCTAAATTCGTCCTCACACAAGCAGTCCCTCTCCAGTCATAGGTCCTGACACCAAGTTAAAAACAGAGACACCTTGTGTAGCTGACTTTTCATTGGCTAGCGATACAAAGTGTGAAACGACATGATAGACGGCACGATGCTGAAAAGAGATAAAGCAGACTTGATCAAGGTAGTAATAAATTCATTTCAAGATGAAGATGATGTCAATGAGGCTGAGAACTTAGACAAACAGAAGAATGTCAGAAATGGGAGTATCTAGAGGGGAGGCAAAGAAAAGTGTATTTCCTATAAACCTATTTTTAATAATGGAAAATATTTAGCACTTTTTCAATCTTTGTTTCTCCGTAATTGTGTGTGTGCATTTTTATGATAGTGTCTTTTGAACACTAAATACCACAGGTAGCAGCTAAAGAAAATAATATATTGTCAGGTTGATTTAGCATATTTAAACTAACATTAACATAAAATTATAATGTGTCATATTATAACATTATTATAACATATTATTATAACATATTAATGAAAAGGAGTTTCGTACTTTTTATAGTGCTTTTTTTTTAAATGTGTTCTATCGAAAAAAAATTTGGACACGAGCCTATTGCTTATTTTTAATTAATCAAATGTCTTCAAAAAATAGGCATGGATGGAAAAGACATCAGACTGATTAGAAATATATATTGGGAACAAACTGCATCAATAAGGTGTGAAAACAGCTTCTCACCATACATAGAAATAAGACAAGGATGCATTTTATCACCAAGCCTATTTAATATCTACACAGAGGATATATTTAAAAATATAGAAGAAATGTTAGGACTCAAGATCAATGGGAAAATAATAAAGAACCTTAGATATGCAGATGACACTGTTCTTTTGGCAGAAAGTGAACATGAACTACACAAACTAATAGATCAAGTCAATAAATCAAGTAATGAATATTCATTCATTCATTCATTTTCCTTTTGCGCTGAAGTTAGAGCATAGGGCAGAGGTCATGTCTCTCCAATTCTGTCTGTTCAAAGCTATTCAGTGCAGTTCTTGAATAGTATGAATATTGGTTGTTTTACTTTCTCTAAGTATTGTTCTTATGAGTGTTTCTTTTGGTCTACCCCTTGCTCTTTTGTCTGTAGGTATCCATTGAAGAGATTGGTGGTGTATTCTGTGGGTGTCTGCGCGTAGGACATGCCCGATGTAGGACCAACGGCGTTTTCTGATAACATCTGTGATGAATTTTGATGGTTCTCTTCTCTGATTTTATCATTCGATTTGAATTCACTCAAATGGGTGTTAGTTATCCTACGAAGGCATTTGTTCTCGAAACTCAGTCATTTCTTTTCTGAAAATAAAGAGCTTTTCCAGCTCTCACATCCATATGATAGCACCGGAATAACGCAGGAATTAAATAAGCGCATTTTCGTGCGTGTGCTGATTGACTTTGACTTCCAGATATTAGACAGTCTGTTAAATGCACTTGATGCTAGGGCAATGCGAATTGTAATATCTGGCATGACATCACCGTCGAGTGTTAATTTGCTTCCTAGATAGGAGAATTTCTGTACTTTTTCAAGTTGTTGTCCATTTAAAGTAATTTCGTTAGGTGAATTGGTGAAGTCCAGAATTTTTGTTTTTGCTGAATTGATTTGGAGACCTATTTGTCCTGCAATTAGTTTTAATCTATCAGTTTTTATTAATGAATATTGACTGGATATAAATATTCAAAAAAACACCAAAAAAAAACATGATAATAAGCAAAGACACAGAAGAACAAGAGCTAAACATAAACATACATGGAGTGAAACTACAACAAGTAAAACATTATCAATATCTTGGACACATAGTCACAAATGATGGCAGATGTGAAACAGAAGTTAAAAGGAGAATATGAATGGCCAAAAGCACCTTCAATGACATGAGGAAATTATTAATATCTAAACAAATTACAAACTAGTTAAAAATGAGAATTATAAAATGCTACATCTATTTAATATTAATGTATGGCTCAGAAACATGGACACTAAATAAACAATTAGAAGACAAAATTGATGCCTCTGAGATGTGGGTATATAGATGAATATGGAGAACATCATGGAAAAAGAAGAAAACAAATAAAGAGATACTAAAAACACTTAATATGAGGAAAGAACTACTAAGAGAAATAAAGATCAGGCAAATAAAATACTTTGGACACATTAAAAGACATGACACCTTATTGAAGACCTTACTTGAGGGTAAAGTCAAAGGGAAGCGAGCAAGAGGTAGGCAGAGATACAAGTGACAGAGTAACATCACACGATGGACAGGTTACAGTCTAGCAGAGTGCACGACCAAGATAAGAGACAGGAGATGTTGGAGATACGTTGCAGCCAACCTTCGTTGTGGAGACGGCGCTTAATGATGATGATGTTTGCTATTTTGACAAAGTGAGTTGGCAACACTGATGCGAAGCGGGAAATGGACTACCTCATGCCGACAAATTTCCAGATAAATTTTACCTTGTAAATTGTTCCCACGCGAGATAACGTTCTGCCTCCGAAGATTTAGTCCTGCTTGAATATGCATGATTGTGTAATAAATATTGCAGGATAAGCATTACATTTTCAATAAGAGGATATGAAATACGGGAAAATGTATGCAAGTTATGGCGAGAATCATATGACACAACAGAGCAAGGAGCTCGGTGACACTCGGTCAGTTCAGAGCATGTCTTGAGGAACTTTCTTCCTGTTTCTAATCCAAGATTATGCAGCATAATATGCTGTCGTAGCCTTATGCCATGCTGCTGAACATTTTAAGTACTTAGTACTGGGTAAGATCACAAGTAAGTTTCCCGTAAATTTATATTTTATTTTAGATGGGAGTACCTTTACTTTAGATAGGCCTACTTCTGAAATTAAAAATAGCATCGTGTTGTTCTATCTATTATCAGGCAAAAGAGCCACAGGGTGAGGGGTAGACCAAAAGAAACAATAAGAATAACCATAATTTTAGTAATTATATTATATTATTACCAATATATTATATATATATATATATAAAATGATTAAAATGCTATTAAATAACTGCACAGAATGAATAGCTATGACTATGATGATGATAAAGATTGAACAGAAAGAATTGAAGAGATCTGACCTCTCCAAAGGAAAATGAATGTTCTATTCGTTAATTTTCATGTTTCACTAGGCTTGGGGACCTATAATTATAAACTAAATTCTACATCTGTGTTCTACTGACTACTCTCTATACTTACTATAGCTCAGAAACATGGACAGTTAGACACTATTATTAGAAGACATAGCCTTTGAGATGTGGATATGTTATGTAGAATAGGGAGAACATCATGGAAAGTATTATGATAAGAAAACACAGGCAAAGAAAGAGGTTCAAACAACATTTTGAATTTTAAGAAAGGGTATGCTGAAGAAAGAATTATTGGTAATCGAATTATTATGAGACCTAAATGAAATAAAAGGTAAATTTGCTGTTTTAAACACTGCTGTGCTATAAATAGCAAAATCTTTACATTTTTTAGACTTAAAAATAGTGCTACATAATTACAAGTAATATAGTTAGATAACCCTTAAAAATTGCAATTCAACGATACCTCAACCAAGTATGTACGTCAATCGTGAAAAAAGTTATACATTTTTTTCTAATGAATTTGACATCAAAATAATTTACATGAAACATATAGGAAAATGTAAATAAAACTTGTGACTACAAAATGTAGCCAAGCTGATAATTCCTGTATTATCTTTGTTATTTTCAATAATACAATACACAAACTATAAATTTTTGTGTTTGTGGAGACAACACGTCTATGTTAATCACATTTCTGGAATTTTCTGATGAACACAGAACTAATTAATATTCAAAATGGCTGCTAATTTGCATAATTAAAATGAAAATAAATTATGTATCTAGTTAAACATAATAAAAGACCACAGAAACTATATATTTTTGTATTCGCAAAGACATACCGCATCTGTTGCGGTACATACATTGCTGTGATTCTCAGATACACGTACCCGTACAACTAATTAATATTCAAAATGTTGGCTAATTTTAATTTGCATAATTTAAATAAAAGTTGATGTTTTAAATAATTAACTGCTGGTTTTGGCATTGTTTTACCCTCTTAAAAGTTACATATATAAAAAGAAAAATGGTTACAGAACTTAATAAATCTAGTTTCAAACACAACAAATGATGCGAACACTATTTTAAACCCTGTCACAAGAAATTTATAGCCTAAGCAAAATTTCCCAAACACGCTAATCCCAGATGTCCAAGTACCTACATATAGGGTCAGTGGCTCAAAGCCATGCTGAAGTCAGATGTGTCAGGCCAAAAGGCACAGATATCGCAGCAATGCTGTAAACCATGACACAACGCATTCTGTTCTCCGGACTACATCCTGCTATCCTACAATCTGCAGGAGTTTGAGAACAAACGCAGAAGAAGAAAACCAACCCTGCTTTTCTCCAGTCTTTACTACAAAGCTGTTAGATGTATTGCCCTATAACGATGTTTGCGCGTTACTTCATAAAATTTTGGGGACTGTTCTACAGAGTAGCATAAACAATAATCCAGAACTCATACACATCAAAGTGGAAGACAAACATGATGCAATACTTCACCTCCAAAGATATCAACAGACCACAATATTTCGCCTTAGAACAGACCACTGCCAACTGTTGGGTCACCTTTATCGATTGAGGATCTCATACTTAGGATGAATGTCCATGTGGATCTTGAATCCAGACTGCTGAACACATACTTTTAGGATTGCCCAACATACAAAGAGAAGGATACAAATTTGAGACAAAGTTTATGGGGCATCCGCTCTACCTGGAAAAGACAGTAGACTTCGTCCTGACCACAGGCCTGACAATATAACATGTTTGCAGATGCTGAACACAGAATTAGTAGTAGTTTTGGGGACAACCAGTACATTTTAGAATTTTATTTAGAACTGGTCTGTGAAGTGTCAAAAACTTTAGATTCACAAAAGCCATAAATATTTCTCTTGTTACTTTTCAATAGACAGTGGAATTAAAAGTGGCTTTTCTGTAGAAGTCACTGTGATGTTTACAGGATGAATTTTTAGTGTGCCTCTGAAACATAAAATCCTGTCCCAACCAGAGGTTGGCAGAGAACCCAAGACCTCTTGGTTCGAGACCAGATCTCTAGCCAGTCAGCCAAACACTCCACTGGTAACATGTACACCATTGGTAATGGGATATAAGTATTCTTCTGCATTCATTCTCAGCCAAGAGAAAGGAATACATTGTGTCATAGTGTACAGCTTTTCTGCAATATCTGCTCCTTTCAACTTGACACATCTGATTTCTGCTTGGTTTCATAGCGACATGCATACAAGTTAAACAGTGTTGCTATTCTTTGCTCCCCTTTCGGAGCACTTCAACATACGGATGATAGATATTCTATGCTGTTGATTGCTGGTAACAAAGTTTTCAAACTATTAACATCTCATAGGCATATCTGAACATTGGAGTCCATGCTTAATCTTTCATTTTGTTCTCAATAGGTCATCACTTGTGTCCCACAGTCTTCACAGCAACTTGTCCAGACATGGTGAGCAGACTAGAGCTGTTGAGATCAGAAGGCATGGGAAGTGACATGATCAGATAATTTCAACATGTCTACGGACTTGAAACTGGATATGTGAGAAAAACTAATCCACCTGCAGCAATATAATTTCCAAATTTGAGGTAAGATCCCATTACTGCAAAAACTAATCCACCTGCAGCAATATAATTTCCAAATTTGAGGTAAGATCCCATTACTGCAAAAACTAATCCACCTGCAGCAATATAATTTCCAAATTTGAGGTAAGATCCCATTACTGCAAAAACTAATCCACCTGCAGCAATATAATTTCCAAATTTGAGGTAAGATCCCATTACTGCAAAAGACAATGTTGCCAATGTTGCTTAATGCTTTTAATATCAAAAGTAGCCAGAGAACAAAATTGGGTACTGTCCTAGTAGAGACCCAACACATTAAACGGAACAATCTGTAGTGAAACGTGCTGTACACTAAGAGAACCCCAACCCCAGTGTTTAGCACGTAGAAGAAATGTAAGAGTACAGGTAGTACTTCTGCTTTGTAGAAACACAGCTGATTCCTGCTTATTTCTGGGGAAACTCAAACCATCATGTTTGAGTTAGCAGCAGCCATGTTTGTTATTATATGTGGCAACAAATATCACCAAATTGTCATGCGCAATGACTCTAAAAAATGTGGGATTAAAAACCTGAACAGTGTATTGGCGTCTGCTAGGAAAGAACTAAAAATTGTTATAACTCACAAATTCTGTTATCTGTGTGTATTAATTTTTCCATGGGATATTTTTCTGACTGGATACACTGATATTATTCTATTCTTTACCTCTTATCTATCAAAAAATAATTCAATGTCTGTCTCCATGATCAAATTGATTTAGTACTGGTTATCAAAAAATAATTCAATGTCTGTCCCCATGATCAAATTGATTTAGTACTGATTATCAAAAAATAATTCAATGTCTGTCCCCATGATCAAATTGATTTAGTACTGGTTATCAGATATTTCCCTAAACTATCTACTATATCTATTCAACCAAATATGGCAGAATGAATCACCACCACAACAATGGAAAAATTGTCAAATTACCAAAGAAAGGAGATCTGCGACTGCAACAATTTGCGAGGTATCACACTGTTAAAGTACCTGGTATCACACTGTTAAAGTACCTGGTATCACACTGTTAAAGTCCCTGGTATCACACTGTTAAAGTACCTGGTATCACACTGTTAAAGTACCTGGTAAAGTCTTTCTCAGTATATTACTACAAAGACCAAGAAATTCAATTGATGAGGCTCCGAGAGTAGAACAAGCAGGCTTCAGACCTAACCGCTCAACAATAGATCACATCTACACCTTAAGAACAATAATAGAAGAATCCACAGAAAGACAATCAAATCTCATGATAAATTTTGTAGATTTCCAGAAGGCTTTCGACAGTCTTCACAGACCATCTCTCTGGAAGATTCGTACTCTTTACGGCATCCCGACATCAATATCATGAAAGCTTTTTACTCCAATACTGCTTGTTTTGTAAGAACAGAAAGTGGTTTTTCCAGATGGTTTCCAGTAACAACGGGAGCAAAACAAGGATGTGTTTTGTCCCCAATACTGTTTTACATCACGATTGACTGGGTGATGAGGAAATGCACAGACCAAAAACAACTATGAATCAAATGGGTAAACACCCTGGAAGATCTAACCTTGGCAGATGATGTTGCTCTCTTGAGTTCAACACACCAAGGTCTCCAAGAAAAAAAAAGAAAAACTCAAATTTTTTGCACAGCAGATGTTTAAATAAACACATAAAATTAAACTAGATGATAATATACTAGACAACATTTCAAATTTCGTATATTTGGGAAGCAGACGGGGATACCAACTCAGAAATCAAGACTTGAATCGCTCTTGCCTCCAACTCCTTTAACAAACTCTCAAACATCTGGAGATTGAAGATCGCAAGTAAACACATCAAACTGTGAATCAAGTGTGATTCCATCATTGACATATGGATGTGAAAGTTGGAAATCTACCGCAATAATGGATACGAAGTTGGTTGTCTTCGAGAATAGATGCCTCAGAAAAATCAGAAATACTAATTGGAAAGACTTCAAATCAAATGACATCCTAAGAGAGGAGACAAAACAAGAATATATGACGAACATCATCAGAAAATGCAGCTGGACATACATCAGCCACATATTTAGAATGAACGAAGACATAATCCCACGGCAAGCCTTCATGTGGACACCAGACGGGAAGAGAAATCAGGGAAACCAAAAACAACGCTCAGAAGAACTGCTATGAATGAATTAAAATCAACAGGCATGGAGAACTATGACATCCGCCCTATCTGCCAAACTTGGCAAAAGAGGAACTGACTGAATCAAGACATCCGTCCTATCTGCCAAACTTGACAAAAGAGGAACTGACTGAATCAGGACATCCGTCCTATCTGCCAAACTTGGCAAAAGAGGAACTGATTGAATCAGGACATCCGCCCTATCTGCCAAACTTGGCAAAAGAGGAACTGACTGAATCAGATATTGAATTTATTGAATGAAAGCTTCTGCAGATTAGCATTATGTAGTCTGTAAAATGAAATTCTGTCATGGTTTACAGCTTGGCTGTGATATGAAACTTCCGTATAGTTATAAATCACACTTGGCAGGGAATGCAAGAATGTGGGATAATGGAAAGACAAACCATGAAACAGATCAAATAATTGCTAATAATGCAGGAAATAATTATTTTTGTGTGTTTACTAATTTATCTGTGAGTCTCTGGAAAAAGTCTGACTGGGGTTTTATAGCCAGTGGTAGTAGTAAAGTAATAGTTGGGCTCAGTGGAGCAAACAGGATGACACCTAGTATGAGGGTGGACGTTGAGATGGTTACTGCAGCCCTCATGTGGCTCTCTGGAACTCTATGCTAAAGCAATTATCTTGTCATGCTCAGTCCATGTTTTGAGAAGATTCAGAAAAGTACCTCCTTGTGGTGTTTCCTGGAAACAAGTACATCAGCTCATGCAACTTCTAGCTAACACTTTAGGGATCACGTACGTTAATATGGAGACCTCAGATGGATTGAGAATAGACTGTAAAAAGACAAATAATATCTCTGTGCCAACACACACAGAGTGCTCCTAAAAATGTGCAGAGACTTGGATGAGGGGTTCAAGTTGTCTGTGAATGACACTTTGCCTAAGAGGGCGAATGAATCCGGGCCCAACTCTACTGTTGATGTTTTCCTATACTGGAAACATGTTCACGGAGAGAAAAAGTTTAGTACTCGATGGGCACAGACACAATATGCCTAATAATGCAAAAAGAGTGTCTCCTTAGAGACTGCCGCCCAGCTTGTTTTGGCCTGAAAAGTCAAGTGGCACAGTGGGTGGAAAACCGTCACGGTGCAGATTTGATACATATCCATCACCTGGCGACAGGAAGGATGTCAAGACTAGGGAAGCCCACTACCCAAATTAAAGGCATGATGCAAACAGATGTGCTGGGCCTTCTGACATGAAAATAGCTCCGCTACGCTGTAAACTAGCAGCACAACATACTGAGGTGAAGGTAGTAGTATGTGATATAACAATAACTAACTAATCACTGTTGTCAAGGTAATATGTGACCTAGTAATAACTGACTAATACATTATTCTTGTTAATTCATCTCTACAGAAATAAACTATTTTGCATTATGTTCTCATTTGAAGTAATAAGCAATCATGAAGATCAACTGGAACCAATCCATGACAATTATACGCAGCCCGTAACCCCAACATCAATAGTTTCTCAAGTTCAATCCTCTATTTTAACAGCATGTATTTATCCTATCTGTAACCCCGACATCAATAGTTTCTCAAGTTCAATCCTCTATTTTAACAGCATGTATTTATCCTATATTTAGTCTAGCAATATGTTTTGTTTTCTATTGCCCTTTTGTTTACTTCTAATTTGTACATCTATGTTTAGTTATGTATGTTTGTTTGAGAACCCCAGGAATCATGAGCGGTTAGCTCTAACTACCTATGTACAGTGGGATTTATCAACTTTCTTTCATATCCAGGAGGCTTCACATTTCGGCTTGATGCAATTGCCTATTGGAGGAGCCTTCTACTCATTGGGGAGGGGGGGGTACATAAGACCTTATTCAGCGAGCTGATATTTTGCTTGGGTTACCCATTGTTTCTGTCCTCTGATGAGGCGCTTAGCAGCCAGCGAGTTGTTCCTCGTGTAGGAAGACCATTCCATTACCACCCTTTGTGTCCCTAGATCCCAGACCTAATTTCTTCCTTAAGAGCCGTGTTGGGTAACGATGACGGTCGAATTAGACTAGGGTTGATACATCTTCCTAGGCGAGACACTACTTTGCCAAACACGTTTGGGGTCTGGAGTTTGACCTGTGCATTTCTCACGCACTCGCCTCGTCTGCTTGAGATGACCTTTCAATCCATCGTCAAATGAGATCTGTGTATTTTGGCTCTTCACCATTGCGTATATTACCCAGAGACAGGTAAAATACGAATCTTGGCAGAGGGGCTTTCCAGTGGGCCCTTGGGTACTGAACCAAATTCTCTCTGTATGAGTCGTGTTATGCAACGGCAGACAGTCGAGTTGGGCTAGGTTTGCAATGTCGTTAGAGACTTGCACTCCCGTCTACATTGCCCCCCAGTGTCCAGATTTCGAGTCTCAACACTGCTTCGGTTAGACATTTGAACAAAGCGCTCCCCAACATTTGTTCACTGTTTGTTCTGTGTGCAATGGGGAGCTGTATTCAAAGCTTTCTTCAGGAGTGCATGTTCAAGTTGGCGTATCCAATACCTGAGTCATGACTCCTACTTTGAATGGTTGGGTCAATTGTGATGAGACATGTCGGCTTCTGTGTATTCTCGAGCATGAACAGCACTTACGCCAGTCGGTAACGTGCTGGGTCATTGTAGCTCTGTTGCCACTGGATCAATTCACGTACACTGCACTGCCCTCTAGCGTGTGTCAACTTTTATATGAGGCGTGTACTCGACAAATCACTTTATGTTAGGGACATTGACATTGGCCACCCCTCCAATGTTTCTGCTTTTTAAGCCAGCCAGTTGAAAGGCACAGATGCCATACATATGTTGGATGTGATGGTGTAGAGGTTTTGGAGATACTTCCTGTCTTCCTGTACCACAAACACGAGCCTTAAAGCATTAGCCAGGAATATAGCAAGAAACGCTGTGTGCACCACGAGGAGGTGCTTTTTTGGTTATCTGCTAACCCTGGGTCCGCATCAGAGCAATACGAGACCCTTTGCACCCTATGTTTAGTTATAATTTATATATCTTTGTTTTACTTCTAATTATTTCATCATTGTTTACACCTAATTTGTTTACCACATGCGTCACAAAAGCTACATGTATATGAGGTTCAGTTCTGCATTTATTTTCATACTCTTACAGATGGCAGGATGTAGTCCAGAGACGGATTGTGGAGTGTCATAGTTTCTGTAGAGGACTGGAAGCTTTGACCTGGCGACTGAAGATCTAGCAAGACCAAAAGAATACTTAACAAAGAAGAGAAACAACAGCTTAGATGTGATCTCCGATTAATTTGGCCTGACACATTCTACTTCAGCTTGGCTTCTAGGTCAGTTTGACCCTCTATAGGATGTGACAGACTCCACTCTCAAAATCACTTTTGTTGCTTCTTATGACATGAATGGAAGGCTGCTATTCTTTGCTTTGCTCCCCTTTGAGATCTGGCAACACATAGGAAGTTGTATATAATGAAATCAATTTATATTAAGAATATTTTATGTCCAGGTTCATCCGTTTAGCAAATGGGGTAGTATGAACTTCTAGTTCAGGGTGAAAATAAAGGCCCTACTGTCTTCTTTCTAAGCATGTCATATGAGGTGACTATGGAAAGTTGGGGGATAGGCTGACAACTTGTGAAATGGTCATTGCATGTCTGGTCTCAATTTCTTACTTTTGTATTCTGTTAAATGGTCTCTGTGGATGACGAAGTATATGCAGGTCAGTGGATATTGCAACTTTTTTTTTCACTTGTGGCAGACTTTTAGTGACGGAGAATGCTAGATGTGTCATCAGTACAGGTGTGTCAGCAAACCTGTCACGGAATGATGACCTATTTGATCCAGGAGTGTATGCTGCACTACTTGCAGGATATGATGATCCTGGAATGCCTCCCTTCTGGGACTAAACATACATCCATAAATCTTCCTTAACATAACCATGCCTTTGGAGGCAGCAAACGTTACATGTTTGAGTGCCAACTCAGTTACTCATTCCGCCCATGTGTTGCCAGGGCCCGAAAGGGGAGCACAGAATAGCAACACTGTTTACCTTTCACGCATGTCGTAAATGGCGACTAAGGAGGTTACGGGATGGAGTTGGCTGTCCCATCCCATATAGGGTCAGTGACCCAAAGCCATGCTGAAGTTGGATGTGTCAGGGGCCGAAAGGCGCAGATATCGAAGCAATGCTGTTAACCATGACACAACGCATTCCGTTCTCCAGACTACATCCTGCTACTCTGCAGGAGTTTGAGAATGAAAGCAGAAGAAGAGAGTTAAGAACTAGCTACTCATAGCTAAAGGGATTATTTTATCATCATTTCTCTGTATGCATTTATGAACTGGTCACTTACTCTACTGTATGAAATATGCTATGTATTTGATCTGAATTGTTTATGTTGAAATATGTCATTCAATAATCAAATTTGTTTGGATCTAGTTTATTCATTGTTGTTCATTTCAACCGTAGATAGCACTACCTATTCTGCTATCAGTTACTATTTCATTATTCATTTGTCACTGTCACCAAGAATTGTGAGCGATTTACTGTATGCAGTGGGGGTGGTTTCTCAGCTTTCGTTCATGCCCTTTGGCTTATACGGTGCCTGTAGAAGAAGATTTCTAATCCTAGTGGGTCATCATTATCCATTTAAATCCATAACATTCAAGGTCATAAGGGTGCTGCTCTGGAAATATCAACAAACAAATCCCAAGTCTCTTAGTACAATGTTTAGGTGAGGATAAACTTAATCATGTCCGGTCTTTAATAGTCAAATCCCATTATACTTGATTCAGACTGATGGTTGGTTGGTTGCTGATCCAGCGGTCTGTGGGCTCATGACCTTTGACCCAATCCCATTAAATGGCATTATATTGCTGGGAAGTCTGGATTTTCGTTCCACCCCAGGACAGAGCCAGAGACTAACTATCACACCTCCAGGAAGGTGGGTTTCAAACTATGCACTGCTCCGAGCCACTGTAGCCAAGATAGGGTTCACTGTGCTCATTCCCCGCCACCAAATGACTACTGGTTATACCGAACTTCTCTATTGCTCCAGGCATGTAACCAAATGTTCAAGTCAAAAGGATCGTCACGTCCTGAGTCACTGCCTCTATGATGGGTCTCAGCCATAGGAAAAAACTGTGTTGTCAGTTTCCTCCTCCCCAGTGCTACACAGTACATCTCTGGTTCCCTCCCAACCACAGAGGGTGCATACATATATTCAAGTACACATGAAACACAATTCAACAACAAAATAACAGCACAAGGAGCATAATTGTATAGGTGACGTGCCATGAAGCTTCTATAAGAAGATAACCTCAATATAACGGCATGTCATCCACTAAGGTTTTCTGTTGCATGGGTGGTTTGTCTAGTGGGCCATTGACGCAATCCCACAGACGCAACCGCATGCGTATCATTCAGACTGATGAAATGTGTATGTAATAACGGAAATGTGTATGTAATACGGAAATTCATTATACATAGTATAAATGGTAATTATAATTGGAGATTTTGAAAAGTGTTGTTATATAGGAAAATTTGTTATAAAAGGATGCACTATAGAGAGATTTCACAGTATCAATCTATACTTTTTTTTGCCTCTTCTTCCTTCCTCAACTATCCCCTGTAGGATAATTTTGGAGAATCATTCATCACATGACTAAACCATACAAGTAACCATGATCAGGAGGTCATGGTTAAAAAGTTGAATCCCTTTATAACAACCAGGTCTGAACTGATAAAATATGTATGTAATAACAAATTTGTTATATACATTACAAACAATATAAAATAAATATCGCCCGTGGGTTGCCGGGACCCCAAAAGGGGAGCAAAGAATAGCAACACTATTTACTTTCCACGCATGTCGTAAAAGGCGACTAAGGAGGTTATGGGATGGAGTTGGCTGTCCCATTCCATATAGGGTCAGTGACCCAAAATCCATGCTGAAGTTGGATGTGTCAGGCTGAAAGGTGCAGATATCGCAGCAATGCTGTAAATCATGACGAAGAAGAACAATAAATATATATAGGAATTTGAAAAGTGTTGTTATAAAAGAAGGCTATAGAGGGATTCCACTGTATGAGTTATGAACCAGCATTATAACGCACGTTTTTCCATAAGTGCTCATCTGTCTAATCAGTGGTTGACAAAAAAAACGCATGACTAGCGTTGCCTACTGAACTTGCTCGGTAGCGATGACACCATTCCTCTGCTTTCCCAGAGCATGAGCAGTGGTGGCTGGGTGATTCACAAGATTAATTTTTATTTAAAACCATGAATAAGAGGTCTGTGTGAAACCCATGTCTGCTGGTTAGCGGGCAAATGACTTAGCAATACGCCACTGAGACTCACTTCCAGATATTCTTAATCTGCAGAATCATTTATTTTGTGTCTTCGGCATTCATTCTCAAACTCCCGCGGGATCTCTCTTGTAGCAGGATAATGGTCAAACTAGATTTCCAGCAGAATGGAAATGCATTATGTCTCTGCTTTATTTGGGCAAATGGCCCGGCACATCTGTCTTCTGCGGTTATTATGTGATTAATTTCATACAATTATCTACCAGGTAACAAGTTTTGACTTGTAAAGTCTATCAGCACATTGGACGATAAACCGGCATGGCTCAGTCACAACACAGACCATGCTTAATGGTGCAGATGCGAGGAAATTACTATTCATCTAGTCCGATATTGGTCATGTATAGAGCAATTTCTGTAGAGCTGCTCTTGCAGATCTCAGATCTATCTACGTTTTAGTCTTGAATGATATTCTAAAAAATCATGGTAACGATTATTTGAATTGGTTTAGCTGACCAGAGTGATTTCAAATATTGGTTCATATAAACATTTGGTGGGTTGTTTTTTGTGTGTGTGGAGATGGCATATGTTTACCCACAACTGGTATATTGTTTTTTTTAAACTGCCATGTTTTTCCTCACTTTAAAAAAAAAAGGCATATATAAAGAGATCCTGTGGAAGTATGGTAGGACCGTCGTCCTGCTTCTTAGAGAAATTCAAATCCAGGAAGAATTTTATTATGACCCTTGTGATGCTGGAGCTTGTAAAGGGAGCAAAGTATGGTGACAATGTCCCTTCCGGTGACTGAGTAGGTTTATGTAGGTGTAGTTGGCTGTCCCATCCCATAAATGACCCAGAAACCATCTATACTGATGTTTCAGGCAGATATCGCAACAAAGCTATAAACCATGATACAGTGCATTCTGTTCTCTGGGCTACATCCTGCTAATCAAAGGATTATGAGAACAAATGCAGAAGATGAGATCACATAACTTCATCTGGGCTGGCAAAATGTTTATCCACATTCACTCAAATGTCACCTACTCGCCTCACAACTTGTCAACGTCTTTGACCACGCCACTACCTTTAAAAAGATGAATTTGTCACGACTTTCAACTTGTATATTTCAAAGCTAATATGGACCGGTCAAACAACACACTCAACAGATGCTGCATAAAATAAATAAATATCGAAGTGGGATTGTGAAAAGGATTAAATAGACAAATGTGTTATAAAAGGATTCGCTATAGAGGGATTCCACTAGAATAGGTACAGTGGAATCATTTTATAATTACTTGGAGCAGACTGATGCAATATGTATGTAATAACAGAAATTTGCTATATACAGTACAAACAATAAATATAATTGGCGATTTTGAGAAGTGTTGTTATATTGGAACATTTGTTATAAAAGAATGTGCTATAGAGGGATTCCACTGTATCTGTATATTTTTCGATTGGTCAGTTGGCATCAATTTACCAAGAGACATTTTTTTTCTTCTACCCTCATCTGTCCCACACTTTGCAAACGTGTGTTTTGTCAAACTTAGTCCCGTCCATGTAATGTTTGTGATACAAATACATGTATTTACTGAGGAGTTTTCAGTGTTTGCTCTCATACTCCCACGATTGAGCAGGATGTAGTCCTGAGAATATAATACGTTATGTAATTTTCTACGAAGCTGTTTTGCTGAGTTAAGGAAGCTACTTCTATTTAGTCAAACTTTTGTAGGTCTTCTTAGTCTTGATGACTCTCCAAACATCTGAACCTTACATACTGTGTGAGAATTCTTTTCGTTTCTTTTTTCATCCACTGTGAAAGCTATGCATGTTTCCATTTCTATGATTTGGGGTACTTTTAGTACCTCCTGTTAAAATGGTATAGTTTGTGGTTTTGTATCTTCTGAGTGTTACTTTTAGCTGCTGTGTCTCATGCTATTGCATGCTCCAAATCAGGTCTTATGTAAGCTGTACTTACATATCCCCATTTTCCATCCAATCTGTTCCAGCCAGTTTTTTAGAGAGTGTTGTCCTCTATACCTTTCACTATACATTAGAGCCCTACAAGTCAATGTGTTGTTTCCATGTAAGTCTTGGAACTAAAGTGAGTCCAATGTATGTGAGTATCTCATCTTTTGACGATGTTTGACCTTCTATGGTCAAGAGGAACAAGGTAGCCTAGTTGATAGTGAGCTTGCTTGCTATTACCTGGTTACAGAGTGCCAGGTTCGACACCACGTTCGGACACCCAAAAAATCCGGGTAGTGATTTCTTGCTTGTCACTGCCACTTCTCAAGTCTCAGACTCAGCTGTAAATGAGTACCTGACACATGAGTTAGGGGAGGTAAAGACAGCAAGGAAGGGAACTGGCTAGGGAACCTAATAGTTGCTACGGCTTAGTACATGAAGAGTTATCTACATCCCCGACGGCACATTGCTGCCATGGGACATACCTTTGCCTTTTTTACCTTCTATGGATAGTGAAATTGTGTGGCCTGGTTGACACGCTGTAGTCAATAGGTACAGGATAGTTTTTTTGTTTACATCGTCAATATTTATGTCCATTGTTTCCTGCAACTTTGTTTTTGTTGTACCCACTCTCTTGACTGCACCATATTGCTAAACGGTCAGAGGATATCTCACAAGGTGGAGAGTGCCGCAAGTAACAAAACCAAGAAGCTATAACTGGGATAATGTAATATTGTTACTCATTTATCTAACAAATAATATAACTCATGTAAAAAAAAAGAAATAATAAACATAGGAACAAGAAATGTTTCTACGTTGTGGTCCAACAGGGACCTTTATCAGGAAACAATAGAAACTGAAAGCAAAAACACAGAAATTGTTTCTTGATTAAGGTACCTTTTGTATCGTGATGTTTAGAGGATTTGGACAATGTCCTTAATAAATATACGGAATAAAGTGGAGGATAGAACACCTTCTAGTGGGACTTCATGAATGAAGAGTTTCTTCCAGTGGTACTATATAGTTCTTCTTCTGCGTTCGTTCCCAAACTCCTGCAGATTAGCAGGATGTAGTCCAGAGAACGGAATGCGTTGTGTCATGGTTTACAGCATTGCTGCGATATCTGCGCCTTTCGGCATGGCACATCCTATATGGGATGGGACAGCCAACTCCATCCCATAACCTCCTTAGTCGCCTTTTACGACATGCGTGGAAGGTAAACAGTGTTGCTATTCTTTGCTCCCCTTTCGGGCCCCGGCAACACACGGGCGGTACTATATAGTGTCTTTCTGATGTGCTTATTTTTGTGTGTGAAATTCAATACTTATTCTCCTGGTACAGTATGCTGTTGGTATCGAAATGGATGGGCCTGGCACTTACTTTTTAAGTTTAACTTAGCATTCTGCTGTGAGAAGTTCATGATCTGTGTCACAAGGTCTTGACGATTATGGTATTTGATATCCATTTGTTCTGTGTCAAAATATAATTTAATTGGACTTGCCGTCTGAACATTTGTCCACGTAAATAGCTGTCTGGTGTGATGTCCATGTAAATAGCTGTCTGGTGTGATGTCCACGTAAATAGCTGTGTGATGTCCATGTGAATAGCTGTCTGGTGTGATGTCCATGTGGATAGCTGTCTGGTGTGATGTCCATGTGAATAGCTGTCTGGTGTGATGTCCATGTGAATAGCTGTCTGGTGTGATGTCCACGTGAGTAGCTGTATGGTGTGATGTTCATGTGAATAGTGGGGAGTTTTACATAAATGATCGGGATGGATGGGTCCCTGAATTGTTGACAAGGGGAAAAGACATAAATTGTTATGGGCAACCTCTTAGAACATCAGCAACATTATACTCCACACTATCACATTATGAACAGATCAGAACAAGTTATAATTCTACGTCTCAGAACAGGACACAGCCGACTCCGCAGTCACATGTATGCAAAGTTCAAGATTGGCAACACGGCCATGTGGACAGGCAGCACAGAGTGCCAAACATATACTTCAAGAGTGTTCTGAGCATGAAACGCTGAGGCAGACATATTGGTCAGAGGAAACAACACTGGAATAAAAGCTCTATGGGACACTGTATGAACTACAAAAGACATTGAGTTTTATTAAGGAGACAGAATTACAGATATAGACATGTTTCAAGTGAACGAAAGAAGAAGAAGAATACTCCACATATCTTCAGTGGCTGCAGTCATGTTAGATTGTCGGCAGGAGAAAGTCCACAGCCTTCTTCTGGTCAGAGTGGCTGTTGGATAGCTTTTTACTCAAGTCTGTATCCTCTAGCCAGACCCACCATTTCTTCTCCTTATATATTGGGGGGGGGGGGGGGGGATGTTTAACTATCGGTTACAGAGGCACGCCACTTTCAACCAGCAGACAATGTTCAAGTGGCCCATATCAAGACGCACCATCAAAAAGTGTAAGAGACGCACCATCAAAAAGTGTTAGAGGTAACAAATACCTCGCTATGTGTAAGAGGTGTGAATTATTGATGTACTAGACCATTCATGACCGGTACAACATGTGAATGGTTAGGTAATAAGGAAAGCGCGGAACAATTCCCCACCCCCGCCTGTTACCAGTTGTCCCATAAAATATCACCAACTCTACAGGAACGGGATGAAAAACTTATTTTTTTTTAAAGCCCGACCCCCTCCTAACCCAATCTTTTTACTAAAGGCGTATCTACAGCAATGCCTTTTTAAGGTTCAGTCTCTTTTAAGGTGCTCAGTGGATTGTGTCTGTTTCAGATGTTAGATTATTTATTACCGTGAAACGGAAACCCTATATAGGCCATATTCATCAATGAATGCAACTTGTTGACTAAATGCTGGAGGAATTGAAGCCAATTCTTCGATGAAGTAGGATGTCTCACATACAGGAGCCAGCCAATCTTGTGTAGGCCTATAATAAGCCACATAAACAGTACACTTGGGCTCTAATATGTGTGGTCGTAGCTAGGATAATCTGGCAACAATCACTTAAATAGCAGTCACATAAGTTGACAAAGTTTTTTAGGGTAACAAAAGGTGTTGAGGACTGACTTATTGTACTCGTGTTTCCCATTATGTTAATACGTGTATTTAAACGAGGTACCCCGTCGGCTGCCGAGACTAGGCCTACCGATCATAAATTGTTAGTCATTGCCTAATAAGTAACTCAGGAGTATCAAGAGATAATACCCAACGATCTCTAATAAACGTCATTTCGCAAACAATAAGTATTATCTGTATTCGAACTCGCAACCTTTTGAACACAAAGAAACGGCTAAATCTCTGCGCTACGAAGAACCTAAAATATGTGCTTTCGTTTAAAAAAAAATAAATATGTAAGGGCTATAATTATATAATACAACTTGTAAGGGAAATAACTCCATAACAAACACATCTATAGAATATATTACTAGAGACATAGAAAGCATTTAGTTAATAGAAATTACTTCCGAATTTAATATTAAAATACAGAACTACATTTATATATGCAAATGGATTTGAATTGTTAGAATATGTTTATTTTAATGTACAAATTGTTTTGATGAATCATAAGTTGTCCGATCTGATGCTGTTTTATATTATTGTTTCCTAAGTAGCAAACATACTCATTTATTGAGTACGTAATTTTATTATAAATTACTTCTTCTTCTGATTTATTTGAAGGGTAATATGATTATATTGCCTATTTCTCCCAATGAAAATGAGTAGTATTATTTTAATATAGTTTTCTCAAAAATAGAATCGCAATTTTTTAAATAGTTATTAACTTCTCGTACTTACCTGAATTGTACTCACTCTATTTTATGGTAGTGTATTCTGATATAATCCAATTGGACATTGCTGTTCGCTGGTTGAGAAGGAACGTCTCTCCAGAAGTGCGGTAAATTCAATACATACCTATGGGGGTAAGTAATTTTATTATAAATCACTTCTAATTTATTTGAAGAGCAATACGATTAGTGTCTGTATTCCCTTATACAATGTTGTATTTCCTGAATTGCAATCCATTATATTGCTAATGAAAACGAATACTTTTATTTTAATATATATTGTTCAGAAGCTTAACATTTTTGGAGTTACTCTTATAGAAGATATTCGCTGATTGGACATCATTCAACCTATCGACTATGTCCACCTGGTCATTAACTTCTCGTGGTTACCCGAATTGTACTCACATTATGATTAATGAGCCCACGAAAGAGATGAAGTTCAAAACAATATTTTGGGAATAACTCGTGACAGGTTCATGAGAATCCCGTGAAATTTTCTGAACACAAAACTATGACCATATTGAATGCATATAAATTATTGGTAGTCCGCGAATAAATTCTGTTAAAATTCAATGCGCAAGTATGGTTCATCTCGCTACAGATCAACGACACATCATCATTGGACGGCTGCAGACTGGACAATCACAAAGTGTAGTGGCCAGACAATTTAATGTGGTTAGGAGCACCACTAGTTGCCTTTGGGGGCGATTTCAACAAAGTGGCTCAGTGGCAGATCGGCCGCGCAGTGGATGATCTAGAGTCACAACTCCTGCGCCAAAGACCGCTTCATATGGATGTGTCACCTCAGGAACCGATTTACATCTGCGTTCTCCACACTCCACTCAATACCAGCAGCTACTCGAATTACAGACTAAACGGTCAGGAGCCGGTTGCACTACGCTGGTCTGTGGTTTAGAATACCCCACAGAGGTTCTATTCTTACGAACCGGTATCGCCAGAATTGACCGCAATGGGAAAACCATCAACGTTGGGAATGACCGGAGACGGGTATGGTGTAGGAATTAGTCATTATTTGTGCTCCAGCAACACGATAGACGGAGAAGAGTTTACCACAGAGTCCGTGAGAGCTTAATTCATTATTTGTGCTCCAGCAACACGATAGAAGGAGAAGAGTTTACCACAGAGTCCGTGAGAGCTTAATTCATTATTTGTGCTCCAGCAACACGATAGAAGGAGAAGAGTTTACCACAGAGTCCGTGAGAGCTTAATTCATTATTTGTGCTCCAGCAACACGATAGAAGGAGAAGAGTTTACCACAGAGTCCGTGAGAGCTTAATTCATTATTTGTGCTCCAGCAACACGATAGAAGGAGAAGAGTTTACCACAGAGTCCGTGAGAGCTTAATTCATTATTTGTGCTCCAGCAACACGATAGAAGGAGAAGAGTTTACCACAGAGTCCGTGAGAGCTTAATTCATTATTTGTGCTCCAGCAACACGATAGACGGAGAAGAGTTTACCACAGAGTCCGTGAGAGCTACGCCCAGAACAGCTTTGGCGAGGCTCCTCCACATGATGGTAGAGGTGTTCTGATGTAGGGGGCAATCAACCTCATAGGAAGAAGCGATCTGGTGCAACTTGAAGGGCGTCTGAGTATTGAACGATACGTTGCTGAAACTGTTCGTCCTCGCGTACTTACAATTTTGGAAGCACGAGGGACGTTTTTTCAGCAGGATAACACTCGACCTCATGTGGCTCAATTCACCACCCAGTTCTTCGCTGACAACAACCCCCAGACCATTCCGTAGGCAGCCATGTCATCAGACATACACTATATAGAATACTTATGGTATGAACTCGACAAACGACTCCGACAACGAGACGTGGCTCCGGCCAATCTCCGACAGTTGTCTCTTGCACTGCAGGAAGAGTGGGCAGCCATTCCACTACAACAGATCTAACGGCTAATCAGATCGATGTCATGGAGGTGTCGCTCTCTGATAGAAACCAGAGGATTCCATGCGTCCTACTGAAACGAAGTCCTTAGTCGCATAGAATAAAAGTCCTAACAAAATTTAAAACAAATTTAATGAACATCATTTCGTTGTTAAAGTCTGAAAGGTTCTTCATGCCAAGATTGAAACATTAATTCCGTTAAATATAATTTTGGTACATGTTTGAAATTTAATGTCCATTGGCATTGAAATTATGTGGATAATTATATACTATATACCAGTATACTATAGAAGCATCAAGCATTTACCATTTAAGGATAAACAATAATTTAGCAAGTGGGATTTAAACCAGATCAACAGAATTAGAAGTACATACTGAGTTTTTATTTACTAAAGTAACTTAAAGGTTAAGGTCACAGAGAAGTGCTAACGAAACACGAGAATTTAGTATAGCCTTGACGTAGACTGGTAAAAATAGAGAACTTTTGTTAGTTTTAAGATGGCTGACGTGACAAGACAAAATCTTGGAATACAAATAGTAACGCAGAATCGTACTTGAGAAATTATGAAAAAAGTTAAGAAACACGGTATTCTGGTACTTCTTCTTCTTCTTCTTCTTCAGCGTTCATTCTCAAACTCCTGCTGGATCTCTCTTGTGGCGGGACCATGATCCATTCTAGATTTACAGCAGGATGTAGTCCAGAGAATGGAAATGCTCTGTGTCGCTGTTTTATTTGCGCCAATGGCCCGACACATCCGTCTTCAGCGGGGGTATTCTGGTACAACCTTGATGAAACTTAGCAATTGTATGACCGAAATACTACTTGTTTTTTAGTTAGAACCACTGTCTAGCTCCAGCGATTCTCAACTTGTGGGGGGTCACGACCCCTTTGGGAGTCCAACGACCCTTTCATAGGAGTCTCCTAAGACCACATGAAAACACATATTATTAAGTAGCAACAACAATAATTTTATAGTTGGGGGTCAGCACCAACTGTAGAGGAACTGTATAAATGGGTTACGGCATTAGGACGGTTGAGAACCACTGGTCTAAACCATCTGAATGAAAAAAAAACAAAACAAGTAGCCATTACTTGAGTAGGAATGGAAAAAGCATGGAATTGTTGAATGCCATTCAAGGACAGAGTGATTTTCGTCAAAAGTCGACATTATATACAGGAAGTTTTGTGAACGGAGGACAGTTGTTCCACTGACGTTCAAGGGGATGGTTCAGTAGAAGTTGGATTTTAGACCAAGGGATCATGCACTTGGGAATATGTCATGTTGGATATAATTCGTGCATGTCTGCATGGATTACTTCAAGTTTCAGTGTATTTAAAAGTGCTAGGTTTTTATCATGTGAATTATTATTATGACAGATTGCAAGAGCCAGATTTACATCACGTTGCATACCTTGTATGGATTATCGCTGAAAACTGAGATACCAGATTTTCCTCATGTTGTATTGTTTGTTTGAGAACCACAGGAATTGTGAGCGATTAGCACTTACTTCCTATGTGCTTTGGTGTGATTTTTCTGAGCTTTTCTTCATACCCAGGAGACTTCAACTTTTGTCTTAGTGCAATGCATATATTGAAGGATCCTACTCTGAGGGGGTATATAATTGTATAGATGACACGCTACAAAGCTTCTATCATCATCATCATCATCAAGTGCCGTCTCCGCAACGAAGGTTGGCTGCAACGTATCTCCAACATCTCCTGTCTCTTGTCTTGGTGGTGCACTCTGCTAGACTGTAACCTGTCCATCGTGTGATGTTACTCTACCACTTGTATCTCTGCCTACCTCTTGCTCGCTTCCCTTTGACTTTACCCTCAAGTAAGGTCTTCAATAAGGTGTCATGTCTTTTAATGTGTCCAAAGTATTGTATTTTCCTGATCTTTATTTCTCTTAGTAGTTCTTTCTTCATATTAAGTGTTTTAGCACCTCTTTATTTGTTTTCTTCTCTTTCAATGATGTTCTCCCTATTCTTCTATATACCCACATCTCAAATGCATCAATTTTGTCTTCTAATTGTTTATTTAATGTCCATGTTTCTGAGCCATACATTAATATGGAATAGATGTAGCATTTTATAATTCTCATTTTTAACTTGTTTGTAATTTGTTTAGATATTAATAATTTCCTCATGTCATTGAAGGTACTTTTAGCCATTCCTATTCTCCTTTAACTTCTGTTTCACATCTGCCATCATTTGTGACTATGTGTCCAAGATATTGATAATGTTTTACTTGTTGTAGTTTCTCTCCCTGTATGTTTATGTTTACCTCCTGTTCTTCTGTGTCTTTGATGATTAAAGCTTCAATCAATAAACCCGTAACATTTCTGGGACGTAGGTGTACCACATTGAATGCTTCAGTACACAGAGTCATCCAGCAATTTCTATCGTCAGCTGCCACCCCTTCGCTTTATCCGCGACCAATATGTACTGCCGTATATTTTATCGGTGGTCGACACAAAATATATAAATGGTGACCAACAAATCACGACAACATCTTATCGCATGACTGATTCTGCTTAAATCCTCAGTTGGTCTAGTCTAATTGGTCGTGTACCCATCACTCACCTGGTAAAACTTAACAGATAATAAACCAATCTTATTTTATTTAGAATACAGGCAAATTATGTATATTGCCTTCTAAAGAATTAACGAAGAAGAAGTAATTTATAGGCACTTAGGCCAAATAAATTAGGTAATGCAAGTTAGCCTAAAAATGGTATTTCCAAAAAATTGATATAACTATTATTTGCTTTTAAAACTTATTATACACTGCACATATGTAACATTTAAAATAAATATTTTTAAAACATAAAGTGAATTTTAAAATATAACTCTATAAATGCTATAGTTATACATATTCTGGCAAAATAATATATAATTTATAAATAGGTGTATACATAAATCGTCCTTTACGCTCTATATATATTTGTGAAGGGTTATTCCCCTTTGCAACTCTGCGTTAAAAGCATTATCCCTTATGACGTTTTATTTTCACAATATGGCGGAAACAACTTAACATCTTTCTCTGCTAAAGTAATTATGTAAATGTTGTCAAATGTCATTTCGATACTTGTAAAAGAGGATATGACAGTTTTATCCTAATCGACATTATTTCGTTAAGGGCTGTCGACTATTCATAAATAACGTTAAAAATATTTTAAAATGTACCAATTTTTGACACCCACTATCAGCCTTGTCAACACTGGTTAAGAATGCAAGAGCGCCCGTTGTTATATATATTTTTCTAAAGATTTCTTTAAAAATAAATTTTCCGTTACATAAATAACATTGGTATGGGTCCCGGGTTGTTCATTAAGTTGACGACAATAGTCAAAATTTATTCAAGAATTTTTGAAATAAATATTAACGCACCATTTGTACAGCCGATTCAACATTTCCTGGTGCAAGGGCTGCACAAATGTAAAGAAGGTTTCACGCTAACCATAGCGGTACATATTTGTTTTCTTCTGAGTTTGTTGTCGTTCTCCTGTAAACTATTAAGATTAAGTCCGGAGCGGTCTTTGATTTGAAGGGAAATAACCGAAATATTTGTGAATATTAACACACAAATGTAGGAAGGAGTCGAACTGTTTTGTTGCACAAGAAAACAGAGTATATTCTCATGAAGTGATATCCGGGCATACAGTTCTCAAATTGTTAGAATCGATGGAGACATCTTTTACTGAGAATTTGCAGATAAAAATAAAATCTTTTACAGTCACTGATCCATAATCAATCATTTGACGAGTCTCGTTATTTTCATTTTTCATTTCAATTTAAATTTAAATTTTTAGTCTCAAAGTTCTCTATTGACGAGAGTGGAACATGGATAATGGCGGTGAAGTATTGATAATATTAGGCAATATACATTAACATCAACGTTTCGACTAAAAAGCAATTTATTTTAAAAAAAACCCAAAAAACTTAGCACAACATACGACGATTAAGAAACGGCAACAGCTTCACATAATAATGGCTAGACTCTTCTTCTTCTGTGTTCAGAATTTTTTAAGTCCTGCTCGATCTTCAGGTCAGTCGCCAGGACGAATCTCCCAGTCTTCTCCAGGTCAGAGCGGCTGCTCCAAAGTGTTTGCCTCAGTTCAGTCGAGTTTGGCCATGTCTTATCTTGCAGTTCTTTGTATTCTGAACAATCTTGGATTATTTATTCGGGGGTCTGTATGCCTGTTCGTGTGCCTGTTAATGACGCAAACTAGCATTGTTTGGACATGTATGCAGGCATAATTCCTTGTCAAGAACAATTCTGCAGGGAACTGTCGAAGGAGGAAGAAGCAGAGGAGGTAAAATAAAGGCATGGACAAACAACATCAAGGACTGGTCACGACAAGGTATTTCCACACTCATCCGCATCGCTGAGGATAGAATTCGCTGGCGGACTCCTTGTGCTGAAGCATCCAATGTGGTACCCCTACGTCCCTGAAGGGTTACGGGTTTATTTATTGATGATTGATGCCTGTTTCGCAGGGATATTCATTTGTGTTGGCCACCCTCATCCGGTACAGGTGGCTTTGTAGCCTGCAATGGCCACTTCTATGTCGAAAGATGATGGCCTGTTGTTGCCAATGAAGTCAGTGTATCAGGTCTGGTTTCTGAAAAATATTCATATCTTTCTTCCACTGTGTGGTTGCAGATTAGTGTTTTGCTATACTCATTATAAAAAATAAAAGGGCTGTATTTCTCCTTCTTCCTCTTCAGCTTTCATCATCAATCTCCTGTTAGATCTCTCTTGTAGCTGGACACTAGTCCTACTAAATATCCATCGGGATGCAGTCCAGAGAATGGAAATGCATCCTACAGCCGTTCTATTTACGCCAATGATTGACACGTATGTCTTCGGCGTTGCTGTTTTTCTAAACTCTGTTTAAGTGAGATATGCAATGTTCAGACAGACCAGGGTATATATTTCTAACATTCCTTTCTCTCCCCCCCCCCGCTTTATACCCCTTAATGCCTTACAACATCAAGGGTAGATGAGGTTTCTGGATATGACTTTGTGCATTATTCATATATGTTTGTTTTCGTTTACTCTTTTATTTCTGTAATCTATCATGTGCAAGGTCTGTCCCTGACTTTGTATCCATCATGTCTGTATAGTAATCTGGAAATAAAGTATAATCTGGAAACATCAACATAAAAATCGAGCCATGCCTGTCTGTTTTTAGTTCTTTGCTTTGTTTAAGTGTTAGTTAGTTAGTCGTCGGATCACCATCACTACAAACTGGACACGTCCATAGTTGTTCTGATCTCTCCTTGAATGTATCCGCCATTACACTTCTGCTGACAGTATCGGTCCTGTGCTGGTTGACCATCATTCTTCTGTGCCCTCCAAAATGTTCACTTCTAGCAAATTGCATTTCAATCCCTGATCTTTAATCCTAGCCATTGAAAAGGAATCATCATCCACATTAGTCTCACTCTCGCGTGCTATATCTCTTAAGAAGTTTAAAACGTCAGCGCGATCCATTGCCCCAACGTCCTGTGCCACAATCGCACATGACGCCAGTTGATCCGCTCTTTCATTGCCTCGAACACTCACATGTCTCGGCACGAAAATAAATGTAACCACTTTCAGCCTCGCCTCGTTTAAGTGTGAATAATTTTAATCCTGTCCGGTCTTTAATATTATCAATCCATACTTCCAATCCATACTTCCAATCCATACTTCTAATCCATACTTCCAATCCATACTTCCAATACATACTTCCAATCCATACTTCCAGTCCATATAAGCTATTATTTGAAGCAACATTGTACTGTCTCTATGTCATTTATGTTTACAAGAAGACCTATTGGCCCCTGTAGTACGAATACGGATGTTATATGTTTGTGTTACTGAGGATACTTCAATATTTGTAACGTTCGTTCGTTGTTGTTGTAAAAGCCCTTGTCTTGATTGTATCAGTGACTTGAGTACATAGTTCGAATGTTTTGACAAAATTGCATATTTTTTTTTTTTTTTTTTTTTTTTTTTTGGGGAGTAATCGATGGTCAAGTACGAAAAACCTGGTTACCGTAATAAGTGACCTGGTTCAATTCCCGTCAGTCTCAAGAATTTTTAATTTATCCTCTTGCTTCCTACTTTAATTTAATGTCTTATTCTAGAAGAAAGGCGAAGTACTACATCTAAAATCGAGCAAGTTTGCAAAGAATGCCAGAAGCTGGCTGAATAACTAACTAGCAGCTGTCTTAATGTCATTCTCTCCGGATTTTGCTCAAGTTTGAATCCACTAGTCTTGCGCACTACCAATACTAACTTACAAGGAAGTAGGGATTTTCATGGTTGTCTCCCTTCCTAAGAACCTCACTATCTAACAATGCCACTTCAATGTCACATTCTATCGTGGCGCCCAGGATATTCAGTTGGCGTCCATTAAGTCGTGCTTCTCAGACGACTGGACCCGTCACACGCTTGATAATCACGCTATAAATATCAATTTCGCACGATTGACATTTTTAGGATCAATGCCCTCCAAGCGTATATCTATATCATGTATTTTGTATATACTCTGTGTTCTTTCCCCTCTAACACTGTTTCAACTGTTCCGGGTTGTCTCCACATTTAGCTCTGCCATGTGTCAATAGTGTCCTTCCTGCTAGTGGTTTTCGTTGTGTATGTAGTCTCCATACAGGCCTATTAGTCGAAACGTCGATTGTGTGTGTCCTTATGTGTGTTTTCAGTGATTTGTAAAAACTTCATTAGCATGATCCAAGCTTTGCCTGTCTCCTAGGAATAATAGTTTGTAATCCTATTTCACATACATTATATATATATATATATATATATATATATATATATATATATATATATATATATATATATATATATATATATATATAGAGAGAGAGAGAGAGAGAGAGACAGACAGACAGACAGACAGAGAGAGATCTTCCTTATGGAGATTCTATAAACAGTCCGCGATTTTGGGCGAGATGACCTGCCGCTGCTAAAGGCATGTTTAAGCAATCTAATATATCACTGCGCCATCATCGTCATGGACGCCCTCTTCCCGTGTTGTCGCTCTGCCTTTAGCTATCACTTTCCTCGCTGTTATGTCTCATTATATGACCACAAAGATTTCTTGTTAAGATGTTGTTAATGAGCCAGCACTCTTCGACGTTTATTGATCTTAAGACTTCTTGATTTGTCTATTTAGCTGTCAATGGTATACGTAACATTCTTCTGTAACATTTCATTTCTAAAGCAGAGATTCTCTTTGCTATTGTTTTATTTAATGTCCATGCCTCACAACCGTATATTGTCACTGGAAATATGCATGTTCTGATCATACATAGTTTGACTATGCTGCTGGTATATATATATATATATATAATGGGCTATACAAAATGGGGGCTGATGACAACAGTACATTTCATTGATAAGACCCATGTCAGAGTCTGATTTCGACTAGAGACCTTGGAAGATGAAAGCTGATAGTGAAATTAAATGTCCTATATTTATGAATTTATTTTGCGTACTAAACCTAAATAGCAATGAAGAAATAAATACAACGTGACAGTACTCAAGGTGATACAAAAATACTTTTTAAGTAGCGTTTATGACATGTAGTTTAGTAAATTTTTTATTTTTGGACACGTTTTGAGATAGAAAGCTCCGGAGAACAGTCAAAACAGACACAAATTGAAGGCAAAAGATATAACACAATATTGTGTGAAAATATTAGTTTAATATCGTGGCATGGCAAAAGCACTTCAATGATCTTAATTATTTTTTTAAAAACCCGACTAATTAGAGGATGTGGGATATTCATGATCGCCTAGGCCAGCCTCAACTGAACCTGATGATGCTATTATTCATAAAATAATTAGCTGGATTTTTTTTCGGGGGGGGGGGGGGGGAGGTGGTGTGTGTTCAAGACAATCTTGGGATATTTCTAAAATGTCTGCGGTAAAAGGGGAAATACCATCTTTCATTCCTGGTAGCGAAACAATTTTACAGAAAGATTCGAATAATTCAATATAGAATGATGATTTTACTTTCAAGGAATCGCTAAAAGTACTTTCAATGACATGAGGAAAACATTAGCATCTAAACAAATTACATGGAGAGAAACTACAACAAGTAGAACACTATCAACATCTTGTAAACATAATCCCCACCGAATATGGATGCGTCGGGCCAATTGCGCAAATTAAACGGCAACACACTGCATTTCCATTCTCTAGACTACATCCTGCTAGAAATCTAATAGGAACATGGTCCTGCTGCAAGGGAGATCCAGCGGGAGTTTGAGAATGAACGCTGAAGAAGAAGTACACATAATCACAAATGATGGCAGATGTGAAACAGAAATTAAAAGGAGAAAAGGAATGGCTAAAAGTACCTTCAATTAAACGAGGAACATATTAACATCTAAACAAAATACAAACAAGTTAAAAGTGAAAATTAAAAAAATGATACATCTATTCTATATTAATGTATGGTCCAGAAATATAAACAAACAGAAGACACAATTGATGCATTTGAAATACAGACGAACAAGGAGAACATTCTAAAAAGAGAATAAAACAAAGAAGTTCTAACAACATTTAGTATGAAGGAAGAATGATTAAAAGAAATAAAGATCAAGCAAATAAAATAGTTTGAACACATTAAAAGACATGAAACCTTGTTGAAGACTTTATTGCAGGGACTTGACTTGAATTATATGCTTCCGCCAAAATGGCCGACTAGAATGAATGTGTTCTCTGTACGGTGCTCGATTAACGGTTGTTCCTTCCCGAAAGTAATGGAAACATACGGGACTATTGTGCCCTGAAATTTCCAATGGATTAATCTAACTTTTTCTCTAGGATAGGAGGAGAAAGGGCAAACCAAGAAGACGATGGACTGACGACATTAAAGATAACATGAACACATCGTTGGAAAATGCAAGCCGCATCGCCCAAGACAGAGGAGGGTTCAGAGTTCGTTGGGAAGACAACGTTCTGGAAGGAATACGTCACATGACAAAGTCGAAGGGAGGCGAGCTAGAGGGAAACATAAGAAGTGGGAGAATAACATCACAAGATGGACAAGTTACAGTCTAGCAGAGTACACCACTAAAAAAAAACAACCGAAAACAAAACAAAACAAAAAACCAGAAACAGGGTCTGTTGAGGAAACATTCGTTGTGGAGACGGCACTTGATGGTGATGAAGAACTGAAATTCTATTTATAAAGATTATATCCAGATTAGATGTAAATAATTACAGCACTTAAAAAAACACACCAGGAAATGTGAAATTATCAGATTAGATGTAAATAATTACAGCACTTAAAAAAAACACACCAGGAAATGTGAAATTATCAGATTAGATGTTGCTCTGTTTGAAACTATCGAGAAAATCTAAGAATGCATTCACAAAATGGAATAGACATAATTGTTACAAAATAGAAGTTACTAAATAACGGTGAGATTAAGAGCTCTGACTTCCTGTTCATTACGAAACATTTAGGATACACGTTAGACAATATTATCGTTCTCTGCCCAAAAAATAAACTGTTAGTTATATAATTTAAAATATAATATTTATGACAAAATAATACAGTACCAATTCTACTTAAGCAGAATGTATTATGTTCTTTATGTTCCACAATTTTACAAAAGAAATTTTACACCGTATTGCCCTTGCAACGGGTGCTTTCAATAAACTACGTAACATCTGGACGTCAAACACACTAAGAAACACTACAAAACTCAAGTTGTTTAACTCCAACATCATCCCTATTCTATCATATGGGTGCGAAAGTTGGAAAGCCACAAAAGCCACAGATAAAAGACTCGACTCCTTTGAAAACAAATGCCTACGTACCATTCTGAACGTTAAGTGGAGTGACTTTAAATCTAACACTACTATAAGAGAGGAAAGCAAACAAACCTATATATCTTCCTTCATTAGACAAAGGCGTTGGACTTACATCGGCCATGTTCTCAGAATGAACAGTCAAAGAATTCCCCAGCAATCACTATATTGGGTACCACCTGGAGTAAGAAGAAGAGGGAGACCTAGAGAAACTCTACGAAGAACCAATAATAGAGAAGGCATTTCAATGAACCTAAACAACATGCAACAATTGAAAGAACTGGCAACAGAAAGACAGAAATAGAAGGCTATGGTTTCTGCCCTATGCGCCACCTATGGCCCTGGAGGAACATAACATAACATAACATGTTCCACAAGCGGCACATAGGGCAGATGTTTTTATTCTACGTGCGTCGCGGTTCGCTGCCTGTATAATTCAATGTTGATAAGGGGAGTAACTCCCTACAAATATTGTTGCAATGTATATTTGACACTTTATGCATAAAATTTATAATTATTTATATCTGTTATAGTGTATAAATTATATTTCATATTCTAAATTTAAGAATCATAAAAAATCTATGTGAGTTATGTAAAATTATAATTTATAACACAATTTATATTAGTTGCATGATAAGTTTCTCTATAAAATTATTGTTATAATTCCTGTACGGAAATATCACTTTTATGCTTTAATTCAGTACATAATTTATGTGGCCTAAGTGCCTATAAATTACTTCTTCTTCTTTAATTCTTTAGAGGGCAATATATATAATTTGCCTGTTTTTGTAAACAAAATTATGATTGGTTATAATTATTCAATTCACTTGGGATTCACTAAGAGAATTTGCATTCATGTGATCACACAAAACATTCGAAGCACGCGAGTCACAACTAGATATTAAGATCCATATTCATATACCCTCTGTCCTCAGGCTTTCGGAGGAGCGTAGAAAATTAATGTTCAGAGTTCAGACCATTTCTTGATATTGTAAATCTATGATTTTCTTTCATAGCCTCTTCTTCCGTACTCGACCGTTTCTTGCACACTAATTTTAGAATATCGGTCGTGCTTCGGTATATGTGCAAATTAATATCCCGTTTTACAACTGCCACAAGTGGTTTCTGATAACCTGCAAGATTGTTTATTTACCGCCTGATGAATATATTTGTCTTTTTTTTCTATGTAACCTATTCGTAAAGAAACGTACGTAGAACTTGTATTCAAAATCTTGAAACCTTCTTGCTGTATCTGCATTGAGGGTTCAGCCGTAACCTACTTAGCGCTTTGAGTTTTCAAAAGTGGATGTAACAAATGGTCATCATCACTTGTGATGGACGAACAACAACTTAGCACTAGGCAAAACTAGATTATGCACTTTACCCATTTGGACACCGAAATAAACATTCATTGTAGCACAGCGAATCAAATACTGTGTCAATTATCCCGTTTATTGCAACACAAAATGCTACCAATGTTAACACAAAAAACCATCTTATCCAAAGTATCTTCATTCCAACCCTGTGCTACCACTGTCAAACATGGTCCTTAACAACAAAACATAAGAGACAACTGGCTACAACAGAGATGAGATGTCTGAGAAAAGCCACAGGAGTGACCATAAGACACAGAATTAGAAACGATGTCATAAGAGAAAGAGTGGGTGTCATATCAATTCTACAACACATACAAAACCAACAGATAAGTGGTTTGGTCATCTGGAAAGAATGCCGTGTGATGCATGAGTTTATAAAGCATATCTGAAGAGAGGAGAAGCAGAAAAAAGAGCCAGGGGTAGACCTAGAGTACGCTGGATCGACAACATCAAAGAGACATTACACGAACACCAAATAACATTATCTGAAGCTGCCAGAAAAACGAGAACAAGAACATTGTATCTCACTCGACACCCGTAAAGGGTAAATGAGGAAGGAAAAAAGAAGAAGAAGACCCATTTGATTATGAGTTGACAGCAATGCACTCTGTACATGCCCACAAGATCTACTTTTCCTCGCGTTTGTTGATAAAATAGTTAACATCTACATCAAAATTAATCTAATAGATAAACGTGAAACAAGGAAATGATGTTTTGGTAATCACTAGAAACTCATAGGACAGCGCAAAAATTGACATTTCGATCACAAGGCTGATATCAGGTATACAACATAACATACGACGAGTAAATAACGGTACTGCCCACGATCACATTAGAACAGAAATAAACTGGATAAACGTCTGAAGAGGATGAATCATGCACACAAAAATTTGAAGTTAGAGGTGAAAGAAAACATAATAGAACAGGTTCATCGATGTGTGGCTGGGTCCCAAAAGGGAAGCAAAAAATAGCAAGACTGTTTGCTTTCTATGAATGCCATTAGAGGCGGCTTATGGTGTGGAGTTTGCTATCCTATCCAGCATAGGGTCAAAGTGACTCACAAGCCAAGCTGAAGTCAGATTGTCAGGAAGAAAGACAGAAATAGCGCAGAGGATTTGTAAACCATGACAAGACACATTTTGTCCTCGGAATTAGAGTTTGCTGCCTAGCAGGAGTTTGAGAAATTGCACTGAAGAAGAAGAAGAAGTAGCTCATTGAACTAGTCACTTAACGATAAAAATTAGTTCATTGAACTAGTCACTTAACGATAAGAATTAGTTCATTGAACTAGTCACTTAACGATAAGAAGTAGCTCATTGAACTAGTCACTTAACGATAACTACAAACAAGAACTGCCTTCCAGATACTTATCGCCAGTATGAGAAACGGGACCAGAATTCTAGTACAGAGTGCAAAGAATAGGGCAACTATCTTTTTCCATGCAAGTGATAGGAGGCAACTAAGGAAATTTGGCAGCTAAGACAACCTGTCATTTGTCACCTGTGTAAAAAAACCCCCATTGTTAATGCATGTTATACCTCAATTACTTACTTTTATCTTCTGTTAAATGGTCAAATGGATGACGGAGAAATGCAGACCTGCGAACACTGCACATTTGTCCTTGTATAGCAGACTCCTAAGTGACAAGGAATGCTAGGCGTGCCATCATTGCAAATGAGTCAATAGGTCTGGCGGAAGGATATTAACTAGTTGACTCAGACGTATATGCTGCACTCTTGGCGGGAGTGTGATGATCCTGGGATACTGCCCTCTGGAGTTGTTCCATTCGGGGACTAAACATGCATCCAATCACCCCCCCCCCCAATTAACACAGTCATTCCTTGGGGTAGCATTATCTGAGAGTTACATCGGTTACTCAAATGTAGAGTATATATAAATCAGAAATTCTAAGGGATATTCAGGGCTACCTGCTCAAACTAAAGGGCTTATATCATTATCATCATCATCATCATCATCATTATCATCATCATCATTATCATCATTATTATCATCATCTTCATCATCATCATTATCATCATCGACTTAGATAGATGTAGCAAACAAATGTATTCTTCAGAAGCATGCACCCATTAACAGCACAGCACGATGAAACAGCACGGTGAAACAGCACGATGAAATATCACGATGAAACATCACGATGAAACAGCACGATGAAACAGCACGATGAAACAGGTGACAACTTTACACACACCTTACCCTCCTCTCCCCCCATCCACCACCCGCAATAAACGTAGCAAATAAATTTTTAAATTTTTTTCATGAAGTCATTTTTAAGCGTAATCAGCTTTCAATATTGCTGTATTGTGGCTTCCGTTGACGGCGGGTTAGTATATCCACGCCTGTGTTTAGAATTACCGACAAGATAAGGAGACAGCAGGCCATGTACAGTTTTGTATCTTCACAAAGTAGACCGCTGTATAAGTATGCCATCGTCTTACCCAAGGATACGAACAGCCGCAAGCAAGCAAAGGCTGCTTCTGGATCCTTGTAGAAGACTGCACCGATGAGCGCTGTAATGTACAGAGACAACAGTCATACGCCAATCAATGGTATGTTCAAAGTAGGGAGATAACAGTCATACGCCAATCAATGGTATGTTCAAAGTAGGGAGATAACAGTCATACGCCAATCAATGGTATGTTCAAAGTAGGGAGATAACAGTCATACGCCAATCAATGGTATGTTCAAAGTAGGGAGATAAAGTCATACGTCAATCAATGAAATCTTATGTTCAAAGTAGGGATATAACAGTCATACGCCAATCAATGGTATGTTCAAAGTAGGGATATAACAGTCATAAATTTAAAAAAATTTGAATCTTATATTCAAACTGGAGAGATAATAGCTATAAGTAAAAAAATAGAATCGTATATTCAAAGTAGAAAGGTAACAGTAATAAATTTTAAAAATTGAATCTTATATTCCTAGTATATATCAAGTGACATATTCTATCCAGAACGTTGTCTTCGTCATGTGAACGTCTCTATGTTCCTGGTAAGCAGCCCAGCATTGGCACGAGATATGTGCATACATTCTTCGATGTCGCTGGTCCATATTCTTCTTGGTCGTCCTCTTCTTCTTCCCCTTATGGCACTCTGCCCTCTAGAATCATCCTTTTCATAACATCATGCCACTTTAAGCTTCTAAAATACTGTAGCTTCCTTCTTATGATGGTATTTAGAAGCCACCCTTTGTTTAGTTTCAGTAATTTCAACACTTCAATGTTCTTCTTTTTCTCTGTCAAAGATATTCGTAAGATCTTTTTCGTAGGATATTGTAGCACTTCAATAATCAATAAAACCCATAACCCTTCAGGATCGTAGGGGTACCACATTGGAAGCTTCAGCACACAGAGTCCTCCAGCGAATTCTATCCTCAGCGATGCGGATGAGTGTGGAAATTTCAAATGAATTTATTCTTTGGGATATTGTCTTGTTTAAAGTCCAAGTCTCGCATCCATATGTTATATTCAAAGTAGAAAGATAATAGTCATAAATAAATAACGACATCTTATATTCAAAGGATGCGCTAAATGTCTTTAGAGAGCATAGCTATGCTGTGTATATACTTGTTTGCCTGTCGGAATCGACGATGATAATTTAGCCCGGCTTGGATGATGATGATGATGATGATGATGATGATGATGATGATGAAGATGATGATGACCGCGGTATGTCCAGCTGTGACTAATGTTTACTATGCGTACCTGAAATTTTTGACCATAGCGTGAACATGTGTGGGAGGAATCTGTGGGACATTTAGCAGCTCATACCTTTCTTCTAGTATATTTTGGTTACGCAGCCTTGTGTCTGAGACAATCTGCAGCTGCTGCATTGCTCTTGATTCTGCAACGTCAATCAGATCTGTTTTGTGTAAGCTTCTCCCGCTAATTTGTTTCGATGTAAAAGTGGGTCAGTGATGTCTTGAAATTATCTGTAAAACGCTTCTGTTCTCTCCCGGTCTTACGGAGATCTGTCTGGAGTTCTCCATATAACAACTTTTCTGGGAAGACGAAAATCTTTCATTCGGAGGTGTTCTGCCCAACGTATGTTTTTCACTGTAGTTTTTAATTTACCCCTTAATCTTAGTGATAGTCCGTCTGTTGTGTTCACGTGACACATCAAAAACATGTGTTCTACGTAAGTACTATTGTTGTTCCGTTTCACTGTAGTATTACCTCGTATTATGTGCCTTAATCAACATCGTGTGTGCTTATATATTTAGATTTGATTAATTCTTCATTGTCTGATATTCTGTGTCCAAAAATGCTGGCTGTTTCTAATGCTGGTAAGCAGCTCTCTTTTTTTAATTAACTTCTTTCGCGATATCCACATTATGCTATTGTTTCTATGTGTTTTATGTTAACAGCTGTTTAGCTATCATCTTCCTCTTTATGTGTTTTATGTTAACAGCTGTTTAGCTATCATCTTCCTCTTTATGTGTTTTATGTTAACAGCTGTTTAGCTATCATCTTCCTCTTTATGTGTTTTATGTTAACAGCTGTTTAGCTGTCATCTTCGTCTTCCTGTGTTTTATGTTAACAGCTGTGTGGCTATCATCTTCCTCTTTATGTGTTTTATGTTAACAGCTGTGTGGCTGTCATCTTCCTCTTCATGTGTTTTATGTTAACAGCTGTTTGGCTGTCATCTTCGTCTTCCTGTGTTTTATGTTAACAGCTGTGTGGCTGTCATCTTCGTCTTCCTGTGTTTTATGTTAACAGCTGTGTGGCTGTCATCTTCCTATTTATGTGTTTTATGTTAACAGCTGTGTGGCTGTCATCTTCCTCTTTATGTGTTTTATGTTAACAGCTGTGTGGCTGTCATCTTCCTCTTCATGTGTTTTATGTTAACAGCTGTGTGGCTGTCATCTTCCTCTTCATGTGTTTTATGTTAACAGCTGTGTGGCTGTCATCTTCCTCTTCATGTGTTTTATGTTAACAGCTGTTTAGCTGTCATCTTCCTCTTTATAGCATTATCTGTCCATAGTGTTCTTAACATTCTTCTATAAAACCATATCACTGCTGCCTCAATATAATTTTTCACTGCTTTGCCCAGAGTCCAAGATTCACTTCCATACATCAGAATTGGTTCTATATAACTTCTAAGAACTCTCTATCTCGCCACAATTGACATAGAGATATTACATAGAATGGTCTCATCTTCTCAAGCATGTAGGATTCTTGTAATAAATATCTGTACTATTATGTGATCTTAGAAGAGTGGTGGCAAAAATACGGCCTCGGGCCGTTTATATAAAACTGTTATTTATGCATAAATTAAAGTATTTGAATATGAAACTGTTTTTATAGATCAATTACAATAATTGAATTTCACTGTTTTTTTTATAGATCAATTAAAGTGTTTAAATTTGAAACTGTTTTTTATAGATCAATTAAAGTATTTGTATTTAAAATTGATTTTTTAATAGATAAATTAAAGTATTTGTATTTGAATATGAAACTGTTTTTATAGATAAATTAAAGCATTTGAATTTGAAGCTGTTTTTTAAAAAATATATCAATTAAAATAGTTGAATTTGAAATTTTATTTTTTCTCAAAATTTAAAACAAAAATATTTTATTGTGCTTTTCGTGAAAGATTTTGTTGGGGAGTGGTGTTGACAAGAGATGGGAGGATAAGAAAATAACAAACAATTGTTTACATAATTTACGGGACCTCCCCCTGGGAGGTTTTGTGGTGGAGTTGACTGACCCATTCCATATAGGGACAAGGTAACGCAGGAGTCATCAGATGTAGCATGTCAAAAGGCGCAGATATCACAGCTAAGGTGTAAACCATAACACCACGCATTCTGTTCTTCTGTCTGTCTACATCCTGCAAATCTGCTAGAGTTTAAGAACAAACGCCGAAGATGAAGAATAATAATCAGAACAACCATATACTCTCTAAGAAATTTAAAAACAATAATTACCGGAACTTTGTGTCTGCCACAGTGCATCAGCCAATCCCCAAACAGCAGGAACAAGGAAGTACATGTATTTGTTCGTTTCCAATGGTCTCCATATCAACATGACAACAAACATGGCTACATTTAGAAGCATGGCCCATATAATCAGGACTGAGCATTTTAGGTATTTTCCCAAAATTCCAGCTAGAGGTGACATGACTGTGCCGCAGAGACCGTAACACAGCATCGTGTACCCGACCCATTTAATACCTATGGCGCAGGTAACGTATACCTGGGGGTAGATAAATGACATGAATCAATACTTATAACAACGTCATCGGTCTTTCTGTTTTAACTGTCTGTATATCTTTGTCTGATTCATGACATAACTGGCATATAAGAAAATATGGGGAAATCCTGGTGAATCTTCAAGGTCAGGGATATTCAAACTGCCATGATAATTTCTATTTTTGCACACATTCCAAACATCTTCAAGTCCTATACTGGAATTTTCTAGTTCGACACTAGATTTGGTCTGTTATTCCTGCAATTTTCTAGTTCGACACTAGATTTGGTCTGTTCTGCCTGCCAATATTCTAGTTCGAAACTAGATTTGGTCTGTTCTGCCTCAATTTTCATATTCAACTATCGACATATTTATCTATTTTCTATCATATCTAATTATGACTACATAATGCCTACCCATTACATACCTTAATACATACTGACCAACATACATATCTACATCGCTACCAAATACCTACCCACATACCTACCCACATATCTGCCTAATACATGCATATTGCTTACCTAAGCACATACTCAGATGCCTACCTGAATAAAAACACACACACACACACATATATATATATATATATATATATATATATATATATATATATATATATATATATATATATATATATATATATATATATATATGTCTACCTAATTATATACATACCTACATGTTTATCTAACTGCATGCATACGCATATACCTAACTACATACTTACACACATATCTACCTACCTAGTAACTTACCTACTTGCCTACATACCTACGCACATACCTACTTACCCAAATACTTACCAATATACCGAAATACATATCTATCTGCAATGGTTCGCGCTGACGTTTTGAATTCCTTAAGAGATGTAACACGTGAGAGTGAGACTAATGTGGATGATGATTCATTTTCAATGGCTAGGATTAAAGATCAGAGATTGAAATGTGGTGTTGCTAGAAGTAAACAATTTGGAGGGCGCAGAAGAATTATAGTCAACCAGCATAGGGCCGGTACTGTCAGCAGAAGTGTAATGGCGGATACACTCAAGGAGAGATCGGAGCAACTATGGACGTGTCCAATTTGCAGTGATGATGATCCGACGACTAACTAACTAACATATCTATCTACCTACCTACATACCCAAATACCCACCCACTTACCCACATAATTGCCTATATAATATACACATTCATATCTACTTAGGGACCCACATAATTACCTACCTACATACATAACATATCCACATACTTACCTACTACCCACACCTACCTATCTACATACCCACAAATCCACATATTTACCTACCTACCAACCCACACATCTACTTATCCGCATGCCTACATATCTGCATACATATATACCTACATACATACCTTTCTACATATATACTTACCTACATACCTACTTGCATACCTACATACCATGCCCAAATATTATTGACCTACCTACAAACATACCCATATACCTACAAATATACCCACATACCTATCTACATAATACTCACATTATTGCCTACCTGCGGTATCATGCATGATAGGACACAGTGTTGCTATTCTTTGCTCTCCTTTCGGCTATTCAACCCACAGATTAATAAGCAAGCCATCATATAAGCAAGACAACACATAATCAACACAACACAAAAGCAAGACAACAGATAAGCAAGACAAACCATAATCAAGACAATACATAAGCAAGACAACACAAAAGCACTACAACACAAAAGCGCTACAACACAAAAGCACTACAACACAAAAACACCACAACACAAAAGCAAGACAACAGATAAGCAAGACAAACCATAATCAAGACAATACATAAGCGAGACAACACAAAAGCACTACAACACAAAAGCACTACAACACATAAGCAAGACAACACATAAGCAAGACAATACATAAGCAAGACAACACATAAGCAAAACAAACCATAAGCAAGACAACACATAAGCAAGTCAACACATAAGCAAGACACCACATAATCGTGACAATACTTAAGCAAGACAACCTTCCCCTCTACCCCACCTTCGTGAACTCTGCGAACATCAAACTCTGTTCTACACCAATGTATACAAATAATGGAATGAGCAAGATCATATGCAGATCTGTCTTGAGTAGTCTCAGCGTGGATAACAGCAGATCTATTGATCCTGATTTCATGTTGGAATATCGTCTCTGTGTGGATACAAAACATTACGTTATCGCCATGTTTACATATGACATGTTTACATATGACATGTTTACAAATGACATGTTTAAATTTAATTGTTTATGTATATTTGAGAAGTTCTACCTAACTCTTCTGTATTTCTAGGTGTCGAGAAGTTCTACCTAACTCTCTTGTAGTTCTAGGTGTCGAGAAGTTTTAACGAACTCTCCTGTAGTTCTAGGTGTCGAGAAGTTCTACCTAACTCTCCTGTAGTTCTAGGTGTCGAGAGGTTTCAACTAACTCTCCTGTAGTTCTAGGTGTCGAGAAGTTCTACCTAACTCTCCTGTAGTTCTAGGTGTCGAGAAGTTTTATCTAACTCTCCTGTAGTTCTAGGTGTCGAGAAGTTCTACCTAACTCTCCTGTAGTTCTAGGTGTCGAGAAGTTCTACCTAACTCTCCTGTAGTTCTAGGTGTCGAGAAGTTCTACCTAACTCTCCTGTAGTTCTAGGTGTCGAGAAGTTCTACCTAACTCTCCTGTAGTTCTAGGTGTCGATATGTTTTACCTAACTCTCCTGTAGTTCTAGGTGTCGATATGTTTTACCTAACTCTCCTGTAGTTCTAGGTGTCGATATGTTTTACCTAACTCTCCTGTAGTTCTAGGTGTCGAGAAGTATTTTACAGGCATGTAGACACATTGAATCCAGTACACTCTGGGCCTGTGCTGATTTGATTGTAGACTGCTACACACAACTAAAATGTGTCAACACATAAAATTTAGATAATACAATGCTACTTATAACTAGATTAAAATACTAGTAAATAATAAATGTATAAAACCAAAACAAACAAAAAAACATAAGCAGGTTTATTGTTATTAGAGCGTCTTTGTCAAGAAACTAATACAAAACGGAAAAACATATTTGATCAAAAATAAACTAGAACGCGCTCACCCAGCGTCTATCATTAAGGAAGTGTATGTATGCACTTGAGAACCAGGATCAATAAAGACATGATGAAGTTGAGGTCTATAAAATGTGTCAACAATTACGGAGAGTGTATGATAACTAAGCAGCTGTTGGCAAGATAGGTAGGGGGGGGGGAGGAGGCAGGGCCGCCCCTAACAATTGAGGGGCCCTATGCGAAACGGATTGCGCGGGGCCCAGTCTGGGTAGGGAAGTGGATAATAAAATAAATTCTAATATGAATTTATGTGCCTATGCAAGGGCGGGGCCCACTGCGGCCGCATAGGTTGCAATGGCCTAAGACCGGCCCTGGGGGGGGGTAAAAATGGAATGATACTGTTTACGTCATTTAAGGACAGCCCCCCCCCCTCCCTCAGACAATTTCAATTCATGTCTATGGATGGACAGTATAACAATCAGCAATTCCTTCCAACAGACACAATAGTGACGTCATATATTGCCTACAAGTGTCATTTCCTGCTTACTTGTGTCGCTAGGAGATAACCAATAAACACGCATAATTGTGGCGTCATGTCCTGTTTACACGTGTCACTAGGAGACAAATAATAAACAAACAAACCTTGATTATTTGAAGGCATACAGAATTAATAATAAGTCCTGTTACAGCACACGCCATGAAAACACCGAGCAGGATGTATCTTAACATCATGTCCAACTTTTTTTCACTCATCTGAAAGTTTAGAGCCAAATTAGAGGACGGGCAGTTCAGAGATCCACAGTTTTGAGTTGCTATGTAAGATGAATTGGAGTAGCTGTATTCATAAATATCGTCGGAATATTTTAGAACAGCCGAAGAAATTAAATTCCCCCAAACCTGCAATAGAAAAATATAACATTAAAATAAACATAAACACTATTAGTACTGTCAATACTTCATGTTTTTTTGTTAGGGAATTACACGGTGATTACAAGGTGATACGTGTAGCTTGGTTATACGTGTAGCTTGGTGATACGTGTAGCTTGGTGATACGTGTAGCTTGGTGATAAAGGTCGCATATCCGTGTTGCCGTAATATAGGCCTACAGGTTGAGCTTCTTAATGGACCATCTCACAATAAAAGAAGAGAAGCCTAGTCCTTACCGAGAGTTGAAACCTGGTACACATGGGTGTACGACCAATAATGGTAGCATTAGTAATAGTAATAATAATAATAATAATAATAATTCTTCATCTGCGTTAGTTCTCACACTCCTGCAGATTAGCAGGATGTAGTTCGGAGAACGGAATGCGTTGTATCATGGTTTACAGTATTGCTGCAATATCTGCGCCTTTCGGCTTGACACATCCGACTTCAGCATAGCTTTGGGTCACTGACCCTATATGGGATGGGACAGCCAACTCCATCCCATAAACCCCTTATCGCCTTTTACGACTTGCGTGGAAGGTAAACAGTGTTGCTATTCTTTGCTCCCCTTTTGGACCCCGGCAACACAGGGGCGATAATAATAATAATAATAATAATAATAATTGTACTAGTAATAACACTAGTAATACTAATAATAGTAATAATAATTCTAGTAATAATACTAATACAAGTAATAATAATAGTAATAGAAATAATAATATTAGAAATAATAATACAAGTAATAATAATAATAATGGTAATAATAATAATAATACTAGTAATAATAGTAATAATAATAGTAATAACAATAATAATACTTGTAATAATAAAACCCTTAATCCCATATTGGTGTACGTGTGTCACTTATGACTCATTCTCACACAAATCCCACCAAACACCCTTAACCTCATTTGCGCTAATGAGTTCCGAACTGTCCCGCACACTGTACACCAGGGCTATTCAATTGGCTGCCCGCGGGCCAAATCCGGCCCGCGGAGCCCTAGTACGTAGCTCGCGGATCATTGCTAAAACAAATAAATAAAGTTATAAAAAAACTAAATGTATAAAATGTATAAAATCATTCAATGCGTGTTTTATAAATCTGGCCCGTGATTATTCTCATTTTCTACGTTTTGGCCCCCGAGTAAATATAGTTGAATAGCCATGCTGTACACCTTTCGTACTACATTTTCCACATATCCTGTGACCTCTGACCTGTGTACTTTGAACAGCCATGAAGAATATTCCGAAGAAAGTACTAAGAACACTTTCCACGTTTTTACCTGTAAATAAATTCAAACAAAATATATGTTGGAAATTGTTCATACATTTAAATAATGAAAGAGATACGCACTGTGAGAAATAAAACATATACATTGTAAGATGGCAAGAATACATTGGAAAACACACATTGAACGATTAAAAAGGCACACTGAAAGACAACACGCTGAACGATGAAAACAAACTGAGAGATAGAAAACAAATTGAAAGATAAAAAAGCACACGGAGAAATAAAAAATGCTAATTGAAAGATAAAAACATGTGAGATAAAAATGTATAGATAAAAACCACATTGAAAAATAATGAACACATTGAAAGATAAAAAAAAACATTGAATTTTTTTTTAAATCAATGAAATAATATAAAACACAATGAAATAATATAAAACACAATGAGAAGAATAATAAACAATTAAGTACATACAAAAATAGGCAAGTAATAAGGAAATACAAATGGATAAAACACAGTCAAAAGATAAAACATAGTGAAAGGATTACAAAATGATATGGATAAAAATAATAAAAGAAATAAAATGCCTTGAAGTATATACAACACTATGATATATTTAGAGTCAGTGAAAGAGATAAAAATGAAAGGGGTAAAAACAACGAAAGTTTGTTAAAAAAATAAAAGAGTGAAACACAATGAGATATACAAAACACAACTGCAGGAATAATAACAATAAAAAAAGATAAAACACAATGATATGATAAAATACAATGAAATGATAAAATATAATGAAAGGATATAAGACAATGAAAATATAAAATACAATGAAATGATAAAAAACAATAAAAAGATAAAAGGCTATGAAAGACAAAATACAATGAAAGAATAAAATATGTTAAAAACATAAAGATAAAAGATGGGTAAAAATTCTATTTCGTCCAACGTTGTGTTAAAAATAGCGCACTTGTCGCTTGTAAAATCAATCCTTATACGAGAATTCTTAGAGAATTAATTATTAATTCTGATTACTAAACACTGTTTCTAACCCTTCTCCCCCCTCCCAAAAAATATATAAACTAATTATAATCCTCCCCCCTTTACTGAAATATATAATTTAAACGCAACTTATCTAACACTGCAAAGTCACAACGGTGGACGAACCGGCAGATGCGCCAAAAAGTGGAATGAAAGGGATTGACCAAGGTGAACGATAACAAACACGAGTATCTGTATGTGTACCAGTCAATGCGGCATAGTGCCCTGATAATGTTGTCACGTAAACACCTTGTGCTGTCCACACTAGACCTGTAGCTAGGCCCTCGATGAAGGCTACAGGTAACAGTAAGTAGCCCTGGGTGAATTTAAAAAAAAGTTAAATCCATAAGTGTCAATCCAACGAGTAAATTAAATACAGATTGAGGGGATTGGCAGTCCCCTCACAATAGGAAACTCCCCTCTCCCTCCAACAAAACAGATAATTAGAACATGGTATTTGATTACAATCAACAAATACATTTGAGTTGAACACCCTCATCTCCGCTAGCACAAATGAAGTTATTCACAAGAAGATTTTCAAAGAATGAAGTTATTATCTTCTTTTTTTTAAAAAAGGAACTAACCTTGCATCCTTACTAAAATCATATTTACCTCTTTGATAAAGTGCATAGCATTGGTGGGATACACACGATTCGCTTTTATAGCATTGACGGGGTACACACGATTCTATTTTATAGCATTGACAGGGTACACACGATTCTATTTTATAGCATTGACGGGGTACACACGATTCTATTTTATAGCATTGACGGGGTACACACGATTCTATTTTATAGCATTGACGGGGTACACACGATTCTATTTTATAGTATTGACGGGGTACACACGATTCTATTTTATAGCATTGACGGGGTACACACGATTCTATTTTATAGCATTGACGGGGTACACACGATTCTATTTTATAGTATTGACGGGGTACACATGATTCTATTTATTAGCATTGACGGGGTACACACGATTCTATTTTATAGCATTGATGGGGTACACACGATTCTATTTTATAGCATTGATGGGGTACACACGATTCTATTTTATAGCATTGACGGGGTACACACGATTCTATTTTATAGCATTGATGGGGTACACACGATTCTATTTTATATCATTGATGGGGTACACACGATTCTATTTTATAGCATTGATGGGGTACACACGATTCTATTTTATAGCATTGACGGGGTACACACGATTCTATTTTATAGCATTGATGGGGTACACACGATTCTATTTTATATCATTGATGGGGTACACACGATTCTATTTTATAGCATTGACGGGGTACACACGATTCTATTTTATAGCATTGACGGGGTACACACGATTCTATTTTATAGTATTGACGGGGTACACACGATTCTATTTATTAGCATTGACGGGGTACACACGATTCTATTTTATAGTATTGACGGGGTACACACGATTCTATTTTATAGCATTGACGGGATACACACGATTCTATTTTATAGCATTGACGGGGTACACACGATTCTATTTTATAGTATTGACGGGGTACACACGATTCTATTTTATAGCATTGACGGGGTACACACGATTCTATTTTATAGTATTGACGGGGTACACACGATTCTATTTTATAGCATTGATGGGGTACACACGATTCTATTTTATATCATTGAATGATCGATGAATGATCAGATAGTTGACCCAGAGGAGTGTGCAGGATATGGTAATTCCGGGATACTGGCACACTGGAATGTCTCCTTTCGGGGACTAAACATGCATCTATAACCCCCCTTCCCCCCCTTTTTTTTACACATCCCCATTTTTGAGACAACCGTATATGAGTCCTGGTGCCGCAAAAGTTACACAACTGAGAAGTTACACAACTGGGAAGTTACACAACTGAGAAGTTACACAACTGGGAAGTTACACAACTGAGAAGTTACACAACTGGGAAGTTACACAGCTGAGAAGAACATGTGCTTCTGTCAGAAAGGCTATGGACTGCCACGAGCTGCCAACTCATGTCTTGAAGTCAGCAGAGATGTAAGACACTACAGTCCATGTCTTCAAGTCAACAGAGATGTAAGTAGATATGTTTTCTGTGTCACGATTCCCCAGGAAAAACCCGCAACTTGCTCTTAATACCTTTGCGCTGTAAGCTTGTTTACCCAGAACATTATTTCATATCTAGAGTACTGAAAATATCAGCCCCTGGTATGTAGTACCTCAAGAAGAAACTTCATACTCGGTCAATGGGGGATGAGGTTATTCTCTAAATTTTCTTACAAATACTATTGTTTACAATACGATTGTTTACAAATACTAGTGTGTTCATATACTGTTGTTTACATGTATGATTGTTTACAAATACTAATGTTTACAAATACTATTGTTTACAAATACTATTATTTACAAATACTAATGTTTACAAATACTAATGTTTACAAATACTAATGTTTACAAATACTAATGTTTACAAATACTAATGTTTACAAATACTATTATTTACAAATACGATTGTTCAGAAATACGATTGTTTATACATTTACCTTCGGATAGAAATTTGCTCCTATAAATAGGCAGAGGCAGAACCAGGAGAAGACCATGGATTCTTCACATCCGAAATGATTAATGATAGCTGGAGCCACAAAGCATATCATGCAGGTCCCAGCGGTTAGCGCGCCCATGGTATATGTGCCAAGGTCAGGGTTCATGCTACTTTGAATATCCTGTGTGAAAGATGAACATCATCATACACTTTTTTAATATCTTCTTCTTCATCATCGATATTCGCACATACGTATTCTTCTTCTTCAGTGTTCATCTCAAACTCTCACTCCTGCCGAAGACGGATGTGTCGGGCCATTGGCGCAGATGAAACGGCGACAAAATGCATTTCCATTCTCTGGACTACATCCTGCTGGAAATCTAGTTGCACTGTGGTCCTGCTGTAAGGGAGACCCAGCGGGAGTTTGAGAATGAACACTAAAGAAAACTCTCACTGACAGCCTAAAACGGATGTGTCGGGCTATTGTCGCAAATAAAACGCTGACATAACGCATTTACATTCTCTGGACTACATCCTGCTGGAAATCTAGTATGACCATTGTCAAGCTATAAAGAGAACCAGTGGGAGTTTGAGAATGAACTATGAAGAAGTTGATCTATGATCTCTCTTGTAGCAGTACAATGTCACTATTAGACTGCTGTGTGACGTGCACTAGAATTTCTTTGTGTCGCCGTTTTATTTGCACCGATGACCCGACACATCCGTCTACGGCGGATTAGCTCATAACTCCACATTAATATGTCTTATAAAGTATGTCACATCGCCACACACGTTTGTCTTGAGGTTTTATGCGTGGTTTTTAGGGGGGGGGGATTTCTGCTCTGCTCCTTTCTTAAAGATGCCAATCTGTGAGCATATGTTAAGTCCGTATTGCTGAGGCCCTAAAAGATAGTAAAGAATAGTGGAGCTATTACCTGTCATGGACGCCGTAAGACGCGAGTAAGGAGGTTTCAGTGGTGGATCTGGCTGTCCCATTCCATAGTGAGTCAAAGTGTCTCATATATCATTCTGAAAAAGGATACATGAGACCGAAAGTTGCAGATATCACAGTCAAGCTGTAAACCAAAGACACAACTCATTACGTTCTCCTAATCTTGCTAATCTGTAAAAGTTTGAAAATGAACGTAGAAGAAGAAGTAGAAGCACGTGTTCTATTGCCGACTTGATATTCTTCACATGAAGCAGATGTCTGTCTGGAGAACATATTTGAGTCTACAGTGGTCAGTTCCAAGTCGGAAGATTGTATCCCGGTTTCCTCTTATAGCAGGTAGTATTATGACCATCAAAATATATTAAACCGGTTGGTTCACTGGAAATCATCCTTCTAAAGCGACACGTTATACTTTTCCCGTGATTTTCATTGACCACTTTGAGCCAAGCCCTTATATACGTTTCCATTAAAAAAGATTGATGGAAATGGTGGGGATGGGGTGGGGATGGGGGGTGGTGGGGGTTGCCGGTTTAAAAAAAAAAAAAAAAAAAAAAAAAAAAAAATTCGAAAGATAACAAATAATCCCTTTCTCTTCTTGTGTAGCTTCCTCTTGTATGATTAAAGAAAACAAAATGGGGGAGGGGGGTATTACTACTACCATTGCCACTACAAAAGCAGCAGCAACAACACTAATAACCGCAACAGCAACAATAATAACAAGAATAGCAACAACAACTAAAACATTAACATCAGCAATAACACTAATAATAATAACAACAATTAAAACAGCAACAACAACTATTAAAATAGTTTAAACAATTTCTATAACAACAGTAGTAACATAAAAAAAATACAGTACTGATCGCAGGAAGCGAATAAGAACTGCAAGCCCTATTAGATAAAGTAGTGAAGGAAAGTGAAAACAAAGGCCTCAGTTTAAACAAGAAGAAAACAGAAATAATGGTTGTATCAAAGAGACATACACCACCAAGATGCAACATAATAATTAATAACACAAAATTAGCACAAGTTGAAAAAGTGAAATATCTTGGCAACCCTGTTAACATCAGAAGGTAGATGCTCAAGTGAGATAAAGAGCCGAACAGCACAAACCAAATCAGCATTCCAAAAAATGAGAACCATTTTTTGCAATGAAAGTCTATCAATGCAGACCCGAATTCAGGTGATGAGATGTTATATCGAACTGATTCTTTTTTATGGATGTGCAGCATGGACTATAAACAAGAAAATTCAAAGTGAATTTGAGGCTACAGAAATGTGGTTTCTGAGAAGAATGATGAAAATACCATGGACAGCCAAGAAAACTAATGCAGAGGTTCTCATTGATGTTGGCGTAAAAAGATCAATCACATCAAACATTAGGGGCAGACAGTCAAGGTTTCTATGGCATGTGCTGAGAAGAACGCAGCGTGAACACTTAATAACCACTGGAAAGATCAAAGGGAGAAGAGATAGGGGTCGACAAAGAGAAAAGTTACTAGATAGGCTTGTATCGTGGCACTGTAGAAGCTCACCAACCGAGCTTATTGACAACACAAGAGACAGAGAGTCGTGGAGAAACATGATCGCCTACGCCAGTCGGCATGGCACTTGATTGATTGAACAGCAAAAACAACAGTAACAGCAAAACGGCATCAGCAACAACAACCACAACAAGAGCAGCATTCTTCGCCGTCACCACCACAGCAGCAGTCACCACAGGCAACAACTATAAATAAAGTAACAACAACACCAACAACTCACCTGCAGACCAGTAAACGCCGTGTAAGTAAACAACCACACACAACTGTTGAGAAGAATACTGAGTTTAACTTGACGAATCTGTTGATTTGTTTCCTCGACCATACTTGCCACTTGTACATCTCCGTGTATCTTTATATGTAGCCTCTGTACCTCCCTCAACTCCTCCATGATATCCTTCGTGTTTTCAAGCTATCCTCATAATTCAATCTCAAAAGAGGAAAACAAGTAATATCTTTTAAAAATTGGCATATGCCCACAACAGCAGATTATTCGTGTAGATGCGTCCCAGAAGACGGGACTCGATATAGGCTCGATATGGTAGGGGTAGGCAACCTTTTGCTAACTGTGTGCCTACTTAAGGTTTTAAATTATTCAGAGTGCCATCACATATCATTTTATACAAGCCGAGGCCAATATTCTTATTTTACCATATATTTTATTTTTATATTTTAATTAATTAATATATAGTGATATTCAATAATATGTAAACTTCTAAACAACATTAAAAGAAATAGTTTCTTGAAAGATTAAAAAAAAACCCTGTTTTATTATTAATGGGAGCCTTGCCCTTGCATGGTCTTGGCCAGTTGCTCAATATCGACAACATACTTAGACTGCTGTTACAACAAGTCTGGATACGTCTGTGGCTGGTACCCTGCTACGTCCAAGTGCCGAAATGAGTGAAGAAACCCCGCTAATCGATTTATATAATCAACTTTATACAGGAAACGTGAAGAGTCTGCGTGCCATTTGAAATTTCTTGGCGTGCCAAGTGTGGCACGCGTGCCATAGGTTGCAGACCCCTGCGATATAGGTCTAAGGAGCATACAATTAGTATAGATAATGAAAGGGGTTTGTATAAAAATATAAAAACATTTGTTCCAACCTGGTTTCAGTAGGTGACGCAATGGGGAATTCCCGTTCCCTAGAATGAATTGCCAAGATGACGTCACTGCACGAGGAAATATATGTCGTTATGTTAATAATCCGCCATGGTGTTGCCGGGCCAGAATCGGGAGCAACGAATAGTGATACTGTTACCTGCCAAGCATGTCGTACGAGGCGACTTAGTAGATTTTCAATTGTAAGTGGTTGTCATATTACATATAGCGCCAAAGTAGCCCGGAAACTATACTGACGTCAGATGTGTCAGGACAGAAGGCGCAAATATCACAGCTAAGTTGTAACCTGACACAAACGCATTCCATTCTCTGGAATACAACCTCCTGATCTGTATTTCTTCTTCTTCTTTCGTTCACTTGAAACATGTCTATATCTGCAATTCTGTCTCCTTAATAAAACTCACTGTCTTTTGTAGTTCATAAAGTGTCCCATAGAGTTTTGATTCCAGTGTTGTTTCCTCTGGCCAATATGTCTGCCTCAGTGTTTCATGCTCAGAACACTCTTGAAGTATATGTTTGGCACTCTGTACTGCCTGTCCACATGTACACATGGCCGCTGATCTGTATGAGATTGCGAACTAACGCAGAAGAAGAACAATAATGTAATATGTAAATTATTCAGTAAGTTTCGTCGACTACGGAATAGCAACACATATACAAACCAAGGGTTAATTTTGGCACTAGTATTTCGTTAGAAACTAGAAATGCACAATAAACGGACCATTTCAAAATTAAATAATTATTAGGACTTATTAATAAGCAAAAATCCATGCACTAGAACATAATCGAAAAAAAGCGCACATTTTCTTTATTAAGTGACATACATTTTCCACGGAAAACCTGTTGGAATTTTCTAAGTTTTCTATCAGACATCCCTGTCAACTACCGAAAGTTGATACGGCAATTAGAATATCTATTGGGGAGAAGTATGTGGACATATCTAAAGACTGTTTGGTTAGTGATTGATTCCTAAAAACGTACGTCTAATATTTGTGAATGTACACAAAAGAATCAAGTGATCAATACAAGATTTACCGGTCAAGGTTGTAATATTCTACTCAAATAAACATTTACACTTGTAAATATAGAAATGTGGGTAACCGGATGAGCAAGCAGGAACATTTGAAAATAAGTTTGTCAATACATGACAAACATGAGCCAGAATGACACCATTATTAATTTTACAGGCAAAAATTGGAAACAGGGTAATACAGTTTTACTGACAGGACTTCCGGCATGTGTTCTCATTTATCTCTGGGATGTGATCATTGACTGTGTCGTCTTTTACTCGACTTGTGTTATGTTGTGCTCTCGATGAAGGCATTTAGTCGAAACGTGAATTTGTACGCGCGTTTCCAGTGATTTTAATAAAACTTCATCACTTTATCTCCAACTTTTGCGTGTCGGATTGCAGTTTCGCTCAAGTTGTAATCCATTAATAATAAGTATCTTTTTATCAGGAGAAATACAGAAACAGTGGTGATGCGTGTCTTGCTGGACTATATACTGTGCTGTGTTTCTTGCTGGATTCAAGCATCAAGACGATCTTATACACAGTTCGGAACATCTGCATGGTCTTTACAAGAGAATCGGAACATATGCATGGTCTTTACAAGAGAATCGGAACATCTGCACGGTCTTTACAAGAGAATCGTTTATTTATTGATATTAGCAACTCGCCTTCCGGATTGAAAAACAGTCCCCCTCCCCCCAATATTATGTGGAACCGCCAAATATATCGCACTGTATACGTTGAACATTCACACATTTGTCTTCTTCTGTGTTCATTCTCAAACTCCTGCATATTATCAGGATGTAGTCCTGTGAGTGGAATGCATTGTGTCATGATATAAAGCTTTTTCCCGATATCTGCTCCTTTCGACCCGATACACCGACTTCAGCATTGCTGAATAACTTCATCCATAACTTTGAGCATGTGTGGGTTAAGATAGCCAACTCCACCCTATAACAGCTTAGTCACCTCTTACGACATGCATCGAAGGTAAACAGCATAAAAATTAAAACCTATTAAATGTTATCAATGATTTTAAAAAATCACTGCAGAACAAGAAAAAAGCTTACTGAAGCTCTCATTAAAATAAATTTAGGATTTCTTTGAGAAGCAACGATATAATTCCATAGCTAGGAAATACATATAACATTAATATTGAATAGAGGCCTAATCCTTTGCAGTTATAGTTCTCACTAAAAGCAAAAGTAGAATTGTTTTATCCAATCAATGGCAAGTACACATTTGTCTGATATTAATTGCAAGAAACACAGCTATAGGCAAGTTTAGGACAGCTTATTACTGGCTAGGACTCTGTCGTGACCCTCATCCTTTAATAGACCTACCAACATAATTCAAACAAGCCTTTTTGGTCTCGTTTTCAATTATTCCCGGGAATTTCGTTGGTCGGAGTTAAATATGACACAAAGTATATAAATAGTAAACAACAAAACTCATTACAATAATCGAACACGTGACGCAATAGGCTTATTCGAATTCTGTTGATAGGTCTTATCATGCGAATGGTCACGATTCTACTATGCGCTGCCTTGGTAATTATGCTGTGTTCATATTGACATTTAGAGAAACCCGTAATTTACTTAGATTAATATTGTATTTCGTTAGAAAGGTTTATTCGTAATCCCTCGTCATATACACAGTTCTGTTGACTGTTCATAAATTTAGGCAAAATTATTTTATTTCCCACTATCAATAACTGTGTAAATATTTGTAAAGAATTCAGGGACACCCTCTGCTAAGAAAGAAAGGTATGCTCCATTTCAACAATTTGCCGTTGGGGGATGAAGGTAACTCTTCATGTACTAAGCCGTAGCAACTATTAGGCAGGGTGGCCAGTTCCCTTCCTTGCTGTCTTTACCTCCCCTAATTCATGTGTCAGATACTCATTTACAGCTGAGTCGACCTTCTCCTACATTATGTCAAAACCCTACCCCCTAAACATTAAAGCTATTTGTTTAGCAGAAAATGGTACGAGAAAACTACAATATTTCTTTCACATTTTAAGAGAATTGTCTCAAATTCAGACAATTTAATTGGTGTATAAAATCAATATTTTTAACGTCAACTTTTGACAATTCCCCCTCCCCTCCTTGTTAACAGTATCAAACTTTTTCAAACCCTCTCCCCATAATTATTGACGTAATTTATGGAAAAAATTGGTAGCATATCCTATCCAGGACGTAGCTATCAACCCAGCATTTGTTGGCTGTGGTGATTTTCTAGGCAATATAAATACTTCAGTAGGTTGTCATTGCTTTCTGAACGGTCCGGATGTACAATTGCCTGTGGTGAGGATCGAACTCGGTACCTTTGCCGTCACAGACGCGCTCTGTACCACTTCACCACAGAGCCGGACAATTTATGGAAAGTTCCTATTATCCTTCAAAAGAAACACTACTTGACTTTTCCGGAGATTTTCATTGGTCATTTTATGTACACTTTATGTCGATAGCCAATGAAAATCAAGTAAAATATCTACATTTTTGAAAGATACTAACCATTGCGTCAACAGAACTGTATAGTTTACTATGGACTCAGTTTATTGTAATAATAACTATAGTGTGTTAACATTGACTTACAAATAAAGATCAAAGCTTACGGGTAAAGAGATAATCACCCTCTCCCTTTTCCAATTTTATTTGTTCTTCTCCTTCGGGGTTCATTCTCAAATTCCCGCTGAATCTCTCATGTAGCAGGATCATTGTCCTACTAGATTTCCAGTAGGATGTAATCCAGAGAATAGAAATGCTTTGTATCGCCGTTTTATCTGCCCCTATAGACCGACACATCCGTCTTCAACGGATAATCATACTAACACTTTCTCTCTAGTTCAGTATCGGTCAGCATTTTAAAATCAGAATTAGGCCTATACATCTGACCGCAAGATTGAAGGGGGAAAAAAATTAACTGTAAGCATGTCCTGACACTGTATATAGCAATTTTTGTGTGGCTAATATGGACGAATCATTATCGTCTACATAATACGACCAGTGGGAAACGGAAAAAAACCTTCTGAAATGGCTCATTTGACGATTTCCGTGATTTTTCCAGCACTGTCAAAACCGGAACAGTTTTGATCGAATCGGAACAGTCTTGGTCAAACCGGAACAGTCTTGGTTAAACCGAGGCGTATGGTGATCACAGATACGTCTAAGATAAATGAGGGTTTACCTACAAAAAATTACTTTCTTCTGATCTTTTCGTATTTTTTTAATTACCGTTTTGGAAAAAACCATGAGAGAGGGGTTCAGTATCATGGTTTTTTAGGCGAGGGGGTGTATACATATATATATATATATATATATATATATATATATATATATATATATATATATATATATATATATATATATATATATATATATATATATATATATATATATATATATATATATATATATATATATATATATATATAGTTTTACTGTAGTCCCATTATATCTCTACATTGTCATATGGATCAGAACATAGACAGGGAACAAATAAGCTCGAAGACAGAATGTATGCAATTGAGATGTGGATATATGCATAGGCCTATATAATATGGAGAACTTCTAATCAAGAGAAGAAAGCAAAATAAACATGACCAGACAACACTAGATATGAAAAAAGTACTGTTAAGAGAAATTTAAATTTTTTTTAGAATAGTTCGGTCTTTAGTCATATTGATAGACATGACCCATTTTGAAGAGAAGATTGAGTCGATGGGCGGCGAGTTGGATCGTAAAGACATTTTCATAAGCAGGGGGGGGGGGGGGGGTTGATTTAGTCTAAATCCAACTTTTTAATAATTGGTGTAAACAAGCATGGCTGACATCAACGACGACTTCTGCGTTGTTAGAGGCAAGAAGTCCAGAAAACCTCGCCAAGTGAAGAATTATGCCTCAATAAATAAACCAGATGCAGATCATGAATATTTTGATCTGCAGAATTTTAAAAAGCGACTAGATAGTTGTATGTGAGTAATGTTAGATCTGTTTATTTTTATTCGAGTACTGAAGTCACAAGTACTCACCACCACCACAGTCACCACAGGTTTGCATGCCATGTGAATGGTTGTTAAAAGTTTAGAATATAAAGTCGCCCAACTGGTAAACATTTACTGGGCTTCTAGTTTAGGGTGCAAAGAATAGGGCCACTATCTTCTTGCAAGTCATATGTCAGAGCCTAGAAAGCGAATCAATAAGGAAGTTGGCAGCATCCCAAAGCAACTTTTACCAGTTTTCGTTGAAACTTTGTTCTACTTTTGAGGTATTACCCAACCTTTGCAGTGTTAGATAAGTTGCGTAAGGTTATAGATTTTGGAGAGATGGGGGAGGGGTAAAAAGGATTATAATTAGTTTATAGATTTTTTGGGGAGATCAGAAAAGAATTAGAATTAGTTGTTTAGAATTAATAATTAGTTCTTCAAGAATTTTCATCTAAGGGGTGAATTCATATGATTGGTTGTTCAAGGGAAATCCGTGACGTGATTGCTATTTATAGCCCAACGGAGACCTATACTAGATTTTCACCGGAAATCTGTGATGTTATTGCTATTTATAACCCAACAGAGACCTATACTAGATTTTCACCGGAAAGTTGCAGGATTATCTGAGGATAGGACTAACATGGAAACCTGATTATGAAAAAAAAATTTTTTTTAAATATTTCTCTAGCGTCCTGTTCTCTGTTTAGCGTCCACACTGTGGTACTTGGACAACATTTTCAAATAGTTCTATTAGAAATACCACAGTTAGATAACTCGTGAAATTTGCTGTTTAAAGATAACTCAACCAAGTCTGTTCATCCTGAAAAAAGTTATTAATTCTTTTCTAATTAATTTGGCGGCCAAATAATTTACATGAATTCATGAAACATATAGGAAAATATAAACTGAACTTTCAATATAACAATACACAAAATATACATTTTTGTGTTCGTGAAGACAAGACATATCTGCTGGTGACTTTGCTGTAATTTTCAGATGCATGCATACTAATTAATATTCCAATGTTGGCTAATTTACGTAGGGTTTAATTAAAATGAAAATAAATTATATAACTATTAAATATAAGGCCATTATATTTACGATAATATACAACAGAAACTATATATTTTTATGTTTGCAAAGGCATGACACATCAGTTGACAATGCTATCATTTTCAGATGCACACAAAACTAATTAATATTCAAAATGGCAGCTAATTAACATAAATAAAATAAATTTTATAACTATTATTATAATAGAATACCTATTATATAAATAAATCGCCCGTGTTTTGCCGGGGCCCGAAAGGGGAGCAAAGAATAGCAACACTGTTTACCTTCCACGCATGTCGTAAAAGGCGACTAAGGAAGTTATGGGATGGAGTTGGCTGTCCCATCCCATATAGGGTCAGTGACCCAAAGCCATGCTGAAGTCGGATGTGTCAGACCGAAAGGTGCAGATATCGCAGCAATGCTGTAAACCATGACACAACACATTCAGTTCTCCGGACTAAATCCTGCTAATCTGCAGGAGTTTGAGTTCGAACGCAGAAGAAGAAGAATATAAATAAATTATATATTAAATAAATAAATTATAGTCTAAAGCAATATTTTCCATACATATGAAGACCATATGTACAAGTACCTATATAATGTGAATGATTGTTAACAGTTTTGAGTACACAGCCGCTCATCTGGCAACCTGGGGTTTGAACTTCTAGTTCAGGGTGCATAGAATAGGAACACAGTCTTATTTCCAGGCATGTCGTAAGAGACGACTAAGGAAGGTTGGGGGATATGCTGATAAAATCTTTCATATGAAAAAAAATCATCATTGTCACTGCATGTCTTGTCTCTATTTCTTATTTTTGTCTTCTTTTAAATTGTCCCAACTGATAACAAAGAGATGTGCAGACACTATACCTTTGATGTTTTATCACATACTCCCAGGTAGTGGGAACGCTAGGTGTGCCATCACTGCAGATATATCAACAGATCTGACAAGAATGATAAACTAATTGGCCTAGAAGTATGCCTATCGTTACGGTGTTACTGCCTAATAAGACGTGATGACACTGAGATACTGCTGTACTGAAATGCCTCCTCCCTTCGAGGACTAACCATGCATCTATAAACCCCTCAAACCCAACCAGCCCTGGCATGCTATATATCAGAGTGTATAACTTGTATTTACAGAATGAGTGAGAAGCTCACTTTACATACTGAATATTTATGAGGCCGTGAATGAAAATACAAAAGTATGTACTCCCGACGAAGATGGACGTTTTGGGCCATTGGCTCAAATAAAACGGTGACACAATGCATTTCCATTCTCTGGACTGCATCCTACTAGAAATCTAGTAGGACCATGGTCCTGCTACAAGAGAGATCCAGCGGGAGTTTGAGAATGAATGATGAAGAAGAAGACATGTATGTACTGAATATGGATCAAGACATGAGTGAAAATATAACTTTAGGCACTGAATATATATTAGGGCTTGAGTGAGTAATATGAATTTATACACCAAATATATAATTGGAAATGAGTGACTATATAACTTTTAGGTATTGAATATATATTAGGAAATAAGCTAGTGTAAATTAAGATACTGATATTTAATAATACATTACATACCCGGTAATTATGCGCATATGTAAACAAACGATTGCCAATTAACCACACATGTAAATAATACAAGATTAATTATCAGTTCACGTGTCTAAGAGGCTTGTACGAGGGGGAGTCAATAAGTAAGTCACAAATGGCTCTTTAGAAAAAAACTGAAGACGATAAAAACCTGAAAACTGTTTATTTTTACACATACATTATCCCTTTACTTCTCAACATAATTTCCACCAACATTGATGCATTTATCCCATCGTTTTATGAGTCCTCCCAAACCTGCTGCGTAGAACTGCGTGCTCTGCTTTTTAAGCCACATTTTCACTTCACATTCAACTTCTGCGTCAGTCGCGAAATGCTTCCCGCCAAGGTGGGTTTTTAGTGGACCAAAAAGGTGAAAATCACTAGGGGCTAAATCGGGGCTGTAAGGAGGATGTTCCAGAATTTTCCAACCAAGATTTTTTATTTTCTCCTGAGTTAATCGAGCCGTATGTGGTCTAGCATTGTCATGAAGGAGTAGCACTCCTCTAGTCAGCAGCCCTGGACGTTTTCTTCGAATTGCATCCCGAAGCACTGATAGAACTTCACAGTATGATTCAGAATTCACATTGTCACCTTTCTTTTTGAAATTGGTTAAAAGCACTCCTTGACAATCCCAGAACACTGTCAGCATAACCTTCCCTGCTGATGGTGTAACCTTGAATTTTTGGACACAAGGCGAAGAAGGATGTTTCCATTGCATTGAAGCACGCTTTGATTCAGGCTGGTAGTGATGCACCCATGATTCGTCCCCAGTAATAATCCTGTTCATCATGTCTTCTCCTTCATTTGCGTATTGACAGAGATGCTCCAATGACAAGCCTAATCGGTTCATTTTGTGTTCGTCCGTCAATTGTCTGGGCACCCACCTTGAACACACTTTCTTAAATTTCAATCGGTCATGCATGATGCTGTATGCTGAACCATGTGAGCACCCTATTGCAGCTGCTACAGCGTCTATCGTTACTCGTCTGTCACCTCGAATCATCTCCTCAACCCGCTGCACAGATGCGTCTGTTGCAATTTCAACAGCACGACCAGATCGGATTTCGTCAACAATTTTAGAGCGTCCTTGAGAAAATTTTTTTACCCAGCTGTGCACCGCTTTACGGGACAAACAATTGTCAGCATAAACAGGAAGCATTTCTTTATGAATGTCTTTTGCAGGCAGTCCTTTTGCCCATAAAAAACGCACAACAGCACGTTGTTCATTGATTGTACACTCTGTAAGTACAGTAGCCATTTTGTTTTTTGTGCTGTGCATGCGCAAGGTACAGCTAGCGCCATCTAGCGAACATAAACATAAAGTTCTATGATGATATCAACTATAAACAGCTTTAGAAACCACCTACTGCATTTTCCTGCCATCCAACATCAATTTGTGACTTACTTATTGACTCCCCCGCGTATATAATCCATGTTGATTAATTTTCCTAATATTTATATATATATATATTTAATATAATTTTTGTTTAATTAATAAAAATAATAAAAAATAATAGGTATACAATTTTAAAAAATAAATGTTTAAATATAAATATTTAATTAATTAATATATTTAATAATTAATATAGATATATAATTATAAAGATATATAATGATATAAAAGATAATGATATACTATTAAAAATATATAAAAATATTTAAATATAATATAATTTAAAAACATATAATAATTAATAAATATTCAATATAAAAATATTAAAAGTAAAAAACAAGGTTTAGAAAAAGATAGAAAGAAAGAGGGGAAAAATTACAACCCACCCCCAACTTTCTCACAGGAGCAATGAACATCTGGCCCAAGGCAAGCATCAGTTAACCACGACAATTCCTGGACATGAAGGTGGTGACCCAACAACCAAGATCATCATCATCACTAATGAGCGAGGAGCATCACGGTACGAGACGTAACTTAACTCCATGATCAGAAAGAGCAGATGACGCAGGCAGCACAACACTATGGAGCCCTTTTCAATAGATGACTGCAAACAGCACCACCACGACGACCACGCCAAACCACACCTGAAAAAACCCTTCTGAGCTACCCAAACCAGGCTTCTCCATAGAGTCCCTGACAGGATCAAGAACAAGCCACAATATAATCCTCTTAAGGACATCAGCTAGAAGTCTCAGTTGCAACCCGACTATACAGAAAAGTTCTAGCACCAACCACGCCACAAGACACAAAGGCCTTCATATACCCTGATATAACCAAGAAGGCTATCTCTCCTACGTTGAAAGTGACATGCCTCGGCCATATGAGGCAAACCCACCAGTAAACAAACAAACAAACTGGCATGTCTTCTATATGTTTCAAAATGTTCTCTGTGTATAAGTTAAGTAGGCTGGGTCATAAAATACATCCTTGTCTTAGATGCACTTCTCTCTTTATTTCTATGCATGTTGAGTAGATGTTTTCACACCTTATTCTCCAACACTTTTCTATCTTTAGCGTTCATTCTCAAACTCCTGCTGGATCTCTCTTGTATCACGACTATGGTCCTTGTAGATTTCCAGCAGCATGTAATCCAGAGTGAAAATGTGTTGTGGTGCCGTTTTATTTGCGCCAATGGCCTGATACATCTGTCTTCAGTGGAGTATCTCCATTTATTGTATATATTCTAAAATTGTGTGGGTCATTGCGAAAATAAAAGGGTGTCACAACACATACATTTTCTGGACTACATCCTGCTGGAAATGTAGTCGAACCATTGGCCTGGTATAAGAGAGATCAGGTGGGAGTTTGAGAATGAATGAAAACAAATTGCCCACACCAGCTGATATTGTTTGCAATGATTCAACATTTTTACTTCTGAGCGTTTTCTAATTGCATATTTTGTCAATAATTTTTTTTCAGACAGGAGATCAGAATGTCCCAATTCTTTCTCAGTAGCTACGGTAAGTTTTTAAAATCAAACATTCATGCATACAAGTAATGCATAGATTACAGTATTGCCGTGCACGGGAGTACCTTCAAATACATGCAGATAAGGAACACCCGTTGCATTCCGAAATACAGAAAGTTAAAGGCAGCAGACTCAAGAGAGGAAGGTCGTGGATGGGACGTGCTGAGGATGTAATACAAAGCGTGTGCAGATTACAGGATGTGGCAGCTGGTGCGGAATGGATAGGTCTACCCACAGATTTCGAAACTTGTTTGAGAGTAGTAATATCACTTAGCAGGGAATGCAGAGAATGGTGTCCCACAGCTGTGGAGAAAGAAGTGCAGGCTTTAATCAGTGAGAATACCAAAGAGGGGGATGTGATTATATACACTGATAGATCTGTAATTAGGCATGTTCGCAGTGCTTGGGCCTTTACAGCTCAGTGCGCAGGTAAAACGATCAAGGAGGAAAGTGGTGCCTTTGCGGTCACTACGAGTAGTATGACCATGGAGACTATGGCGGTGACCAAGGCATTTGAGTGGCTATGCACACAGAAAGTAACGCAGGTCTGCATCTTGAGTGACTCTATGAGTATGATTAAGAAGGTACAAGTGGGTCTCGTTCGCGAACAGTGGATTGAGGCCTTGAGAAATGCGAGCTTGAAAGCGGTTACATTTATTTTCGTGCCGGGACATGTGGGCGTTCGAGGCAATGAAAGAGCGGATCAACTGGCATCGTGTGCGATGGGGCAATGGATCGCGCTGACGTTTTGAACTCCTTAAGAGATATAACACGCGAGAGTGAGACTAATGTGGATGATGATTCCTTTTCAATGGCCAGGATTAAAGATCAGGGATTGAGATGCGGTGTTGCTAGAGGTGAACATTTTGGAGGGCGCAGAAGAATGATGGTCAACCAGCATAGGACCGGTACTGTCAGTGTGATGGCGGATACACTCAAGGAGAGATCGGAGCAACTATGGATGTGTCCAGTTTGCAGTGATGATGATCCGACGACTAACTAACTAACTAACTAACTAACTAACTAACTAACTAACTAACTAACTAACTAACTAACTAACTAACTAACTAACTAACTTGAATATTTGCTGTGCTGCCGTTGATGCTGTGCAAAAGGCTTCTCATTTGTGCTCATTGTGATGATGCTATTGCAATTCTGTAGGAAAAATTTTATAGACTGAAAAGCGCCCACATATTGCCAGGACCTGAAAAGTGAGCATAGAATTGCAACCTGCCATGCATGTCATATGAGGCGACTCAGGTGGTTTCAGTAGTGGGGATGGTTGCCCTATTCCGTAGAGGCATATCCATGAATATTTAAATGCATAAATACTTAAAAAATACAATCAGTGAAAGCTGACCACCTAAACATAAAAGATACAACAGGCAAGCAATTTGGAATGAAAATCAACATAGATAAAACAACCCCGTAAAAGGTGAATAGATAGTGTATTGGAAACACTCGGAAATATAACAGCAGAAGAGGCAAATAGAAGGGCAAAAGACTGTACACTCACTCTCCCCTCAACACCGAAAGGTACATGAGGACAGAAATAAGAATAAAGAAGAAGAATGAAAATTAAATTTCTTGGATTTTTAATGCCTTTTTTTGGAAAAATCATTAGGAGGCTAGGGGTTGGGTGAATTACCCACTTTTTTGGCTTGCTTCCTAGAACTCATGTTCTGACTTCCAAGGCCGGAGGGAATGTTTTTAAAGTCCCCAAACCCTTATCTACGGGCTTGCATAGAGGATCAACCAGAAGCCATGCTGAAGTCGGATGTGTCAGGTTGAAAGGTGCAGATATTGCAGTCACTGTAAACTATGACATTGCAGTTTGTTCTCTGGACTATATCCTGACAACTTGCAGGAGTTTGAGAGTGAACTCAGAAGAAGATGACTTAAATAAAGGCTGCTATGTCACAGCTCTCAATTGTTATATACAGATACAAATGGGGTAGGTCTTTTTGTTCTGGTATCCAGAAACTGCTAGAAGTTAACTCTTGCTTGCAAGGGGGTGGCTTCTTCTCCAGAGCTTTCTTTCATATCCAGAAGGTTTTGACTCGGTGGTGTCAATACCTTAAGTGGAACATTTTGACTCAGTGGTCTCAATACCTTAAGTGGAACATTTTGACTCGGTGGTGTCAATACCTTAAGTGGAACATTTTGACTCGGTGGTGTCAATACCTTAAGTGGAACATTTTTACAGAGAGGGTCTCAAAGGATGGAAAGAACTGGAAGCAATAACTAAAAATAGGGTGGTATGGAAGAGGCTTGTTCAAGACCTGTGCTCCTCAGGGTGCTGTTATGTGCATGCTAATATCTGTCTCAAATTGTGTACAGTTTTTCTTATTCTGTTAATTATTGTGTTAAAGGCAACTTTATATGCCATCTTATTGCTTTAGTTATCTTGTTTGTTACAGACATCATTATTTCTGCCATCTTATTGCTTTAATTATCTTGTTTGTTACAGACATCATTATTTCTGCCATCTTATTGCTTTAATTATCTTGTTTGCTACAGACATTATTTCTGCCATCTTATTGCTTTAGTTATCTTGTTTGCTACAGACATCATTATTTCTGCCATCTTATTGCTTTAATTATCTTGTTTGCTACAGACATCATTATTTCTGCCATCTCATTACTTATTCAAGAAAGGACAACCCCTGGAAGCAAGCACAACTCTGGAGAACTTGTGAATCAATGTCTGCCATGTAAAATACCAGGTTGAGTATTAAGTATTCTTTTTCATAGTTTTTGTGTGAGCAGAATCCTGATAATTCTTTATCTAATTTAACTATAAGGGCTCACTGGAAGTGATTACAAGCGACTACAAGAGCCTGCAATTATGAGCATACACATATGACTGATCCAAATGCAAAGGTGTTAAGGAAATGTGTCATTTGCAAGCATAAGAAATGGCAGCTTAAGGTTTCATGCAAAGAATGCAGTTCTACAACAAACCTTTGCATTTTGATAAGTTGTATGAGTGTGCTTGTTGAGTTGCATGTTCTTGTAATCGCTTCTAGTGGATGACAGACCTGCATTCAGCTTCTGTGGTCACTTTAGATTGTAGGGTCTGTTGTCAGGGTGAAGCTCACTTTCTTCTCCAGCTGTGAGTGGCTGCTCCACAGCTAATTCCTCAAATCTCTGACCAGACTTTACTCTTTGTATGTTGGGCAGTCTTGAAGCATCTGTTGGGAAGTACAAATTTCGGATCCAAATCGACATTCATCCAACAGATCTAAGAGAAATAGAAAATCTTATTCAGATTGTGTCTGTAAGGAGCTAGGAATGGGACAAAGAATTGTAGCACTGTAACATCACATTCACATTGTAAGAGTAAAATATAAACACTTGTCAACTCAGCCAAATCACCTTATCAATCAGTCAATTTTCTTTGCAGGCATTCAGACAATTACCAACTCAGTCATTCGTATATAAGTTAATCACAAACTTGATGACTAAATCAGTCATTGATCAACCTACCAAGTTAAACATCACTTCAGTAAATCACTTATTCAGTAAGTCAGTGACATATTCATTCATAATATTCACCTCATTATATTATTACATTAACTATTCAGCTCATTATATTACTATTACATTAACTATTCACCTCATTATATTACTATTACATTAACTATTCAATTTTTCTGATACAAATACAGATACAATTCTAGCCACCAATCCTCAACTTACAGCTTCTGAGAACCTCTACCACAATCCTGCACAATTACCCACAATTCTTCAACTTACAGCCTCTGAAAACCTCCACCACAATCCTGCACATTCACCCACGAGTCCTCAACTTACAGCCTCTGAAAACCTCCACCACAATCCTGCACATTCACCCACGAGTCCTCAACTTACAGCCTCTGAGATATTCTTTCACACTCCTCCAACATCTCCAGTGACCACATCTTCAACCCCTGATGATGGTACATTGTCTTCCAATGAAGCAATTTTACAGTCTATAAATGAGATACATGATGTTCATTTATTAAGCTACGGTATTGGAAATTTCACTTCCTGCCTGACTGCTAGATACCAGTTAGCTTATCTTTTGGCTGTTCGAGATAAACTTGGGGTAGGTATAACATCCATCATGTCTTCTGTGCTTCCAAAGAAGGTGGGGGCCAACACTTTTGGCCAGTGCTGCATCATTTCTGTCATTACCTATTGAAAGTCTTGTCTTCTTTAATATATTGCACATCTCATATTATATACTTCACATCTTGTGTTTTCTATTTCACATATAGTATATTTTTCACATTCTGTCTACTATTTCACATGTTATTTATTTCACATCTTCTATTGTCTGTTTAATGTATTCTATCATGTTTCATACTTCCTATCATAAATTTCACCTATTTTGTCATCAGTTTCACATCTTATGTCATGTTATTTTGTCATCAGTTTCACATCTTATGTCATGTTATTTTGTCATCAATTTCACATCTTATTATCATGTTATTTTGTCATCAATGTCACATCTTATGTCATGTTATTTTGTCATCAGTTTCACATCTTATTATCATGTTATTTTGTCATCAATTTCACATCTTATATCATGTTATTTTGTCATCAATTTCACATCTTATTATCATGTTATTTTGTCATCAATTTCACATCTTATTATCATGTTATTTTGTCATCAATTTCACATCTTATGTCATGTTATTTTGTCATCAGTTTCACATCTTATATCATGTTATTTTGTAACTTAGATATACCTAATTTCCAAATAATGAACACCATTACCCATTTACCCACCATTAAATATAATTGCTTAATATTCTGTTTCCAGGAGAGATGTACTCAGTGCTGTATATATGACCCTGTGTTCTCAGGCCAGGAAAAGTTGGTGCTGGAAATGTACAACTGCCACATCATAGCAGACAATGAGGTAGCAAGTTAGAGCAGATGTGTTTCACACTTCTAGGCCAAATCTAAAAGACAGATTTTGTTGTTGTTTGTTCTCAAACTCCCACTATTTCTCTCTTATAGCAGGACAATGGTCATACTAGTATTCCAGCAGAGTGTAGTCCAGAGAATTAAAATACGTTGTGTAGCCGTTATATTTGCGACAATGGCCCTGCACATCCAACTTTTGCATTGGTAATTAATGCATTGAGTTCTTTTACCACTTCCACTGACCGACCATTAACATTTTTCTGATCAATTTCAATGATAGTTGAATTTCCATTACAGAACCTTGCTGACCAATTTCAACGATTGTACAAAGCGCTATGATAGATCAGAAATATGGTAATACCCATTGCAATAATCTTACTAAAAATAGCGTTTCTGCTAAATTATGTTGTGTAAAAATGGCGGCATGTCTGGAATACAGATATAGATATCGTAGATGAATTTTTATCAAGAAATATCGGAGATTTCAAAGGAAATATTGTATGATATATAGAAATTAATGTAAATCTAGGCCTAGCATTATGATAAGTAGAATTTTGCACTTGAAATAACTCTGGAGCTTTCAAATTAATTCAGAAAGTGCAAACAGTAATTACAACACATAGAAAGTTTCAAGGCTTTCTTGCGCTAGATCGATTTTATACAAATTTTTAAAGATGGCAATATCAATGTATAAAATTTTGCATGCGCCCTCGGTAATGGCGAATAAGTACGCTCTGGATTGCTGGTGAGCAAAGTGTTAAGGGACTGTCCATAAATTACGTCACAAATTTTTCCCCCTTGTCAGCTGTCAAGAATTAAGAGACCCTTCCTGCTTAATTATGGCAAAAAATCCCCCCCCCCCCCCCACCCCCATTCCCATGTTTTAATGATTTTTGTTTAGCTGTTAAAGTTTTTCAGATCCCCTTCTCCCTGTAATTGTTGTGACATAATTTATGAACAGCCCATATATAACAGTAAATCAGTAAATTCTCAATAGTCAGTAAGGTAGCAGAGTTGATAGTGTGCTCAAATAACAAGCAAGACCTATGCCTGGATTACTGGAAAATGATTATGTCTCAAAACCCAACTCATTGAACTAGGTGGTTTCAGCTCATCGAACTAGGTGGTTTCAACTCATTGAACTAGGTGGTTTCAACTCATTGAACTAGGTGGTTTCAGCTTATCAAACTAGGTGGTTTCAACTCATTGAACTAGGTGGTTTCAGCTCATCAAACTAGGTGGTTTCAACTCATTGAACTAGGTGGTTTCAGCTCATCAAACTAGGTGGTTTCAACTCATTGAACTAGGTGGTTTCAGCTCATCAAACTAGGTGGTTTCAACTCATTGAACTAGGTGGTTTCAGCTCATCAAACTAGGTGGTTTCAACTCATTGAACTAGGTGGTTTCAGCTCATCAAACTAGGTGGTTTCAATGCCGACCATCTACATTGTACTGGCAATATGATTGGATGGATTAGTGGCACGGGACAAGGACTGTCTCAGATTGTTTAAACATGCCCCTGACTGCTGCAGGTCAATTCACCAAGAATTGTGAGATATTCAGAACATGCATAAAAAATATTACATTCTGGAAAGAATATGTCACCAAAATAAGTAGATACTTGGTAATAACTGCGGTAAAACTAGTCCAACAAGCAAAAGAAATAGATACTTGGTAATAACTGCGGTAAAACTAGTCCAACAAGCAAAACTTGGAACAGGATAATGATGACTGGTAGCACACATAGTAGTTCTCCGTGCTTACATCGTGTTGGCCACCAGCATCAAGCTAACAACAGTCAAACATGCGTGCCCTTGTGTGTGTTATTACCTGTGTTACCTGTGATTATCAGAACTTCATTACCCTGTTCCAAGTCCACCTCCCCACCCCTCCATAACCTCTAAGTAGTAGGTTTCTTCTCAAAACATTGCACGATCACTGAGAGTCACAGTTTTGTGGGTATGAAATAAAGCTCTGGCGAAATCTTCCCACTTCACAACAGGATACAAGAGATCTAATGCCCATAATTCCCTGGGAAATAAAACAAACATTATCACTCGTCATGTTCTATGAATGAGAAATTCTTCCTTATTTTGTAATCATTTTCTCGCAGGAAGGAAAGCGTGAGTGTACTGTGCCCACGGTGGCTTTCCTCCCTCATTGTGGGAAGGCTTTATACAACAACCTTCTGTGGAGGAACTTGGCTACAAGCTACAGCAAGGGCATGTCTCATCTTGTTCTTATTGGAAACAGTTTCTCGAATTTGATTGAAAGGTAAGTGAAGTTAGTAGTGAACAAAACATTAACTAAAATTAGTGAACAAAACATTAAGTGAAATTAGTGAACAAAACATTAAGTGAAATTAGTGAACAAAATATCAGTCACAAACAGGTAATAGGATTCTCATCAACTAGTCTTCAGTTGTTTTTGTTATGCTTCAGCAAAAACACAAAACCACACATTCAGCTGCTTTACATAAAATCTGCTCGTGTTTGTTAAACTGGTATTTTTTTCCAGTTATACTCTTGTAGCAATAAATATAAACATGTTTTGGGGTGCAAAGGGTCTCGCATTGCTCTCGTGCGGAACCAGGGTTAGCAGATAACCAAGATCTTAAAAGTACCTCCTTGTGGTGCACACTGGAAACTGAAATACAGCTCATCATCATCAAGTGCCGTGCCGAATGACGTTGGCGATCATATTTCTCCATGTACCTCAATCTCTCATATATGTCATCATCTCTGTTGGTGTCGTCAATCGAAGCCATTTAATCAAAATGTCCAATATATTTTCTATCTTTTCCCTTCTATCTTTCCTGTTGTCACTATATTCTCAATGCCTCCTCTTCTCTTTATGTACCCAATAAATGTTGACTGTTATTTTCTTATATTATCAATAATTCATCTTTTCACATGCATCCTTTTAAGACATTCTTCATTAGTAATCTTTGCTGTCCAAGGAATGCCTAACATTCTTCGAATAAACCACATTTCCGCTGCCTCCAGTGATTTTTGTGATGTCTTATTTATTGTCCATGCTTCACTTCCATAATAATGAAATACAGCTGCTCTTGCTTTATTCCTGGCTAACACTTTTAGACTCGTGTCTATTGATGTGGATGCTGTCGATGGAATGAGAATTGCTGCAGAGAGAGATAGGAAATATCTTAGCAGAAACCTCTACAGCATCACATCCAACATATGCAAGGTATCTGTGCATTCCGCCTTGACCGGCTTAAAAAGCATAAACATTGGAGGGGCGACCAATGTCAATGTCCCTAACATACGGTGATCTTATGAGTACACACCAAATCTGGAAACGGTAACACACGCTAGAGGGTAGCATAGTGTTTGTGAGTTGATTCAATGGCAATGGAGCAACAATGGTCCAGCACAAGACCGACTGGCCTAAGTGCTGTTCATGCTTGAGAACACACAGAAGCTCCCATGTCCCATCACAATTGACTCCATTCAAAGGAGTCATCACTCAGGTATTCAAGATACACCATCTTGAACATGCACTCCTGGGTATGGAAGAAAGCTTTGATTACAGCTCCCCATTGCACACAGGACAAGCATTGAACATATTTCATGGAGTGTATTGCTCAAATATCTGACCGAAGCAGTGGTGAAACTTGGAATCTGGATGAGGGCGGCGCAAGTCTCTAACAACACTGCAAACCTAGCCCAACTCGACTGTTGGCCGTTGCCCAACACGGCTGATGCAGAAGAGAGAATTTGGTTCAGTATCCAAGGGCCCACTGTGAAGCACCTTCAGTATCCAAGGGCCCGCTGTGAAGCTCCTTCAGTATCCAAGGGCCCACTGTGAAGCTCCTTCAGTATCCAAGGGCCCACTGTGAAGCTCCTTCAGTATCCAAGGGCCGTGAAGCTCCTTCAGTATCCAAGGGCCCACTGTGAAGCTCCTTCAGTATCCAAGGGCCCACTGTGAAGCTCCTTCAGTATCCAAGGGCCCACTGTGAAGCTCCTTCAGTATCCAAGGGCCCACTGTGAAGCTCCTTCAGTATCCAAGGGCCCACTGTGAAGCTCCTTCAGTATCCAAGGGCCCCACTGTGAAGCTCCTTGTGTGAATTTCATATTTTGCCTTGCTCTTTGGAATATATTCACAATGGCGAAGAGTCAAATACACAGACCCCGCCTGGCGATGGATTTGAAGGCCATCCCGAGAACATAAAGTACTAGCAAAAACCTTGATTTTTTAGGCATCAGAAATATACACATAGAAATATTCACCACTCGGACTTCATGCTTACAAGTGAAGATATAGGGATAGAGGGATATTGGGCAGACAATATCAAAGTTGTATTTAAACACGCAGAAAACAAAAATCATGTCAACAGATATAACAACACAACAACCAAAAATCAGAAGAGACAATACCGAGATAGAATGTGTGGATAAATTTGAATACTTTAGGAGCAAACATCAACGGTGCAGGAGACTGCGTGGCAGAAATAAGGAAGAGATTGGCAATGGCATATTGCAAAATAACACGGTTGAAAAACATATGGAAAAACAACAAAATAGAAACGAAAGTGCTAATGTTACAAACTTTTATTTTTCCGGTTGCAACATACGACTGTGAAACATGGACCCTAAGTAAAACAGCGGCAAAGAGGATCAACACCTTCGAGCTGAAATGCTACAGGAAGATACTTCGAATATCATGGAAGGATAAAATCAGAAACTCAGATATTATAAACACATTGAATATTCCAGAGTGTTGGTTACTAAACACAATAACAAAAAGAAAACTACGCCTGTTTGGTCATATAAAGAGACACAACTGTTTAGAAAGACAAATAATGGAGGGAAGAGTACCTGGGAAGAGGAGAAGGGGCAGACCAAGAAGACGATGGACTGACAACATTAAAGATAACATGAATACATTGCTAGAAAATGCAAGCCACATCGCCCAAGACAGAGAGAGGTTCAGAGAGTTCATTGGGAAGACAACGTTCTGGAAGGAATACGTCACATGACACAATATCAAAGACTTGACAAGCCAAAATTTTCCACACTCTTCCGAATCGCTAAAGATAAAATTCTATAGAGGACTCTGTGTGTTGACGCAATGTGATACCCATATGACTCTGACGTTGTGAGTTTATGAATAGTTTCATATTGCAAATTGTGGGAATCACATGCGTATTCATGGGCTCGGATCAATGTGTTATGGAGGGATTCCACCGTATTGGTGATTATCTGAAGGTAATATAAACTCTTATGTTTTTCTTGTACAGAACTCCCAAGAGAGTGCTAAATAAGACAGGGAACTACATTTTGAAGGTAAGAAGGAAGGAATATTCACACTTCACTAATCTGTAACAATACAAAGCGTACTTATCTCCCTCTACCAATGGTGTTCACAACATTTTTAGACATTGGCAATGTAGTTCATCTCCCTCTACCAGTGGTGTTCGCACATTTTTAGACATTGGCAATGCAGTTCATCTCCCTCTACCAATGGTGTTCACAACATTTTTAGACATTGGCAATGTAGTTCATCTCCCTCTACCAATGGTGTTCGCAACATTTTTAGACATTGGCAATGCAGTTCATCTCCCTCTACCAATGGTGTTCACAACATTTTTAGACATTGGCAATGTAGTTCATCTCCCTCTACCAATGGTGTTCGCAACATTTTTAGACATTGGCAATGCAGTTCATCTCCCTCTACCAATGGTGTTCACAACATTTTTAGACATTGGCAATGTAGTTCATCTCCCTCTACCAATGGTGTTCACAACATTTTTAGACATTGGCAATGTAGTTCATCTCCCTCTACCAATGGTGTTCACAACATTTTTAGACATTGACAATGCAGTTCATCTTCATTCAATCTTCAGACCAACATTGTTTTATAAATGTCAGACATGAACATTAACAAAATAACAAGAGAGAAAGCGTACTACGTGCAAAATGAGATGTCTAAGAAAAGCAGCGAACAGAACAAGAAGAGATCATGTGAGGAATGAAGAGATTAAAACAACTATTGAAACAATGTCTGTTGTCAAATATATTAAAAAATAGGCTAAAATGGTTTGGCTACTTAATGATAATAAACCCTAATTGGTCAGCGACAAGAGCATACAACATGAAAATGGAAATTGCAAGATGCAGAAGAAGACAAAAGAATAAGTTGGATTGAAGGAGTTACCAATATTCTGAGAAGTCACAGTATTACTGCATACCAAGCAACCAAACATGCCATAGTCCGAAAACCAATAGTCATTCAATCCTGTGATACCTTACAGCAAAAGCAGTGAAAAGACAATAGATAGATAGCTAGATAATGCAATCTTGAAAAATGTGTATAAAATTGAACTCATGACATCTATCAATTTTGTTTCTGGTTCCTGTGGAACATAAGACTGCAACTATCGCGCTCCCTATATTTGTATCCACGATGCCCCAAAGATTTAGTCTTTCTCCACTGATCTTCTCCAGGTATTCCTCTGTCTTCCAATTCTCCGCTTTATCTGTGGGTTCCAAACTAGACCCTGTCTAGTTATGTTGTCAAGATTCTTTCTAAGGGTGTGTCCTATCAATCTCTATTTTCTACATTTTATCTCTACCTTTACAGGACTTGTTCTCACAACTTATCATTTCATATCAACTCTGGTAAATCTAATGCAAAATCTTCTTCTTCTTTGTTCATTCTCAAACTCCTGCAGATTAGCAGGATGTAGTCTGGAGAACGGAATGTGTGTGATGGTTTACAGCATTGCTGAGATATCTGCGCCTTTCGGCCTGACACATCTGACTTCAGCATGTAATGCAAAATAAATGAGAGAGACATCTATTGATAGATATCTACAGTTATGATGTGATTTTCTGGTTCACATGCCATGTTTTAGAGCCATAAATCTGTACAGACTTCACATTTGTATTAAACAACCTAACCTTGTTTCTCCGGCAATGCTGAGGAATTCAATGCTGAGGAATTCAATGCTGAGGAATTCAATGCTGAGCAGAGACTATGGAAAACAAATCTTTCTCTATTAATCCTGTTGTCAATCGTAGTTTGTTCTTCCCTCTATGACGATTTTGCTCCTCAAATTGGTATAAACAAAAACTTTACCCTGTCTTCAATCGACTGGTCATTAATTTTTATTGGATATTTTTGTGTATTATTAGTCATCATTTCCTTTGTTTTACTTACATTTGATTTAAAGTACGTTTTCCTGCTTCTTCTATCAATCTGTCTTTCCCTGCTTGTCCTTTTGTTTGCATGAAAGGTTACATAAGTCATCTGAAAAATCTAGATCCTCCAACTGCTTATCAAATATATTCTGGTTTTTCTTCCTTTAGTTGTCTCATCACCCAGTTTATAACCATGAGAAACATTGTTAGGGACAGTAACCATCCTTGTCTGACTCCTGTTTTAACTCAAAGAATTCTAATAGCTTTTTCCTTTTGGACTACCTTGGATGTGGCTTGCATATATAATTCCTGTATAATTTTTATAAATTTATATAGCATTCCATAATATTTCAGTATTTTCCACATCTCTGTACAGTCTACACTTTTGGTAATTTTGTCTTCTTCTTCTTCTCGTTCGGACTTTTGACATGTCTACACAACAAGTCCTGTTTTCTTAATAAATGCTGCTGTATTTGAAAGCTCCTCAATGCTCCCATACATCTTTCTGTGGATATCCATCTCTGTGGGCCAGTGTTCTTCCCTTAACTGGTTTAGTGTGTTGCAGTCTTGCAGGATATATTCAGCAGTCTGTGCTGCCTGCCCACAAGGGCACAGTGGTGATGGGACCAATCTTAGTCTATTTAAGTGGCTGTTTAATCTGTTGTGTCAATCTGCTCTGTTGAGATAGTGGTAATTGTAAATGCTATAAAATGTACACATATAGGTGTCTGCTATTTGTTAGATTGTTCTATAATAATTCTAAGTACAGTGGAATCTCCCTATAGCACATCCTTTTATAACAAATTTCTCGTTAACAACACCCCCCCCCTCTATAGCACATCCTTTTATAACAAATTTCTCTAGTTAACAACACCCCCCTCTATAGCACATCCTTTTATAACAAATTTCTCTAGTTAACAACACCCCCCCCCCTCTATAGCACATCCTTTTATAACAAATTTCTCTAGTTAACAACACCCCCCCCCCTCTATAGCACATCCTTTTATAACAAATTTCTCTAGTTACCAACACCCCCCCCTCTATAGCACATCCTTTTATAACAAATTTCTCTAGTTAACAACACCCCCCCTCTATAGCACATCCTTTTATAACAAATTTCTCTAGTTAACAACACCCCCCCTCTATAGCACATCCTTTTATAACAAATTTCTCTAGTTAACAACACCCCCCCTCTATAGCACATCCTTTTATAACAAATTTCTCTAGTTAACAACACCCCCCCCCCTCTATAGCACATCCTTTTATAACAAATTTCTCTATTTAACAACACTTTTCAGGAACATACCCAACATGATATTTATTCTTTCTTCATTTTCTTCTGCTTTCGTTCTTAAACTTCTGCAGGATGTAGTCAGGATAATGGAATGTGTTTGTCATTGTTTACAGCTTAACTGTAATATCTGTCAGCCGGACACATCTGACTTCAGCATGGCTTCTGGGTCACTTTGACCCTATATAGGATTATCCCTGTCGCACCCAGTAGTTTTGTAATTTTCCAGGAATTGCATTGAACGAGATTTCCTTTCTTTGATAATTTTATCAAGTGTCTCTCTGTCCATTTCTTATGGATGGTTTCTTGCTCCCATGATTTCCTCAAAAGCTGGTGAGGCATGTCTGCACATCTCCTTTCATAGCATCTGTGGGATTTCATCAGGTCCTGCAGCTTTCCTACAAAGTTGTAGCTTCAGCACTTGATTATCTCCTGTTTAGCTGGTGTGCTTGTATTTTACATTTACCTAGATGTATCTTTGATATTTTCCATATTTGTTTGGAGTATTGCTGGGTTTCTGTTAAGGGTGTCCTTAAAATATTCTACCCATCTACGAGATTAAGGTAATGGTCCACTTGTATGTCGCTGATTCTTATTGTGATGGCTGTCTCCTAATGTCCTCCACTCTTGTATCATAGTTTTACTGTTTTCCTGCAAGGATATTGGTGGTATTATATAAAGTTCTCATCTCCTTTGTTTGATGCATTCTCTGCTTCTTCAGACAATTTATCAAAGAAATTTCTCTTATCTCTTTTAATACTTGTTGAATTCCCAATAACGTGTTTGAATAAGCCAACAGCTCAGTTGCTATGGACTACACAGAGCTTGGTTGCTATGGACAATGCAGACAGGAAAGGATGCTTAGCAGGATAACTGAAGCTCATGACTCGAATTATGCATGTTACGGAAAGATAAAAATAAGCCATAAACTCCTAGAATTTACCCCCTCTGAGTAGGAGGTTTCTTAAAGTATTGTCCACCGATGTGAGTTGGAGTCTTCTGGGTATGAAATAGAGCTCTGGAGACACCAACACATAGCACATAAGAAGTAATAGTTCTGGAGACAGCAACACATAGCACATAAGAAGTAATAGTTCTGGAGTCACCAACACATAGCACATAAGAAGTAATAGTTCTGGAGACAGCAACACATAGCACGTAAGAAGACCTCTGGGAACACCAACACATAGCACGTGAGAAGAGTTCTGGAGACAGCAACACATAGCACATAAGAAGTAAGAGCTAATCACTCATCATTCCTGAGGGTTGACACAACAAATGATTAGTCACATCAAATAAGCTTCAATTTGTTTTGATTAGTAGAATTGCAGACAATGAAGCATGTATTTTATGTGATCATATAAAGCGGTGGGGAATGGTGTCCAGGTTTCTTGCATACCAAGAAGATTCCAACTCTCAGAAGTTTATAACGTTTTGAAATCAATCATCATCAAGTGCCATCTCTGTAATGAAGGTTGGCAACAACAGATCTTCAACATCCTGTCTCTTGCTATGGTGGCGCTCTCTACTAGACTGTAACCTGTACATTTCGTGATGTTTCTCTCCCATTTATACCTCTTGCTCGCCTCTACCCTCAAGTATGGTCTTCAACCAGGAGTCATGTCTTTTAATATATCCACATGCCAAAAACAGATGTGCTAGGCCAGAAGGCGCAAAACAATGGTTATCTGCTAACCCTGGGACCACACTAGTGGAATGCAGTACCTTTTGTACCCCATATATGAAATTTACAGTCCTTCTTGTCCATTGTCCTGATACCTGCGTTCTTGGCATCAGTGTGTTGGCTTCCTCATTACGCTCAACTCTAGCATGATCACGGCAAAATATCCACTAAGTCCTTGTGAGACCCCCAATATACTCCATTCACTCATGATATAGCCATTCAGAATTTTGCGGATCATTGATTGAGAATCTAACACAATAGGACGTGTTATGATCATCATAATGCATTGTAAGGCAAGCTTTTTTCTGGAATCCACAGGAAAAGAAGAACCCTGATATCTGTGCCCTGCTCTACAAGATATAAGGCATACCCTTTTGCCAAAAACCCAAGCAATGATAGTATTTTATACAACTCTAAACAACTGAAGAGGAGTGCGGTAGTCTAGTTGATAGTTACAGCTTGCCAGGTTCAAAATCGCACCCGAATAGGACAAACATTTGAGTCATGATTTCTTTCCAGACAAAACTGCTCTTCCAGTTGACCCAGCTGTAAATGGGTACCAGGCGCATGAGTTAGGGATGGTTAACACAACAAGGAAGGGAACTAGCCACTCCACTTAATAGTTGCTGCGGCTTGGTATATTAAGAGTTATCTTTAGCCCTGATGGCATGTTGCTGCCATGGAACCTAACTTGACCTTTATCTTAAACAACTGAAAAGAACAAAGTTCCATAATGTGCATTGAAGTCATCAAGTGCTGACACTCAGAGATTGGTGGATCAAAGACAAGACAATAGGAGCATGCAAAAATTTGTGGGAAGACAGAGGTAGATACAACTATTCAAAGGAATTGGTAAGACATGAAAGAGATTTGTTGATGACATGCTCCGCAGGGAACAGAAAGGTGAATAGACAGATTAAAGAGATTTTCCATGATCTCTCCTTTGTCTTGCTTCACTGTCATTGTTTTAACATGTTTCAGCTGTTTCAGAAGTCTCACAAATTATTATCTTTTTTTCAGCTAAGTCCTTACATGACAGAAGTTGCTCTAGTTAACACATTTGTTCACAAGGACGTCTTCAATGATCTCTCCGTCCATTATTGTACAAGATCTCAACTCACAGCAGGTCTTCAGTCTCTCGGAGAGAACTTTGATGAACCAGAATATGAACTAGACGATGCTGAGTTTATTTGTAAATAAATAGTGTCTTCCTGAGATTTCTTAGAATATCTGGAAATAAGAAAGCAGATCGCTTGACTGACGAGGGAGCTTCTGATGATCAACCAGATGTGCCAATAACTTACCATCAAAAGAAACAGATGATCAAAGCAAGAAGAAAGCCAACACAAAATGACTACAAAATTATGAATAGACCAGAATAAATTGTCATTCTATGCCTAAGAATAAGACACAGCAGCCACATGTATTCACATGCTAAAGATTGGCAGCGCAGCTGTGTGCATATATCTCAGAGAACAGAAGAGCACATACTTCAGGTATGCCCTGAACATTAAACAGAGAGAAACCCAGTAGCCCATAGAGACAAAGCTTAAGAACACTTTTAGACCTCTAGCTATGTTCTCTTGCCATTGCAGAGCATTGTCGTCATTCACCAGCAACAGGTGCAATCTTCACATCGAAGATTGTCTACAACAGACCTCTAACATCTTTTGTCTCTTGCCGTGATAGTTTACATTGCTAGACTGTATCTTGTCCATCTCATGATGTTACCCTTCCATTTGTGTATCTGCCTACTCTCAAGTAAGGTCTTCAACAAGGTGTTAAAGTACTTAACCTTGTAGTATTTCCAAAATACAGGCTTTCGAGTATAAATGCTACAGAAGAATTCTACGAATTTCCTATAGGGAACATAAGACCAATGTGTATGTAAGAAATAAAGTAGAGATGTGTGCAAGTGTCCAGGAGCCATTGCTTTCAATAGTGAAACGACGAAAACTAGCATGGTTCGGACATGTATGCAGGCACGATTCCTTGTCAAAAACAATACTGCAGGGAACTGTCGAGGGTGGAAGAAGCAGAGGAGGACAAATAAAGACATGGACAGACAACATCAAGGAATGGACAGGGCTAGATATTTCCACACTCATCCGCATCGCTGAGGCTAGAATTCGCTGGAGGACTCTGTGTGCTGAAGCATCCAATGTGGTACCCCTACGACCCTGAAGGGTTATGGGTTTATTGATTGATTTCCAGAATACTTTGATTTTTATTTCCTTGAATAATTCTTTTTTCATACAAAGTGTTGTCAGAACCTCTTTGTTCATTTTCTTCTCTTTCCATGAGGTTCTCACTATTCTTCTATGTAAGTAAAAGCAAAACTAACCCATAGCATTTAATTGCCGTAGGGGTACAAGATTGTAATGATCTCACATTTCAGAGGTGTTGCCATATGACGATGACAGCCATCTCCCCTCTTTCGCAGTCTTTACTTTTTGGACTGATCCGCTACCAAATTCAGGCTGGGTTGACCAGGAGCCATTGCGGTCTTGAAATTCATTTCCACCTCAACTGGAGAATGAACACAGGACCACACATATGGAAAGCCAGTGCGATAACCACTGCATTAGGTAGACCCCCGGATCTTATATGTATCCACATCTCAAATGGATCAATTGTCTTCTAGTTGTTCATTATTCATATTTCTGAGCCATATGTTAAAACCCCTTTAGCTGCAGAGGTATTCTTAAGGATACGATGAAAAGCCACTGTTATTTTGTAGAGTTCCTCCTCTTCTTAGCTTCCAATGGAAAAAATCTGTCTGGAAGCTTATAATAAATCATCTAGACGAATTATTTGCCTGGAAAACTAAGAAGATCTCAGCAAAATGGCGGCAACCCCCTCATCGTATTCTTAAGGGTACCTCTGCAGCTAATGGGGTTAATGTAGAATAAATGTAGCTTTTTAACATTTTAATTTTTAGTTTATAATTTGTTTAGATGTCAATATTATCCTCATGTCATTGAAAATAGTTTTAGCCATTGCTGTTTTCCTGTTAATCATAATTTCATCTGTGATTGTGTGTACAAGATATTGGTAATATTCTATTTGTAGTATCTCTCCATGTACAAGATATTGGTAATATTCTATTTGTAGTATCTCTCCATGTACAAGATATTGGTAATGTTCTGTTTGTAGTATCTCTCCATGTACAAGATATTGGTAATGTTCTACTTGTAGTATCTCTCCATGTACAAGATATTGGTAATGTTCTGTTTGCAGTATCTCTCCATGTACAAGATATTGGTAATGTTCTACTTGTAGTATCTCTCCATGTACAAGATATTGGTAATGTTCTGTTTGTAGTATCTCTCCATGTACAAGATATTGGTAATGTTCTGTTTGCAGTATCTCTCCATGTACAAGATATTGGTAATGTTCTACTTGTAGTATCTCTCCATGTACAAGACATTGGTAATGTTCTACTTGTAGTATCTCTCCATGTACAAGATATTGGTAATGTTCTACTTGTAGTATCTCTCCATGTACAAAATATTGGTAATGTTCTACTTGTAGTATTTCTCCATGTACAAGATATTGGTAATGTTCTACTTATAGTATCTCTCCATGTACAAAATATTGGTAATGTTCTACTAGTATCTCTCCATGTACAAGATATTGGTAATGTTCTACTTATAGTATCTCTCCATGTACAAGATATTGGTAATGTTCTACTTGTAGTATCTCTCCATGTACAAGATATTGGTAATGTTCTGTTTGCAGTATCTCTCCATGTACAAGATATTGGTAATGTTCTGTTTGCAGTATCTCTCCATGTACAAGATATTGGTAATGTTCTGTTTGCAGTATCTCTCCATGTACAAGATATTGGTAATGTTCTGTTTGCAGTATCTCTCCATATACAAGATATTGGTAATGTTCTACTTATAGTATCTCTCCATGTACAAGATATTGGTAATGTTCTACTTGTAGTATCTCTCCATGTACAAGATATTGGTAATGTTCTACTTGTAGTATCTCTCCATGTACAAGATATTGGTAATGTTCTACTTGTAGTATCTCTCCATGTACAAAATATTGGTAATGTTCTACTTGTAGTATTTCTCCATGTACAAGATATTGGTAATGTTCTACTTATAGTATCTCTCCATGTACACAATATTGGTAATGTTCTACTAGTATCTCTCCATGTACAAGATATTGGTAATGTTCTACTTATAGTATCTCTCCATGTACAAGATATTGGTAATGTTCTATTTGTAGTATCTCTCAATGTACAAAATATTGGTAATGTTCTACTTGTAGTATCTCTCCATGTACAAAATATTGGTAATGTTCTACTTATAGTATCTCTCCATGTACAAAATATTGGTAATGTTCTACTAGTATCTCTCCATGTACAAGATATTGGTAATGTTCTACTAGTATCTCTCCATGTACAAGATATTGGTAATGTTCTACTTATAGTATCTCTCCATGTACAAAATATTGGTAATGTTCTACTAGTATCTCTCCATGTACAAGATATCTCTTTATAGCATATTCTTTTATAACAAATGTCTCTATATGATAACACTTTATGAAATTCCTGTTTATATTTATTCTATGTTGTTTGTACTCTATATAGCAAATTCTTGATGTTACTTACATATGTTATCGGTCCGGGCCAAATTGTTATAATGGGAGGATTCCACTGTAATGTTCTACTTGTAGTATCTCTCCATGTACAAGATATTGGTAATGTTCTACTTGTTGTAGTACCAGATATCTCTCCATGTACAAGATATTGGTAATGTTCTACTAGTAGTATCTCTCCATGTACAAGATATTGGTAATGTTCTACTTGTAGTATTTGTTCCTCTTTGATTTTGCTGATTATCATGGTTTTTGTTGTCTGGATATAAGTATCTAGTCTATAATCTATGCTTGTTCTGTCTACTTGATTTATTAGTCTTTGTAGTTCCTGTTCACTTTCTAAAGAAGACTGTGTCATCTGTTTATCTTATATTATTTTGCCACTGATCTCGTGCCCTGGCATTCCTTCTATGCACCATGTCCATCAAATCTTGTTCAAGCAGTATTCTTGAGACTAACGGGAATTGAACCAGTCCGTTCAACGGCACCAAATCGCCTAGCAACTATTGAACACGCGTTCTTCCGTACTTGACTAACCGCATCTCCAAAAAAGATGCGATTTCATCAAGCCTTTCAAACTGTGCACACAAAGTCACCAGAACGGACCGATCGAGACAAGGACTATTACAACAACAACAAACATCCCGTACTGGTATTGAAATATCCTCAGTAACAACAAACATATAACATAATATCCGTATTAGTTTATATAGGCCCTTGTATAACTAATACGGATATTATGTTATATGTTTGTTGTTACTGAGGATATTTCAATACCAGTACGGGATGTTTGTTGTTGTTGTAATAGTCCTTGTCTCGATCGGTCCGTTCTGGTGACTTTGTGTGCACGGTTTGAAAGGCTTGATGAAATCGCATCTTTTTTGGAGATGCGGTTAGTCAAGTACGGAAGAACGCGTGTTCAATAGTTGCTAGGCGATTTGGTGCCGTTGAACGGACTGGTTCAATTCCTGTTAGTCTCAAGAATTTTTAAAAATTGTCCTCTGGCTTCCTACTTATATTTACTTGTATCAAGCAGTATTCCCTTCTCCAGTTTGATCTTCAAACTCGTGCCGTTTTCCATGACTTTTCTCTGGTTGCCTATAGATGTGACAAAAATGTTCATGACATCTTGTTCCAGTCACTTTAGGTCTTATGTTTCATACCCTTTTGGCACGATTCGTTGCAGTCATTGCTACACATGTCCTTATGTAGTTCTGTTCCTCTCATGTTTCATTGCCTAAGGCCACTTTCACTATCGATGAAGCCTTTATATGTGAATCCCGTAATGTCATTTAAATTATCATATGTAAACACTATGATAAGAAGTATATAGGTGAAACAGGCTTAAAATTGAGGGACAGCTTCTGCCGGCATCTTCATGCCACTAAACACAGCAAACCTACTCCTGGTGCCACACATTTCAATGGTGGTGGTCATTGTGGTTCCCTTGATATCCAGGTCACTGCTCTCAGATCATGCACCACTGATGATAGAGCTAGGTACTCACTTGAAAATTGGTTTCTGCTTCTGCGTTCGTACTCAAACTCCTGCAGATTAGCAGGATGTAGTTCGAAGAACGGAATGCGCTGTCATGGGTTACAACATTGCTGCGCCTTTCGGCCTGACACATCCAACTTCAGCATGGATTTGGGTCACTGACCCTATATGGGATGGGACAGCCAACTCCTTCCCATAACCTCCTTAGTCGCCTTTTACGACATGCATGGAAGTTAAACAGTGTTGCTATTCTTTGCTCCCCTTTCAGGCCCCGGCAACACACGGGCGTGAAAATTGGTTTATATTTCAGTTTATTACCCATACGCCATTAATTCTGATCATTCATTTGTTTAAATTGTGGGTGGTGGGGTCCTGGTTTTATTGCTGTCCATGTTATTTCATGTTATAGTTTTTTTCATTCTGTTCTCACTTCCCTTTACCTTTTTAAAAACCCACCTCCATGTGACAATACTTGTGTACGTGTATGTCACCATCAACTTGGACATATGTGCTGATGTGATAAGTATCTTTTGTTTTTAATGTTTTTATTGTTTGTTTTGTATTTTCTTGAGAAGGAACTTATGGTAGAAAATGTTGTGTATACTGTTATTTGCATGTTTACGTACCTACACCACATAGTTCGGTATTCTGTTAATCATTGTTATGCCATGGTAAAACTATGACAAAACTTGTGTTCTATTGGCCAATTTACGAACAGCAGATAGTGTATAAACTCACTAGTTAACATGATACGAACATGAGAAATTGTTGTCATAAACTGACTAACCTGAATGAAAAAAACATGGCTAAACTGACTAACCTACATGAAAATTGCTGATGATGTGGTCAGCACGGAACAGACTAGACAGACTGGCTAAAGATGGACTAGTTTGTTGAATACTTATACTTCACAGGGAATCAATATTTGGATATACATGAGACAACAGATGTTGAAATTGATGATGTAATTAGCACGATATATACCAATCATCCAATAGTTTTAGATTGTACAATAATATCGTATACAGATGTTTGAATTGATTATGTTGTCGTCACTTGATGGGCCAACCATAAAGGAGACATTAAACTTCATAAGTAAACGGTTCAGGTTCACTTCTGACAGATGCCTGTGTGTTGCCGGGGCCCGAAAGGGGAGCAAAGAATAGCAACACTGTTTACCTTCCACGCATGTCGTAAAAGGCAACTAAGGAGGCTATGCGATGGAGTTGGCTGTCCCATCCCATATAGGGTCAGTGACCCAAAGCCATGCTGAAGTCGGATGTGTCAGGTCGAAAGGCGCAGATATCGCAGCAATGCTGTAAACCATGACACAACACATTCCGTTCTCCGGACTACACCCTGATAATCAGCAGGAGTTTGAGAAAGAACGAAGAAGAACTTCTGACAGAAATGGCGGTAACAGACATCGCGGGATGAACAAGACAATCGTATACAATTTATATAAATATTTCTGTGCGCACTTTTGACAATAAATAAGAGAGTGGTCACAAAGAATGACAATCTGCATCTTCTTTCTTTTTTAAATAACAAGCTGTTTTCACTACATTTCAATGAAAATAAGATGTTCTCCACGGCTGTGGTGAGACGATCTGATGTGTATAATAAAACTGCAAAAATGTCTTCACAATTAGCATAAATTAAAAAAATCTTTATCAAGGTGCCAGCTGTAATATTAAACAACATTTTATTATAGAAAATGTTTTCAGTAGCAATTTACGGCTGTGAAAAATGGACAATACATAAATGAGTCTATTGTCTATCCCCAGGTGGATGATGGTTAGAATATCCACACTTGCTGTTAAGCGTAGCAACTGGGAGCTTTCGTTGTCTATCCAAGGCCAGATGTGTTGCCTTGGCTGCGTTGAATCCGTATCTGTTTAGTATTCTCTTGATGTATCTATCCATCTTGTTCTAGATCTTCCTCTGACCCTGTATCCGGATCTTCTTATGTTGTATGTTCCTGTTGGCTCATTCTCATCTGTCCAAACCATTTTATTTGTTGCTTTTCGATGTATTCTGTGCATGGTCTTATGCCAATTCTTCCCCTGATTTCATCATTTCTCATTTGCCTAGTTTGGTCACTTTTATGGCTTTTCTCAGGCATTTCATCTCACATGTTGTAATTTTTCTCTACTGGGCTGCTGTCAGCGCTCATGTCTGCCATTGATAACCGAGTGTTGGCATAAAAATACAATGCCTTGAATCTTTATGTGATTACTTTCCATAAGTTCTGTTGATTTGTGGCCTAGTCCGCACGTTTAGTGTTGCTGTTCTGGTCTTCATAACGCTCCTAGTACTTTAGTTATTTAGCAATGTATATACGCTGCCGACTTGCGAGGTCAGCCACGGCGGAGATGTTCACTGATTGGATAACATGTCAGGATGTATCTTCTCATTATTGATAATTAATTACGCATCTAGAAAGAATCACACAAATATCACATCTAGACAGAATCACACAATTATCACATCTAGACAGAATCACACAATTATCACATCTAGACAGAATCACACAATTATCACATCTAGACAGAATCACACAATTATCACATCTAGACAGAATCACACAATTATCACATCTAGACAGAATCCCACAAATATCACATCTAGACAGAATCACACAAATATCACATCTAGACAGAATCACACAAATATCACATCTAGACAGAATCACACAAATATCACATCTAGTTAGAATCACACAAATATCACATCTAGATAGAATCATCCGCCAAAGACGGATGTGTCGGGCCATTGGCGCAAATAAAATGGTGGCACAATGCATTTCCATTCTCTGGACTACATCCTGCTGGAAATCTAGTAGGACAATGGTCTTGCTACAAGAGAATTCAGCAGGAGTTTGAGAATGAACGCTGAAGAAGAAGATAGAATCACACAAATATCACATCTAGATAGAATCACACAAATATCACATCTAGACAGAATCACACAAATATCACATCTAGACAGAATCACACAAATATCACATCTAGACAGAATCACACATTTATAATTATGTTCTAGTTGGAAAACTCTTCTCTTACTTTAATAAAACAAAGCTTTTGTAATGTCGGAGAGTGTAACAATTCAGCAGCTACATACCGCCATACTTGGCCAGATTAATAAATTAGTGGCAGGGAGAATTGATGCCTTCGAAATAAAGTGGACTTAAAGAATGCAATGGACAGTGAAAAACGACGAAGTGTTATGAAAAGTAAACAACGAAGAGGGTTGGCTTTTATACATTATAATGTGAAAACTCAGGTACTTTGTCCATATCAAGAGACAAAAATTGCAATGAAAAAATTAATAATGGAACGTATGGTTGCTGGTAACAAGAGTAAGGGTCATCAAGATGACGATGGGTAATTGACATCTCAGATTGTTTAAACATGCCACTGGTTGTGGCAGGTCGACTTGCCCTGTATTGTAAAGTTTGGAAGATTCTTAAAGAAGACGACGCTTTGGAAGGAATATATCATCTGAAGTTATGTATAATCAAGCCCGTAAAGGGGGGGGGGGGGGGGGAGAAGAGAAATGTGAATTGGGGTATTTTATCATTCTCCCCCCCCCCAATGAAATACATGGCTAGAAAATTAGTCATTAGGCTGATAAACACACACACACACCCCCCCAACTACTGGGTGCTGTGCCGCTGTTTTATTTGCGTCAGTGACCTGACACATCCAATTCTGACGGGAAACAGTTATTACTTGCGAAAAGACCTACAAACAGTCAAATAGTTTTGTTAGACATAACCATTTGGCCTCTCTCAGCAGATGTTGCAAGGTAGGTATGCTTGTAGTTCTCTGGTTAAACAAACGTCTTCTCCACTGAGACAGTTTCACTAGAGTCACAAAAAACAAAAGTTCATGGTGATATGTCTGGTCAAAATGTGCAGATATTGCATCCCAGTTATAAACCATGGCACAGTGGTTTACACTCTGTGGGCTACATCCTACTAACCAGCAGCAGTGTGAGAAAAAACTCAGATGACGAGCCACGTAAGGGAGAGGTTTTAACACAAACGGTTTATTAGACAAAGTGAAAACATAATTGTTCAAACAAACAGAAACAAAAGGAATAAAATAAAAGAAAGAATAAAACAGAAATATGAGATCTTCTATTGTTGGTTTCAGAATTAATGAACAATGATTGTCTTCAATCATCAGACAATCTTGGGTACTTTCCCGTGTAAAGGGACATGCAAATACAGTGGAATCCCTCTATATCATCCTTTGATAGCAAATTTCCCTATTTAACACGTTTCACAATCTCCAATTATATTTATTCTTTATACGTTTCACAATCTCCAATTATATTTATTCTTTATACGTTTCATAATCTCCAATTATATTTATTCTTTATACGTTTCACAATCTCCAATTATATTTATTCTTTATACGTTTCACAATCTCCAATTATATTTATTCTTTATACGTTTCACAATCTCCAATTATATTTATTCTTTATACGTTTCACAATCTCCAATTATATTTATTCTTTATACGTTTCATAATCTCCAATTATATTTATTCTTTATACGTTTCATAATCTCCAATTATATTTATTCTTTATACGTTTCACAATCTCCAATTATATTTATTCTTTATACGTTTCACAATCTCCAATTATATTTATTCTTTATACGTTTCACAATCTCCAATTATATTTATTCTTTATACGTTTCATAATCTCCAATTATATTTATTCTTTATACGTTTCATAATCTCCAATTATATTTATTCTTTATACGTTTCACAATCTCCAATTATATTTATTCTTTATACGTTTCACAATCTCCAATTATATTTATTGGAGATTATAATTATATATATATTATTTATGAAATATAAAGGGGGAAAAATTATTGATTAGAAATTAGCTCACATCACGTGAGGCACTCCCATAAGTGCTCCGCTCTTCAATCCCAGTGTATGTACTCAAGAGCCCCGATCAGATGTTGATTGCGTGATATTCGGGACTTACCAAAACAATTACTTTTTCTTCCCTCCCCTCTAGACACTCCCATTTCTGCCACCATTCCTTTCTCAGCATGAACTTTCTTAAGCTGCATACTTTGAGAGTCTGTTATCAATCAAGTAAATGTTGATGTAACTCCATCCTCATGCTCGATGTGACAGTGGAGTATGCTGAAGATTTTTCAACCAACTTTGCGCCGTATCTGTAGGCAACAAAACCCCAACCACTTTTATTTGTATTTCTGTTAACTGAGCCATATGTGTGTATAATTATATATTGTGGTTTTGAGTATAGCTGGGCAAGTTCATGCACTGTAACCTGGGCCCTGACACCCATCCATTTCCAACACGTTTTATCAGTTGTATTATTACTTTAGTCAATCATTTTTTTTCTCAAGGTCTACCTCCACCCATTCAATGAGTGCCCTTTCCTATTTCTTCAAATTCACATACTCTTCACAGTGTTACTTCAGCCTCTGCCATCCATGACCTGCCACTCTTGATTCATCTAGACGTTGGTGTAATGGGTGGTGGTTGTGTTCTGTCACTTTAAGGTACGACCTAACTTGTGCTAACTGATGTCACACTCTAATGCTGGGGAGATCAAGCAGAAATTTCACTGCAGAGATAGGCGTACTCCTAATACACCCAAGTACTGCTCTCATTGCTTCATTTTGGACATTTTCCAATCTATCGACTTGTGTCTGTGATAGTGTTAGTAGGCCAAGGCCATAATCTATGACAGATAGCACCACTACTTGCAGAAGCAGTACACATTGCTGCATGTCAAAAGTCACCATAACCTTGATCCCTCTTTTAGTCTTCTGAATCATATTTGTGAAGTGTTTGTTGAATGAGAGACTTCTATCAAAGGTTATCAAGATATTTAAGGTCCTATTCTCTTTCAATGAATGAGCCCATGCAACTGACAGTGTGTCTTTGACCAGATTATTATTCAAGGAGTACCAGACGACCTTTGCATTTGAGGGATTTATCACAGCGTTGTGTGTTCTGCACCAAACTGACAATTGATCTAGTCTACGCTGTTATCGATATCTGTTCTGTTCCTGCCCATGTTGTATATTAGGATATCATCAGCGTATGTTAAAACTCTACAATTGCTTGAAAAAAAGGGGGACAACTGAGAGTATCAAGGGAAACTATTCAAGTGAAGTCCGGCTCTGTGGCGAAGTAGTACAGAGCCCGTCTGTGACGGCAAAGGTACAGAGTTCGATCCTCACCACAGGCAATTGTGCATCCGGACTGTTCAGAAAGCAATGGCAATCTACTGAGCGTATATATTGCCTAGAAAATCACCACAGCCAACAAATGCTGGGTTGATAGCTACGTCCTGGATAAGATATGCTACTAATTTTTTAATTGAAGTGAAGAGTATCGTTTATCTCATGCACAATGTTGTCAAAAAGACATCACAAGCTATTCCCTTCATGTGAATTCAGCCATATAGCTATCGAGATGCTTTCTGATTCTCCCATGATGTATTTTATGTCTCCATTTGGTGATCTCTTACAATCACTATCTAACTATGAGCCCCATGAAAAATGACATGCTCTAGTGACTGAAAAGTCTATCTGAAAAGTAAGTATGTATATTTCTATTGGTTAACTTTAGGGTCTTTGTTACCTCTAATATTTTATGGTAGTGTGTCCTGATGTAGCCTAATTGGACTTTGTTGTCCGCTGGTTGAAAGGGAACATCTTTCCAAAAGAGAGGCAAATTCATTAACCTACCAAAATTAAGTATGTTGTTTAATAAAACAAACACATTAAAAATATAAAAGAAACTGATAAATATGTTAAAATTTACATTCAGAGGTCGTGGTGGCAGGAATACCTGAAACCATTGCCTCCATTAATTTTTATGATCATAACCTGATATAGCAAATTTCGGCTGAAGTCTGGTTGAAAATAACATAACTCACCATTAGGGGTACAAATGAAATGGCCAAGAGACAATATCTACCGGTATGAAAAATATAAAAACACATATTGGAAGCTACAGGGATGTACCCAATTTTATCTCGATCGGTCATTCACACATTTCACAATTGTCAGGTCAAAAGGTGCAGCTATTGTAGTGGGTAAAGCTGACAAAATATGACCCGGGGGACAAATCTAGCCTGCTAAGTGATTTTTTACTAGTCAGCCAAGATGATTTGACCCTTTCAGGAAAAACTCTAGGCGTAATTCCCATGGCAAGGGGAATTAACTCTGTAAAAATAAGAAGTGATTGTGCCAGAAAATTAATAAAACATACAATCTGCAATATATTTTATGCTTCAAAGCCCAATTATCACAGCACAAATAAAAACAGTTCTATACTTTAATACTCGGATGAGCCTTAATACTCGATCTCCAGCTGTCTTGTTCATTGTCTTGCTCTTTCCCACATTATTTGAACATAAACACTACATAGCAATACTAGTTCAGTGGATTATCTATATAGTGCATTCATTTATAAAACAAATTTCCCTAATTAATAACTTTTCTTCTTCTTCTTCAGCGTATATTCTCAAACTCCTGCTGAATTCTCTTGTAGCAGGACATGTCCTACTAGATTTCCAGCAGAATGTAGTCCAGAGAATGGAAATGCGTTGTGTCGCCGTTTTATTTGCGCCAATGGCCCGAGACATCCGCCTTTGGCGGTATAACTTTTCAAAATCGCCAATCATATTTATGTTTTATTGCTTATGCTGTATATTACCTAATTTATGTTATTACATAGATATTTTGTTGGTCTGGACCAAGTTATTATAAAGAGTTTTGACTATAATTGTACACAAAGACATAATAAGTCACAACAAAACTCAACCTGAGGAAAATTAACAAGAAATTCCAGTCATACCTGTAAGGGCAAGAGCATGCACACACAGATCCTATCAAAGAGATGTCTAACACAAAAACATTTACAGATCAAATAAATATGTTGCTGGTAGCGTAGCTTATTGTAATTAGAACAGTGATCAATCCAGCATATTTATTGCGGTAGTGATTGTCTAGGTAATACAAAAATATAAATAGGTTGCCATTGCTTTCTTAACAGTCCAGATACAGTTGCCTACAGCAAGGTTTGAACATGGTACCTTATCATTTAGAAAATCTGTACCTCGCCATCAGAGCTGGACCAAATAAATATATTTTTCTATCTATTGTCCATTTTTCTGCTTTTGTAGTACGGCGTCGCAGAATTGAATGATAATAGGTTTGTGGGCAATGGCATTTTTGGTTGCTTGATATGCAGTAATATTGTGCCGTCTCAGGATGTTGGTAACTCCTGTACCTCTTGCTGTTTCCACTCTCATGGTGTATCTGTTTCCACTCTCATGGTGTATGTTTCCACTCTCATGGTGTATCTGTTTCCACTCTCATGGTGTAGCTGTTTCCACTCTCATGGTGTATCTGTTTCCACTCTCATGGTGTATCTGTTTCCACTCTAATGGTGTATCTGTTTCCACTCTCATGGTGTATGCTCATGTTGCTGGGGAAATATGGGTTCTTTCTCATTCAAGTGGCTGAACCATTTCAATCTGTTGTTCAATATATTTGACCACAGACGTTCAACTTTCTTTTACAATATATTTATAAATGATTTAATTCACAAATCATATCGCTGTTTTCGCAACATAATTAACATCAAATGGCAGGGCAAAATCATAAACAGGTGTACTTTATCTGGAAAAATTAACAACAATTATTGGAGCACTCAGCAATAGATGATTAAGGTGGTTAGGTCGTGTGAGAGAATGAACACCAACAGTGTCTCACAGCAAAAACTGTTTGCACTTTCAGAAGAGAAAAGAGTTAGAGGCTGACCACTCCAGAGATACAAAGATGTATGCAAGACTTCAATGCAGGTTTTCTATTGACCACAATTGTTGGGGAAATATGGCAGTGGTGCATTGAGCCAGCATTGTGCAAAGGTGTTTTGAAACATTTTTGAGGGACAGAATAGAACACAAGTGACACACACATATAAAGCAAAGGTCAATGCACAAAAGCAGTGTCTGATTCATTCTACAATAAACACTATCTAAACACATTAACCTGCAAAACAACAGCCTAAAAATATGAAAAAGGCCTTAGGTCTTTTACTTATTACTTTAGCTTATTACTTCATACATACAATTCAATACAGGAGTCACAAATCAATGAGTAAATATATATGAAATTCTTCTCACTGATTTTTGTCTACTTCAAGACTGTTCTTCTAGAACTCTTTAATATTCGATATGTAAATCATGTCTTGGAATACATCTACATTGCCAGGTAAAGCTACAATCTGATATTTTTTTTTTACATCATTGATGTGAAAATATTATCAAATATAGGTGATACGGTTACATGAAGGAATTAATGGTTACATTGTAAAAACAACTAAAATAGTTATGTTGAAAGCTAAAATCTTATCAGTCGACAGGTACGCATTGGGGAACAGATTTGTTATTATTGAAACTTGTAGTCCAACTTTATATATTGTTGTACATATATTGTAAGTTTCAATTGTACATTGTCGTGTTGAGTATTATCAATGTTGCATTCAACAAAATAATGACATTATAAATTATTATATAACATGTCATTACTAGTGTGGAGGATTGGGAGGGAGTGATTAAACAATACTGTAAGTATATTCAGTTAACCCTACCTCTATATTGAAAAGCTGGTGGACAGAAAAAGCGCTTCAAAGACACGCTCAAGTCATCCTTGAAACATCTTAACATTGACGTAGGCGCTTGGGAGAGCCTCGCTCAGGATAGAACAGCATGGCGTTACAGCATTAGAACGGGAGCACTAGCGGCGGAAAAATTCAGACAAGATACTGCAAGACAGAAGCGGACACGTAGAAAAGAAAAAACATCTCAACCTCACACAGATACCTTCTATTGTTGTCAATTCTGCAAAAGAACATTTTGTGCGCGCATTGGACTTGCTAGTCATTTACAAACGCACTATTAACTTTTATTATTTTATTATTTATTGTTATTATTATTATGGTTGAGTTTTTGGTCATCGTCGATCACGACGGACGAACATCATCATCATCATATTGTAAGTATATGCAGTTAACCCTACCTCTATATCCGGAGTTATGGTACTGCAGAAAATTATGGCAGAAACCCTGTTTACTCAAACACTTCTATAATTCTGGAGTACAAGACCGTCTGTGTGGTGTGTCAGGTTAATTCTGGACTTTATTAAACACTTACCTTTTGAGATCTGGATATACAGAAGAAGGGAGAACTTCATGGATAGCGAAGAAAATGAACATAGAGGTTCTAACACCATTTCATGTGAAAAAAGAACTATTAATGAAAATAAAGATCAAACAAATCAATCAATAAACCCATAACCCTTCAGGACCGTAGGTGTACCACATTGGATGCTTCAGCACACTGTCCTCCAGCGAATTCTATCCTCAGCGATGCGGATGAGTGTGGAAATATCTTGCCCTGTCCATTCCTTGATGTTGTCTGTCCATGTCTTTATTTGCCCTCCTCTGCTTCTTCCACCCTCGACAGTTCCCTGTAGTATTGTTTTTGACAAGGAATCGTGCCTGCATACATTGTAAGTTGTAAGATATTGTAAGATATCAAACAAATAAAGTATTTTGGACATATTAAAAGAGATGACATCTTGTTGAAGACATTACTTGAGAGTAGAGTCAAGGGTAGGTGAACAAGAGTTAGGCAGAGATACAAGGGGGAGAGGAACATCACAAGATGGACATGTTAGTTTAGCAGAGGGCACCACCAAGGCAAGAGACGGGGTGTTGGAAGCCTGTTGGAGCCAACCTTCATTGCAAAGACGCAATGATAATGAAACATTTCCCTTCATGATCAAATATGCAACTTTCTGGCCTGATATGTTGTCCCTAGGTAAAAGTCTGGTGGTTTGAGAACGCTGGGGTCACAGTGGGACAATTGACGTTGAAATATGTTCCAATTTTTGCAGAAAAGTTGGCAACAGGAAAAAGATAAAAATAGTAATATAAATATGGTACAAATTATAAACCAGACATAGTACAAAATTGACAGATAAGACATCATAAGACTATATACTAAACAATAAAACTTTACACTTTACTCAAACTAGACAGAATTACAGATATTTTGAGCTTGAACTATAGACTATATTAAATGTTTAGAACATAGACTTGTCAGTCTAATTTTAAACATCACCATCATCATGTGCCATGCTGGCAGGTGTTGGTGATCATGGCTCTCCACAGATATCCATCTTCAACATTATATAATTGGATTGATGTTGTTTCCCTGCCATGCCAGGTTGTTAAACTGTCTAATATTTTCTCACGTTGTGGCCCTCTGTCTCTGTTGTCTTCAATCTTGCTGGTTGTGACTATGTTCTCCAAACATATTTGTTTCATAACGTAGCTAAAAAATAAAAATTCTTTTTCTTATATTATTGATTAAGCTCAGTCTTGCATTTGACTCTTTCAACACCACATTAGTTTTTCTGGCAGTCCATGGTATTCTCAGCATTTGAACATCACAGATTAAAAACTAAATACTTCAAGATTACACATTAGGCAATCAACTAGACAAAAACTAGACAGAATAGAAACTAGACTTAAAACTTCATGATAATATACACTAGATAGTCTGGCCTCAAATTTAAGATGGTCAGAATACAGTCGTGACAATCAAAATTCAAGCATCACAGACTACAAATTAGACAGTCAAACTTCAAGATCATAAAATAGACAACCTCAAACTTTACAAAGTAAACATTAGACAGAATACAAACTAAGCTTCAAACTTTACTAACAATAAACTAGACAGTTTAGGTTTTATGAGAATATAAACTAAGCATTTCCACTTCAAACTATAGACTAAATCCAGTGGTTAGAACACAAACTAGACAGCACAAATGCAAAATACAAAGTTTAAGATCACAATCTAGACAGTCAAAGTTTGAGTTAAAAAAATATACATAGAATACAAACTAGACAGTGAGATTTAACACATTATAAACTAGGTTTCAAAAATCACATTTCATACAATTACAAACTAAGCAGACAAATCTCAAATCTAACGGTCATTATATACAATTTATCTTGAATTATTTGTGTTTAAACCCAGCAAAATTATCACTCTTATCATAACACTTCAAAATCAACAAATATTCAAAGTAAAATACATTATAAAGTCCACACATGGTACCAAAACAAAAAAAAGACAAATGTATTGGCAACACTGCAACATTAGTGCTTGTTGAATAAATACATACAAAACACATGTATTGGCAACACTGCATCATTAGTAATTGTATAAATACATATTAAAAATAAAAGAGAAATATATATACAACTTAACTATACTTGAGGTTATTGGTAAATGGATTACAACATCCTCCACTATTTTTTTTATAGTAAAAAGCTCAGAAATAGCCAATTTGGACTAAATGTCCACTTTTGAAAAGAGTGTAGGGTCAACCTCGACATAAGAGGTACATTTTACTAAACCAAAAAATAAACAAATAAAAATATATTGGCAACACTGCAGCATTCTTTATATTTCATTCACAGTGCAATCTTTATAAATATCTACTTTTGTTGTATAAAACCGACAGTGTGATATTTCATAACAGAATAAATGGTACATCACTGATGAAAATGTAGTTGTCAACACAAACGCTGAAAAGTAAACAGAGTAATATAAGGATATGAAAGGACAAAAGATAAACTTGAATAATGCAAACCTGGTCACACATTAGTTAGTTGTCACAAACAAATTATTGCCTAAAATGCAGCAAGAAACTGGAACAAGAAAAGGTAAACCTCATTCTATCTCTAAGTTAGCTGTTCGTAAACTTTTTTTTTCCTCCCATGACCCCCTTTCAGGACAATTTTTCTTCTTTGGCACCACTGGAATCTAATTTTTAAAATAAAAAGTATGTCAATTTTCTACAAGGGTTATGTATTTTACAAAATGTTCAAATAATTACTTTTTTTGTAGATAATACATGAATCTGTGATCCGCCAATTTCTGGAATATTGTGTGTGTCCCTCCCATCGAAACAGTGCTTCCCAACTGAGTCATACGACCCACAACTTCCAGATTTTTGTTTAAGGGCCCACAATTAGAACAAATGCTGTAAGTAGTCACCAGAGAAATTTAAACTGTGTAATGCCTGAGCAGCACAGTTTAGTAACACTGACACCAGCCATGAATATCATAAGATGTGGTTAAGATGGGATAGAATTGGGCTTGGTTATATAAAAAACCTGACAATGTCATGCTAAAACCAGATGTGTCAGGCTGCAAGATCAAGATATTAGAGATATGCTGTCTGCAATGATGCAGAACATTCTGTTCTCAAACTGTGATGCTGGATTCATTGCAAACAAAAACTCCTCAAAAGTTTACAAACTGAAGACTACAAACAATGCAAACTAGACCTAATATTTCACTGATAACAAATCTCTTCTGCATTTGTTCCCAAACTCTTGCTTGGATGGCAGGATGCATCACGGAATGCATTGTTATTGTTTACAGCTTATATGTGATATCTGGTACTTTCAGCCTGACACGTCCAACTTTAGTATGGCTTCTAGATCATTTTGATTCTCTATGAGAGGAGTCAGCAACCTACATCCCACGGGCCAAACCAGTCCACAGGCCTATACAACCCGGCCCGCCAGTCCCCAAACAAAAATTGTAACTACTGACCTGTGGTGCTCCAAACACAAACTAACCAAGGGCTTATCTCGAGTCTGGTCTAGAATCACATGATTAATAAATTGGATTGATTTATCCATAACATATGAAAAATTGTGCACTTTGGTGTGAAGGAATCAAGACTATTACTAGAAAATTGGTGCGAACTTTAGCCATTCTCTATGTATTCACCCCTCAAAGCGGTGCACTTCCCCCATTGCTTCTTCACCATCCTTGATTGTAAACACCTTTTCCTCCTGGGCCTGAAACGACGTCTACTTCAGTAATGAAGTCCTGGATGTCAGAAATAAATGCCCAGAAAGCATATTCTTCTTGTTTGGAAACAGAAAGAAGTCAATCGGTGCTAAGTCAGTTGTATGGGGCATGATTTCATACCCGCACTGATGGGCAGAGACAATGGAGTCATGAGAAGACTGGGAACCCACCTGGCAGATACCTTTGACATGTGAAACTGCTTATGCAAAATCTTCAATGTGCAAGCCATTAACGTGTGGGAATTGTCAACCAATAGTGTATCTTTTATACACATCAATCCCACCTGACTTTACGATTTCTTAGTAAAGTGCAAAACTTTTTGACCACCCTTTGTATTAGCATCGCTTGTAATTCCTGGGGTTCTCAAACAAACAATGTCCCGTGAATATATAAATGCCTATAAATAAAAAAACCACTTTTAATGTATATTTAGAAACATTAAAACAATTTTGGAAACTGGCCCCAAGTTCGCTCCTTGAATTAAGGATGACATTTATTAAAAATTACTTATCTTTTCCGTAACCTAATTTTTCTCATTTACAAAAATAACATCTGGCGTGCAAGCAGCTGTGCATTTCTGCATTTGATTCTTAGACCACAAAAAGGTTTCTGACTCCTACTCAATGGAGTGTGACTGTCTACTCTACCCTAGAACAATTTTAGTTGCCTTTCAAAATAAATGCTCGGCAGGTAACAAGTGTCACTAGTCTTTGCTTCCAGGTCCTGACAACATACCGACGATCTTGAGAATTGATTTTTATAGTGTCCCCAGCATACAGACAGGTAGTGCAATCATGATAAGACATGCCTTGGAATGTGGGGTAAGGGGGAATAATGTATGAATCTTGTGGGCAGAGCTAGAGGATAACTCAAAAACAGGGTTGCCACAATTTAAAATGTCACTGTCTATAAAACTTATGTTGCATAATTTTTATATTCTTGGTCAAATCGAAAATGTATTCTTTTTTCTCCGCCCCCCCACCCCTCCCAAAATCTCTTGTTTAAATTTGAAAATAATTAAAGTCTGCTTGACAGCTGAAATTAATTTTGGTGTGGAGATAATGAAATAACCTCGTAAACTATGAGCACATGCTATTTCCAGTTGTGTTACTGAGATGAAACCCCAAGACTCACAGATGTCTCAACAGAATGTTTCTGTAAGGTACGTTTATGGATACATCTTTAGTCCATGAAGGGAGGCACTCCAGTGTGTCAGCGTCCCAGGCTTACCACATCCTGTCAGAAGCACAGCACACACTTCTGAGCCAACTCTTCCCGTCTACCAGATTGTCAACCCATCTTGCAATCACTGTCATCTTGGAGTCTACAGTAAAATGACAAAGTTGCAACATCCGCTGGCCTGCATCTTTTCGTCATCTATGGGGATTAATTAATAGAAGACAAAAGTAAGAAATTGAGACAAGATGTGACAATATTATTTTTTCACAGGTGACAGCCTATCCCCAAACTTTCCTTAGTCGCATCCCACGATATGCCTGGAAAGAAGACAGTGGCCCTATTCTTTGCACCCTGAAACAGAAATCCAGACTTGTTACCACACAGGATTTTATTGTCTGCACAATTATTCCTCACGTCACTGCTATCACAAGACAACAAAGAAACATTGTGACAATCTCCTAGATACATTTATTAGAAATAAAGCTTTTATTCACATTCTACAAAATTACATTTTGTTTTGTTATATTTTCATCACATGCGGAAGGTTTTCAGGTCTTACCGGTGACCTACCAAACAAACTAGCATGCTACATTATACTTTTAGTAAATAATTATTATATTTTGAGGCTTAGCTTTTGGTGAAAATCTTTCGATATTCATCCAATTTTTTCATGTAGGTCCCTCATGGAATGTCCTGTCTCAATTTATTATTTTTTGTCTTCTATCAATTAATTATGATGAATGAACGCAAACCAGTAGACATTGTACCTGTGTTCCTTCATAGATGATGAACGGATGCAAACCAGTAGACATTGTACCTGTGTCTCTTCATAGATGATGAACGGATGCAAACCAGTAGACATTGTACCTGTGTTCCTTCATAGATGATGAACGGATGCAAACCAGTAGACATTGTACCCGTGTTCCTTCATAGATGATGAACGGATGCAAACCAGTGGACAATGCATCTTTGTTCTGTGGCAGACAGAATTCCTGATGCACCATAACTGCAGATGGGTCAACTAATGTGACAGAAAAATGATCAAATAGTTGACCACGAAGTATATACTGCATTCAAGCAAATTGTGATACTCCTGCATTGGAATTCCTCACATCAGAGGCCAAACATGCATCGATAACCCCCCCCCCCCCAATGCAACCATGTTTTGAGACAATGAACATTACAAACTAGAGTTTTGACTAAGATACCATATCAGAACTGAGGAATACCTGTGTTTTTTGTCAGAAAAGCTATGGGTTGTCAAGAGCTATCTGATCACAGCTACATTTGTAGCAGTTTTTTTTTACAATTTTGGAGTACGGCTATTTTTTAAACCTAAAATTTGGTCACATACAGTTCAAACTGTCTGGCAACCCTCGGACATAAAACAGGAGTAAACAGCAATTAAAAATGTGCCACATCAAACAACAGAAATTAACATAAAACAATTCAAATTTGATGATACAATTTCTTAACAATTAAAAAAAACAAACTCTCTAGGCTACCACTACTACCAGGCATGGCTCATAACTGAACACCATCAACAACCATTGGAGTATGCTTCCAGTCATCCCGCAGTGTGTGTTCAAACAGCGCAGCACGGTTCTGATTGTCGACTCGTTTCACCCAGTGTTTGTACATACTAAAGGCGCAGGTGTCTATAACCTTGCGCATGATCTTAATTCCATACGGGTTGTTGCGAACCATATCCACAGATATTGGAGCCGGATGCTTGTAGTAGAAACTGAGCCGCTGGTAGAACATCACGCAGGTCACAGCAGCCTATAGATAGAAAATAGAAATATAATAATGATTTAAATGCCTGTGTGTGACGCTGAGCCTGGTAGGGGAGCAAAGAATATCAAGTTACCTTTCATGCATGTTATAAGGTATGACTAAGGAGGTTTTAGGGTGGAGTTAGCTATCCCATCTGACAGGGGGTTAAAGTGACACAGAAGCCATTCCTAAGTTGAATGTCAGGTCCAAAGGCGCAAATATCACAGCTAAACTGTAAATCATAACACAATGCATTCCATTCTCTGGACTACATCCTGCTAATCTGCAGGAGTTTGAGAATGAACAAAGAAGAATACCTGAAACATATCCATTGCTATTGAACTTTTGTGTCAGCTTTCAAATCACGAGCAAGTTCAAACCAAGTTATGTTTGCGATACAGGCGCACTAACCATTTTACCACCAAAAAGTTGGCCAAGTAAAAATAAAAGACGTAGATTTCTGTAATTAGTTTTTCCCTTTGTGGCAGACTCCTGGATGGCGGGGAATACTGGGTGTGCCATTACTGCAGGTGGTTTAACAAATATGACAATAGGAAGATGAGATAGTTGGCCCAGGGGTGAATAATGTGCTCCTGACAGGATGTGACGATCCTAGGATTATGCCGCACTGGAGTGCCTCCCTTCGGGGGACTAAGCATGAATCCATAAACTTACACAACCATGCCTATGAGACAACAAGACACATGAGTCTGTCATCTCAGTAGCTCAACTGAGGACCTGTGCTTTCATCTGAAAGGTCATGAGTTTCAAGAAGTACCTGCTCACAGCTAAAGGGATTACATTATCATCACTATGAGAGGCAGAACTGGAGTGTCTTGTCCAGGATGAATGCCTGGTTATCGTAAAATGGGGACTCGCTGTGGTCCAATTAGAAGATTCCTCAACCTTACACAACTGGTAACTTAAGGAAATAATGAAGTTTATCAATAATTTACTTAAAATATAAAGGAAATTATGAGGCTGATAAATTATGGCACCTGTAACATCATGAAGTTGATATATCTTGGTGTCTGCAACATCATGCGGTTGATACATCTTGACACCTGTAACATCACAAAAGCTGGCTGCATTTGGCACTATCTATTTCAGGATAGGGTTTACTCCCAAAACCTTCACTATGGATGTGTATAAGATCTTTGCCTATAGGGGCACAGGGTTCACAAACAGGTCATGCAATACTTACCCTGAATTTTCTACGAGCATGAAATTTCTTCTCCTCTGTAACCTGTCAAAGAATAAAAAAATTAACAGGATAAAAAAACAACTGAACATTTCTTCTTCAGCGTTCATTCTCAAACTCCCCCTGGATCTCCCTTGTAGCAGGACCATCACCTACTAGATTTCCAGCAGGATGTAGTCCAGAGAATGGAAATGCGTTGTGTCGCCGTTTTATTTGTGCCAGTGGCCAGACACATCCGTCTTTGGAGGGACTGAACATTTCTATAATTTGTTTATATCTTCTTCTTATTCACTAATTCTCAAACTTCTACAAATAAACAGGATTTGTCGCCCGTGTGTTGATGGGGCCCGAAAGGGGAGCAAAGAATAGCAACACTGTTTACATTCCATGCATGTCGTAAAAGGCGACTAAGGATGTTATGGGATGGAGTTGGCTGTCCCATCCCATATAGGGTCAGTGACCCAAAGCCATGCTGAAGTCGGATGTGTCAGGCAGAAAGGCGCAAATATCACAGCAATGTTGTAAACCATGACAGGACACATTCTGTTTTTCGGACTACATCCTGCTAATCTGCAGGAGTTTGAGAACGAAAGCAGAAGAAGAACAGGATTTGTCTAGAAAATGGGATTTATTGTGTCTTGGTTTACAGCTCGGCTGAAATATCTTTGCCTTTTTTGGGATGACAATGCAACCTGAGCACAGCTTCTGGGTCACTTTGACTTGGTATGAGATGGAACATCTAATCCCATCTCTAAAACTTATTAATTACATCTTATGCAGTGCATGGATAGGTATGGATAGGTCACAATGCCACTATTCTTTGCTCCTCTTTTGGGCCCAGGAACCACACAGGACTTTTATTTTGTACCACACATTGTCTATAGTTTTTTTTGTAGAGTTTGAGAGGGCCTTCACAATCTCATGTAAATGTTGACCATCATTTGTTTGGTCTGTTGTGATTTTCTAGACAATGTTTACATTCTGCAGGTTGACATGTCTAGTGAAAAAAATTAATCAAGAGGTCTTAAGAACATTGAATGTGGAAGAGGATTGACTTTTAAACACAACAAGGCTGCTGATAATTTCTTGGCTATTTAAAGAGACATCTTCTTCTTCTTCTGCGTTCATTCTCAAACTCCTGCAGATTAGCAGGATGTAGTCCAGAGAAAGGAATACGTTGTGTCATGGTTTACAGCATTGCTGCGATATCTGCGCCTTTCGGCCTGACACATCCGACTTCAGCATGGCTTTGGGTCACTGACCCTATATGGGATGGGACAGCCAACTCCATCCCATAACCTCCTTAGTCGCCTTTTACGACATGCGTGGAAGGTAACAGTGTTGCTATTCTTTGCTCCCATTCGGGCCCCGGGAACACACAGGCGGATAAAGAGACATAACAGTATGGAAAAACTAGTAATGGAAGGTATGGTTGCTGGTAAACATGTCACTGAATGCAACAGGTCAACTCAGACAGGACAGCGAGTTAAATAACTCCTGATTCACAAAGATTCCACTGAGAATTTCAGAGCAGCCACAAAGAAAACTATAATTCTGGAAAGAATACCACCTGAATAAGTTGAAATTGTTCTCTGAACAATCTGGATGCCAACAAATGTCCGAATCTGTATAAAAGAGAATATTGGGGGGGGGGGGGGTTGTATGTGTGTATGTGTGTGATTGTTGTCTGAGCTTGAACAGGACACCAAATAATTGTAACAATAGCAAGTTATTTCAGCAAATTGAATACTGACCTGACTGTGGAAGAATGGATGTTTCAGAGCTTCTTTTGCAGTCAATCTATCCTTTGGATTCACCACAAGAAGTTTCTGAATCTGTAAGAGATAAAGCAAGGTAACATTTAGCATTTACTCAAAACTTTGGAATAACTCTTCATATGGTACACACAACAATAAACAGTGATGTGTAATTGAATGCAAACATTATAATTTTAGTTTATGATAATGAAGTAATCCCTTTCGTTGTGAATAGCCTGTAGCCTTTCTGACAAAAGCACAGGTTCTTCTGAGTTGTGTAACTTAAGGTGACATAAGGTTGTCCCAAATGCAAGGATGTGTAAGGAGTTCATGGATGCATGTTTAGTCCCAGAAGAGAGGCACTCCGGTGCGCCTGTATCACAGGATTACCACGTCCTGTCAGCAGCACAGCTCACACTTATGAGGCAAATATTTCATCATTCATCTGTCAGATTTGTTGACTAATCCGAAGGAATAGCACATCTAGCAGAGGAATCTGTCAAAAAGGACAGAGGAGTCTGTCAAAAAGGACAAAGGTGCAATGTCTGTATCTCTATCATCTAAGGGGATTATTTGACAGAAGACAAAATTAAGACAAGATATAATGAGGGTGATTCTTCACAGGTGACAGCCTATCTCCAACTTTCCTTAGTCGCTTCTTATGGCCTGCATGGAAAGAATAGCGTGGCCTTATTCCTTGCACCCTGCACTAAAACTTCAGTCCCCAGTTGTCACACTGGCATAATTCAGAAAGAAATTGTTTAAAGTGGGACTTCATTCAAACATCCTCTCTGAAAAAAGTTATTGAACACAATTACTGCCCCCATATGATAAAAGTTATCAAAGAGTTCTACTATTAGCTCCATTCTGACACTCTATTCTGACATTCGTCAACTTCATTTTGACATTCGTTTGACATTTTTTAATAGGCAAGTTTCCCTTAGTCGCAAATGACCATTTTATTCAATGAGGTTGTAAAATGCAATGCCATGTTTTGGACAGTCTTCTAATTTGGAGATTTCGCCATGATTTTTCTTTCAATCTCTATCCTGAAGATGAAGAAAATAACATATGGGTCTTTAGTAGTCTTCATTGCCCATTTGTTGAAGGGACCCGATGTGGAGCAAAGAATAGCAACTCTTACCTGCTGGGAATACCAGGATGCATGATTAAAGAGGTTTGGGAAATGGAGCTGACTGTCCCATCCCATAGTGAACCAAAGGTCATGCTGAAGTCTGATATGTCAGGTCGAAAGGTGAAGATATCACAAATACGTTGTAAACCATAATACAATGAATTCAACTCTCTGCAATATATTCTGCAGGAGTTTGAGAACGAACGCAGAAGAAAAAGTAGCCTTCATCACAATGGGGGTCGTGGGGTGAGATTGTCAATCCCCATACCAAACCTCTTTAATTGCCGCTCATGAAATTCATTGCTCCCCTTTTGATCCTGGTGGGCACAGTGAGGAAACAAATATTTGTCATATAAGTTTCCTACGCCATTGTTCTTTACAGCAGCACTTCACAACCTTTGTAAGACCCGCAGCCTGGCAATAATTATTTTTTTGCTAAGACCGCAGCCTGGCAATAATTATTTTTTTGCTAAGACCCGCAGTCTGGCAATAATTATTTTTTGCTAAGACCCGCAGCCTGGCAATAATTATTTTTTGCTAAGACCCGCAGCCTGGCAATAATTATTTTTGGCTAAGACCCGCAGCCTGGCAATAATTATTTTTGGCTAAGACCCGCAGCCTGGCAATAATTATTTTTGGCTAAGACCCGCAGCCTGGCAATAATTATTTTTTTGCTAAGACCCGCAGCCTGGCAATAATTATTTGTTGCTAAGACCCGCAGCCTGGCAATAATTATTTTTTTGCTAAGACCGCAGCCTGGCAATAATTATTTTTTTGCTAAGACCGCAGCCTGGCAATAATAATTTTTTTGCTAAGACCCGCAGCCTGGCAATAATAATTTTTTGCTAAGACCCGCAGCCTGGCAATAATTATTTTTTGCTAAGACCCGCAGCCTGGCAATAATTATTTTTTGCTAAGACCCGCAGCCTGGCAATAATTATTTTTTGCTAAGACCCGCAGCCTGGCAATAATTATTTTTTGCTAAGACCCGCAGCCTGGCAATAATTATTTTTTGCTAAGACCCGCAGCCTGGCAATAATTATTTTTGGCTAAGACCCGCAGCCTGGCAATAATTATTTTTTGCTAAGACCCGCAGCCTGGCAATAATTATTTTTGGCTAAGACCCGCAGCCTGGCAATAATTATTTTTTGCTAAGACCCGCAGCCTGGCAATAATTATTTTTTGCTAAGACCCGCAGCCTGGCAATAATTATTTTTGGCTAAGACCCGCAGCCTGGCAATAATTATTTTTTGCTAAGACCCGCAGCCTGGCAATAATTATTTTTTGCTAAGACCGCAGCCTGGCAATAATTATTTTTTGCAAAGACCGCAGCCTGGCAATAATTATTTTTTGCTAAGACCGCAGCCTGGCAATAATTATTTTTTGCTAAGACCCGCAGCCTGGCAATAATTATTTTTTGCTAAGACCGCAGCCTGGCAATAATTATTTTTTGCTAAGACCCGCAGCCTGGCAATAATTATTTTTTTGCTAAGACCGCAGCCTGGCAATAATAATTTTTTGCTAAGACCCGCAGCCTGGCAATAATTATTTGTTGCTAAGACCGCAGCCTGGCAATAATTATTTTTTTGCTAAGACCGCAGCCTGGCAATAATTATTTTTTGCTAAGACCCACAGCCTGGCAATAATTATTTTTTGCTAAGACCCGCAGCCTGGCAATAATTATTTTTTGCTAAGACCCGCAGCCTGGCAATAATTATTTTTTGCTAAGACCGCAGCCTGGCAATAATTATTTTTTTGCTAAGACCGCAGCCTGGCAATAATTATTTTTTGCTAAGACCCGCAGCCTGGCAATAATTATTTTTTGCTAAGACCCGCAGCCTGGCAATAATTATTTGTTGCTAAGACCGCAGCCTGGCAATAATTATTTTTTTGCTAAGACCGCAGCCTGGCAATAATTATTTTTTGCTAAGACCCACAGCCTGGCAATAATTATTTTTTGCTAAGACCCGCAGCCTGGCAATAATTATTTTTTGCTAAGACCCGCAGCCTGGCAATAATTATTTTTTGCTAAGACCGCAGCCTGGCAATAATTATTTTTTTGCTAAGACCGCAGCCTGGCAATAATTATTTTTTGCTAAGACCCGCAGCCTGGCAATAATTATTTTTTGCTAAGACCCGCAGCCTGGCAATAATTATTTTTTGCTAAGACCCACAGCCTGGCAATAATTATTTTTTTGCTAAGACCGCAGCCTGGCAATAATTATTTTTTGCTAAGACCCGCAGCCTGGCAATAATTATTTTTGGCTAAGACCCGCAGCCTGGCAATAATTATTTTTTGCTAAGACCGCAGCCTGGCAATAATTATTATTTGCTAAGACCGCAGCCTGGCAATAATTATTTTTTGCTAAGACCCACAGCCTGGCAATAATTATTTTTTGCTAAGACCCGCAGCCTGGCAATAATTATTTTTTGCTAAGACCGCAGCCTGGCAATAATTATTTTATGCTAAGACCAGGAAAACATCTCCAAACAAATTCTATATACTCATGTTATACTCAGTGCGTCAGATCATCATCATCATGGCAGCCCGGAAAAAGTCCATACATATCCTTCATCATGTGGTGTTCTTCAACAGTTCCGGTTTCTGTATTGGTTGATAACTCTTTCTTTTTATTCCTATATGCAGCTTGTTTTTGCAACGTCACACTTCACTCTCGGGTCCTGCATTCTAGTCCTAGATACTGAAGAAGACATATACCCCATATCTTCTAACTGGTCCAACTCTATAATTGCATTTAAAATATCAGAACTGCCACTAGACACTGTGGCAAGTCTGTTTACTCTTTTATTTTCCCTCAATGAAAAACCTCTAGTAGTATGATGATGAAGGTAATAGCAGTGATGAAAGCAATGATATGACATAAGTCCCAGAGTGCTACATGTGTCAGTTTTCTTACTGATTCTATGAGCATGCTTAGAAATAATCAGTCAGGCTATCTACGACCTCATGACAAAATCTATGCTTAAGAGAGTTATCTTCATTTTTGTACCTGGACACATGGGTATATACACCTAAATAACTTTATAATTCAAGGACAAGCTCTGGCTAGACATATTGCTTCACCCCAATAGCTGCTGTGAAGCACTTCTTTACAGTGCGTCTCAGACTCAACATATTGCTTCACCCCAATAGCTGCTGTGAAGCACTTCTTTACAGTGCGTCTCAGACTCAACATATTGCTTCACCCCAATAGCTGCCGTGAAGCACTTCTTTACAGTGCGTCTCAGACTCAACATATTGCTTCACCCCAATAGCTGCTGTGAAGCACTTCTTTACAGTGCGTCTCAGACTCAACATATTGCTTCACCCCAATAGCTGCCGTGAAGCACTTCTTTACAGTGCGTCTCAGACTCAACATATTGCTTCACCCCAATAGCTGCCGTGAAGCACTTCTTTACAGTGCGTCTCAGACTCAACATATTGCTTCACCCCAATAGCTGTGAAGCACTTCTTTACAGTGCGTCTCAGACTCAACATATTGCTTCACCCCAATAGCTGTGAAGCACTTCTTTACAGTGCGTCTCTGACTTGACATTTGTCCATTTTTACCTGCTGTTTCCTATCTGAGAGCTTTAATTCAATTTCTTAGGTGCAAATATAAATACATAGATAAATAGCACAATAAATCATCAAAAAACAATATAAAGGGGCGTTGGATAAATGAAAGGACAATGTGTTACTCGCCAAGTTTTTAGGTGCATCTGTAATGTCATCCCATTCTGGGTTGTTGAATGTGTAATCAGCATTCATAATAGATCTCAGCATCATCATCTGTCTGCGATTCCAAAATGGAGGAGCTCCACATAGCCTGTGAGAAAGGTGAAGAATTTATCAAGTTAATTAAAAATGAATTTATCATGTTACTCAAAAGTGAATTTATCAAGTTAATTAAAAGTGAACTTATCAAGTTAATTAAAAGTGAATTTATGAAGCTAATTAAAAGTGAATTTATCAAATTAATTCATAAATTTGTTAACACAAATGATATAATTTTCCTGAAATTAATTACACATTGTCAAAATTTATTGATTTATTCTATTGACAATGAACAGAATTTCTCAGATATCTATTGTCTCGTTTCAACACAATGGATTTTTTTTTAAATAAGTAATTCCTTGTTTTGTGACACCTAAATTAATAAAAAAAATATTAAATAAATGTATTGGTTCATTACCAATATCCTTACTAAAGTTATGACGTATCAGCTGTGTTATTACCACATCCTAGATAGATGTGTTATTACATTCCAGGTGTGTTATCACACCCCAGGCATGCAATTACATTCCGGGTGTGTTATTTCAACCCCAGAACATTATATCCCAGGTGTGTGATTTCACCTCCAGAATTTATCATATCCCAGGTGTGTTATTTTAACTTCAGTGTTATCATATCCTGGGTGTTTTATCTAATCCCCAGAGTATTATCATGTCCCAGGTGTGTTATCTCAACCCCCAGTGTTATCATATCCCATGAGTGTTATCTAACCCCAGTGTTATCATATCCCAAGTGTGATAACTCAACCTAAGTTATCATATCCCAAGTGTGATAACTCAACCTAAGTGTTATCATATCCCAGGTGTGTTATAACACACCAGTTATGTAATCTTTATAGATATATAATTATATTCCAGGTGTGTTATTACAGGTGTCAGCAACAAACATCAATATACTTACAAAGTGTACATGATGACACCACAGGCCCACCTGTGTTAGAAGAGGAAGACAAAAGTAACAACAGATCAGACATAGAAATTTTCTTGAATTATCATATCCCAGGTGTGTTATTTTAACTTCAGTGTTATCATGTCCCAGGTGTGTTATCTCAACCCCCAGTGTTATCATGTCCCAGGTGTGTTATCTCAACCCCCAGTGTTATCATGTCCCAGGTGTGTTATCTCAACCCCCAGTGTTATCATGTCCCAGGTGTGTTATCTCAACCCCCAGTGTTATCATGTCCCAGGTGTGTTATCTCAACCCCCAGAGTTATCATATCCCAGGTGTGTTAATATCCCAATATTAATTTAATTGGATAGACCTTTCATTCATATTTTCAAGAGATTTTTGAGAATTATGTTATCTGTATGAAAATATCAGACTGTCCAGAAAGCAATGGAAAACTACTGAAGGCATTTATTTTGGCTAGAAAATCATTACAGCAAAAAAAATGTTGGGTTGATGGCTACATCCTGAATAGGATACACTACCAATTAAGTTTGGGAATTATCTGTCATCTGTTAGGGAATTATCTGTCATGTTAGGGAAGTATCTGTCATCTGTTAGGGAATTATCTGTCATGTTAGGGAAGTATCTGTCATCTGTTAGGGAATTATCTGTCATGTTAGGGAAGTATCTGTCATCTGTTAGGGAAGTATCTGTCATCTGTTAGGGAAGTATCTGTCATCTGTTAGGGAAGTATCTGTCATCTGTTAGGGAAGTATCTGCCATCTGTTAGGGAACTGTCATCTGTTAGGGAACTATCTATCATCTGTTAGGGAACTGTCATCTGTTAGGGAACTGTCATCTGTTAGGGAAGTATCTGTCATCTGTTAGAGAAGTATCTGTCATCTGTTAGGGAACTATCTGTCATCTGTTAGGGAACTATCTGTCATCTGTTAGGGAACTATCTGTAATCTGTTAGGGAACTATCTGTAATCTGTTAGGGAACTGTCATCTGTTAGGGAACTATCTGCCATCTGTTAGGGAACTATCTGTCATGATGGGGCAGACAAACATGTGGCAATTATTCACAGACACTGAGCAGACTTACATGTCAACCTCTTTGCTGTATCCAGAGACATTCTCATACATGGAGTGAGCAAGCACTTCTGGAGCAAGGTACCCTGGAGTACCACACAGTTCTAAAAACATCAGATTTTTTATTGAATATTTTTGGCATTAAAGACAAATAAACAAATTTTCTTAACAGATTGAACAATAAAATGTTATACTGAGTGGCATAGGCGATGTTTCTCCGCTCTTGTGTTGTAATAGGTTCAGTTCGTTACATTCTCGTTTGCCATGATGACAATCCATCCAACCTCTCTGTCTTCCTGTCTCTTCTAATCTTGATCTCAACCAATTAACATAATATTAACCAACTGACATTATATAATCTCAACCGATTAACATTTAACGCACTGAAAGCCGCAGGCAGTGCTTTGAGGATACATCAAATATGACGGGTACTCCGATCGCAACAGCTCAGCGGTCATTCTAATAATAATTTTTTTACAAACATTTTTAGCTGTCAATACTGCATTTTTTCTTTTACGGTGTTTGTGAGTGACGCGTGTGATAAAGGCTGCATGTTCAAATTTACCCTTCAATAGAATAACACAAGTCCTTGCTGGGAGTTGAACCATGGACCTCACAGTTGTGAGGCCAATGCTCTAATCTCTCGGCCATGTGCCACGCATACTGATAATGATGAATGTATAATACAAAGAATCATGTTCAAAAATGGGTGAACATTATAATTAATCACAGGAACAGTCTCTCTGACAATAAGGCGTGTCGAAAACATTGATAAATTAATTGTAAAATTAATTATTTTTGTCACCATCCAAGTTATGTTTCTAAGTGATAGAAATTTGTTTACCATGACAACCAGTGATATTGTCTCACAAAGATCATTTCTGGCCAGAATAAATGATAGTGAACTGACAACTAACAAACTAACTAACTAATAGTAGCAACATAAAGCAGTAATGATTGAAGTTTGCTAATCAATAGCCATGAGAAAATCACTAATATACAAGAATATTGATTTTATATCAAGAATATTGATTTTATATCAAGAATATTGATTTTATATCAAGAATATTGATTTTATATCAATATCATACACACTATCCATCATGTAGCCTAGTAAAGTTATAGATTTAGTATAAATAAACTTCACATGTTGGAACATTTTTCATTTGAAATATTTTTTGAAACTTGTAACAATTTTGTGTGAAATGCTGTAGTTATTGTTTCATATGTTACTGACATCATAAACACAGGTCTCCGGTAATTTCTAACTTTAGAAATGAGGATGAGTAAGGAAAAACCCTGACCTGTCCAGTCCTCAATAAATACTACGGTATGTTATGTTATGTTATGTTCCTCCAGGGCCATAGGCGGCGCATAGGGCAGAAACCATAGCTTTCCATTTCTGTCTTTGTGTTGCCAGGTCTTTCAATTGTTGCGTGTTGCTTGGACAGGTCTCCGGTGTGTGTTCAAGATGGAGGAATGTTTTTCTTTCGGTCTTGGATTACTCGGTTGTTCGGTTGTGTAAACTACTGCCAACATAAAACCTACCACTGTTTATGAACCAGAACCATAGTTACTACGGTATATTAACATAATAATATTACTGGATATTTGAACTAACAAATACTAAAACTAATGTAAAAAATAAATAACAAACAAAGGAACTAAGATTTTTTCTATGTTGTGGTCCAACAGGGACTTTTTTTCAAGAAACAAATACAAACAGGAAACAGAAATTTATTTAACTATTAAAAAAATGCACAGAAATGTCTCACCAATCATTTCTGTACATCGGAAATGACAACATTCAGGAATTTATTTTAAATGTATACCAGTCCTCGATGTTGTCTGTCCATGATTTTCTCCGCCGTTATTATTTCGCGTAGCAGCATTTTTTTTACAAGGAATTATGTTAGCATACATGTCCAAACCATGCAAGTTTCCATTGTGCCACTATTGAAAGTAATGATGGACCTGTATACATCTACATTTTATTTCTAGCATAAACATTTGTCCTTTGCTCTCTATAGGAGACGAGCAGACCTAATCTAACATTTCATTTGAAGTGATTGTATCTGTTCTCTTCATATCTGCAGTGAGAGAGTATGGCATAATATAATATCTATCTAGTCTTTCCTGCTTTGGATATAATCAGCGACAGGATTGAATGATGATTGGTTTTTGGGCTATGGAAGGTTAGATCACTTGATATGCAGCAATATTGTGGCGACTCATAATGTTGGTAACTCCTTCAATCCAACTTTCTTTTTAGTCTTCCTCTGCTTCTTGCTGTTTTTACCGTCATGTTGTATGCAATTGCTACTGGTCAACTAGAGTTCATTCTCATTAAGTGGCTGAACCATTTTAGTCTCCGTTTTTCAATATATCTGACCACAGATGTTGTTCCAACAGTTCTTGTAATCTCTTCATTCCTCAAATGATCTCTTCTTGTTTTCTTTGCATATAATCGGATATACTATCCATAAAACAAGATAAAGGCATATCATACTGTAGGAATTATTTTGCATGCAAGTTGACATTTTCAAATATAAATAACCAAAATATCGGAGGAGACAAAATGGAAAGTGCATCAGTAACCAGACAAATAAGAGGTAAATATGAAGTTAATTATAAAGATTACTGAATATAGCCTAACTATCAATATAAATCAATCAGAAATAACAATAAAACAAAGAATAAAGACAATTTTCAACGTGTCGGCCCTATTGAGACCCTTGTCAAGAAACACACAGATTAAGACAACACAACTATAAAAAATACAACAATACCAAGACTTGGACAATGGTTCAAGACTTGGACAATGGTTTCAAAACCATTGTCCAAGTCTTGGCATTGTTGTATTTTTATAGTTGTGTTGTCTTAATTGGTTTTTTTGTTTCTTGACAAAGGTCCCAATAGGACCGACACGTTGGAGATTTTCTGTTTTATTGTTATTTCTGATTTATTTATATTGATAGTTAGGCTATATTCAGTAACTTTCATAATTAATTTCGTATTGACATTTTCAGCCTCTTTTTTTTAAATATAGCTAGCTTGTTCCTTTGATGCCGCAGACATAGGCACATAGGGCAGAGATTTTTATTCTCGTCTCCATGTGTTGTGGTCATCTACCTGCAGTTTTAGTTATTGTATGGTCTTGCAACCTATTATTTCCACTGCTTTACGTTGTTTTATATAGTTATATATTTTTTTATAAAAAAGGAAATATTTGTCCAGCATATCAATATATTGACTGATCAGAATAGTACATACATTTGTCTTCACAATCGCATCATTTGTCAAAATACATTATCAATTAAGAAAACTACAGCTGTTTATTCATTGAACACTGGAGAGAAAATGAAGCCTGTTGATTGACAGGGCCTAAAGGGGGAGCAAAGAATAGAGACACTGTAACCTACACATTTTGTAGGAGCAACTAAGATTTTTGGGGTGAGTTGGCTGTTTCATCCAATAGAGGGTCAAAGTCACACAGAAAACAACTGCATTTGGATAGGTGCAGATATCGCAGCAAAGAATTCCATTCATTCTGCTAACCTGGAGATATATGAGAACAAATGCAGAAGAAGAAACTACTGCTGGATTTCTTGTAGCAGGACAATGTTCCTATTTGATTTTCAGCAGGATGTAGTCAGTGAACTCAAATCTGTTGGTCACCAGTTATTTTATTTTTATGCTTCTGTTTACTATGATGATGATGATGATGGTGTTCCTCCTTCGCAAGCGAAGATGAGCATGGCATGAAAAAAAAACGATTAAATGCGATGAAAAAAAATTATAAAATATATATATATATATATATATATATATATATATATATATATATATATATATATATATATATATATATATATATATAATAATTAAAATTGGTAATTAACTAATTTAGTTTGTGAGTTCGTAGATGCCCGATGAGTCCGATTCGTGCACGAAAAGTTCTATTGCAGTGCATGCAGCAGTGCTGAAGGTTCGTGGTAGAAGAATTTACAGATTTGTCCTTCTGCTTCTTGTGCTTGTGGATTGCCCGCAGTGTTCTTTCTTTTTCAAATTTCGTGATGCCAGCAGTGATCTGAGTGTGCCAGGGTGAGCAATCATGTGCTGTAGTCTCCCAGGAGCTAGGATCGATGCTGCAGTTCTTGAGAGAGCTTTTTAGGTGATCCTTGAAGCGCTTTTTCTGCCCTCCACTTGAATGTTTACCTTCGCACAATTCCCCATAGAATAATCTCTTTGGAAGGGGTTGGCATACAGACAATGTGGCCAGTCCAGCGGAGTTGGGACCTAGTCAGCATTGCATGGATGCTTTACATACAGGACTTCTGAAGAATTTCCGTATCTAGTACACGATCTTGCCAACGTACTCCCACGAGGTTTCATAGGCACCGAAGTGTTTACTATACTATATAGTGGGATGGGGAAAAAGGGGGGGGGGGTGTGTTAATTATCTCAGAATATTCTTTCATACCCATAAGACTTACTTCAACTTCCAGCTCCTAACAATGTTTTACAGTCTTCTACTAGGAGAGGAGTCCAATATGAGTGTGTAGAAAGCATAGTCCACCATTTCTAATGCAGACATCCAAGTGTTTTTATTTTTGTTGTTCTTCCATCACAAGTGATGATGACCATTTGTTACATCCACTTTTGAAAATTCAATTTTAGTAATGTCCTTGATTATGAGTTCGTAGATGGCTAATGAGCCCTATTCGAGCTGTAAATGTCCTTGGACAGTTCGGACATGGAATGACAACTGTAGACGGATCTTGGTCTATCCGTGACTTTCTAGCTGCTCTCCGCTGTCGATCTGCTGCATTTCTCTTCTTTTCACAAGATGATGCGCTCTTTTTTATTTTAGAACGCCACGTAGATCTATTTTGTGCAAGTTCTTCCCATGTATCGTGGTCTATTTCAAAGGCAGACATCCAAGTACATAAAAGTCTGCAACTATTTGGTAACTTTTGAATCACGGTCCATATAACTACATGGATTCAATATAGTTGGAGGCATACAGACTAACTTGTACAAACAACACACAAGGTCGGAGTTACAACATGGCATAAATGTGATATTGGAAACAGCTACAAAGAGAATGACATACCTGTTAACTCTTCACCTGGCCCAACAACTGTGGCAAACCCAAAATCTGAAACTTTGATGTTCAAATTATCATCCAACAGGATGTTCTCCGGCTGTGTAGACATTAACATGAAACTGTTAGCATTCATGGACCAGGCCATTATGTAATCATGTCATTCAACTGTTCGCTATGTAACCAGATGCTCAATGAATGTGTTATGTAATGAGATGTCACTAGACTAGTCATGTAACTAGGTGTCAATAAACTTGTCATGAAATTTGATGTCAATGAAATGTCATGCAACTGATAGCTATGTAAAGAAATATCATGCAACCGTTGCTACGCAATGAAATGTCATGCAAGTGGTAGCTATGTAATGAAATGTCATGCAACTGTTATCTATTTAATGAAATGTCGTGCAACTGTTATTTATGTAATGAAATGTCATGCAACCGTTGCTACGCAATGAAATGTCATGCAACTGGTAGCTATGTAATGAAATGTCATGCAACTGGTAGCTATGTAATGAAATGTCATGCAACTGGTAGCTATGTAATGAAATGTCATGCAACCGGTGCAATTTAATGAAATGTCAAGCAACTGTTAGCTATGTAATGAAATGCCATGCAAATGTTAGCTACGTAATGAAACGTCATACAACGAATTATTATGTAACTAGAAACTACATAACTGGTATTTATGTAACAATATGTCATGGAATATGTAGCTTTTAAAACCATACATCATGGAATCGGAATTCATTTAACCAGATGTTATGAAACCAAGTCAGTGACTTAACGGTTTGACCAAGCCAGATATTCAACCTCTTGACCAAGTCAATGCTCTAATCATTTCTTCTTCTTCTTCAGCATTCATTCTCAAACTCCCCCTGGATCTCCTTTGTAGCAGGACTATTGTCTTACTAGATTTCCAGCAGGATGTAGTCCAGAGAATGGAAATGCGCTATGTCGCCATTTAATTTGCGTCAATGGCCCGGCACATCTGTCTTTGGCAGGTAATCATTTGGCTAAGCTACCATTGTATGGTCAAGAAGTAGAAAAATAAACTGGACAAGCACATAATTTCATTATTATAAATTTACTGCCAATATCTCATGGTTTTTTTTTCTTTCTGTCTGTTATCTTTCCCCAGGTGAATGATGGTTGATTGTATGCATACTTGCAGTTAAGCGTAGCAGTTAAGCGTAGGGCTGTGAGCCTCAGTTGTCATTCCAAGTCCAGATGTATCACCTCGGTTGCATTGTCCATGTATTTTCATCCATGTTGCATCTGGATATTCTTTTGTTGTTAAGATATTATTGATATTTGATTTGGGTTCATTTTCATAAAGTGACCAAACAATTTTACTGACTTGTCTTTTGTTATTAATTAGTAATTAATCATTAATTAGTGCTAATAATACATGTTTGTATACCTACACTTTTCCTAATTTTTTTCATTTCTTACTTTATCTAGTTTTTTTGCTTAATGATTCTTCTTCTTCTTCAGCGTTCATTCTCAATCTCCTGCTGGATATCTCTTGTAACAGGACAATGGTCCTACTATATTTCCAGCAGGATGTAGTCCAGAGAATGGAAATGCGTTGTGTCGCCGTTTTATTTGCGCCAATGTCCTGACACATCCGTCTTCGGCAGAGCTTAATGATTCTAAACTTAATATTACAAAGAATCTTATCATGGGATGAAGACATACCTTGAGGTCCCTGTGTACAATATCCTTGTCATGAATGTATGCAACAGCCTCCACAAGCTGTCGCATGAAAATCCTGGGAATAGAAATTCAATCATTACAATGGAGTAATCATAATAAATAATAATAATATCCATAACCCATCAGGGTTGTAAGGGCGGGGGAATGAATTCGACTTTGCTATGCAGGGAGAGGGGTGACCCTGAATTCTTGGCAAGTTGTTACGGGAAGCGGGGTGGGTGGGGGGGAAGAAATTTTTAAAAATCCAAAAAGATTATAACTATGAACAGACTTTATGAACTTTAATTCAACCCCGGTTGAATTGATTGTATATTTTTAGTCTAAAAATGAGTGATCTAGAGGTTGCAGTATAAGTGTGCGACATATGGTAAGTAAATATTGGGGAAATAAAATATAAAACAGGTTAAATATAATTTTACATCGAACAATACACAGGATCGATGTTTCAACCAAAAGGTCTTTATCAAGATATTAACAAACAAACATGAATTGAGCTGCAAAATCAAATGGGAGACTACACGCAACAGCAATGTCATCTAGTATAAAAGCAACTGTATACGCTACACAGTATACTTCTTCTTCTTCAGAATTCATTCTCAAACTCCCGATGGATTTCTCTTGTAACAGGACAATGGTCCTACATGATTTCCAGTTGAATATAGTCCAGAGAATAGAAATGCGCTGTGTTGCCGTTTTATTTGCGCCAATGGCCCAACATATCCGTCTTTGGCAGAGACAGTATACAAGACACTGTGTAATGAGACACAGTATACAAGACACAGTACATGAGACACCATGGTCCACTTTCAGGTCCTGTATTCTAGCCATTGACATGGAAGAAGAAAGACACCCAACATCTTCCAACTGGTTTAAATTTTTGATAGCATTCAAAATGTCTAGATCACAATAGTGATCCCACATCTGGTTTATTACTAAATGTTGTTACCCCTTCACTATGTTTTAGATCCATGTCAAGTTAGATGTCAAATCATCATTGTTCTGTTCTGTTGTTCGTCCATCACATGATGATGATGACCATTTGTTTCATCCACTTTTGAAAATTCAATTTTAGTTATGTCCTTGATTATGATTTCGTAGATGGCTAATGAGCCCTATTCGAGCTGTAAATGTTCTTGGACAGTTCGGACAGGAATTTTCGTGGATGTGAAAATGACTTGCACTGGGGATTTTGATTAAAGTGAGGAAGAGTTGTGCAAATCGTCACCCTCTCTCTCTTGTCGGACCTCATTTGAAACCAGCGGCAAGACGAATCGAGACGACTGGAAGTGAAGTACGATGCAAATCATCATTATAACACTCTGGACATGTTCATAAAGTGCTCCAATCTTCTATACTGCACGTCCCTCAGTGTGGTAACTGAACTGTTCCTATTCTATCTTAGTTGATAACTCTTCTTTTCGTTCTAATATGTCATTCGTTCCTTGAAACAGTATTCTTCACTCCCAGGTCCTGCATTCTAGCAACTGATATGGAGCACGAAACAGACCCTGCATTTTCTAACTGGTCAAACTTCATTATAACATCAAAGTATCTAGATCTAGTTACCTGGTTCTCTTCTCGGACAGTGAAACGACTGAGGTCAGATAGTCAAACAGTTCACCTTTCCTGCATCTGTCAACAGATGAAAATAAAAAGGAGTAAATAGAAAGATGGAATATACATTAATTCTTGATTCCATATTCCTTTCAGGATATAACATTCAACCATTCATTTTTTTGCTCTAGTGATTTTCTAGGCAATATAAATATGTTCAGTAGGTTGCATTGCTTTCTAAATGACCCAGAATCACAGTTGTCATTATTGGGTCTGAATCTGGTACCTTGACAGTCCGAGACGAGCACTGTACCACTTTGCCACAGACTATCAGTAAAAGGAAGAACTGTACATGAAGCCACTGGTGCCTTTACTGTAATGCAGGCACTTAACTGGCTGGAATCGCAAGCCTGTTCCCATGCATGCATACTAAGTGACTCACTGAATATGATTAAGAAAGTCAAAACAGGTGATGTACGTAGGGGATGGGTGGAGTCATTAGAGAGAGCTAAAAGGCAGGTATAACTACGAAAACACATGTTATCTGGACACGTGTGCGTGGAGGGAAACGAACGGGCTGACCAATTAGCTAGCATCGCCACCACAATAGATGGTCAGCCTTTGCTTGTAAGTAGTAGCATCGGCCGTGTGTTGCCGGGGCCCGAAAGGGGAGCAATGAATAGCAACACTGTTTACCTTCCACGCAAGTCGTAAAAGGCGACTAAGGAGGTTATGGGATGGAGTTGGCTGTCCCATCCCATATAGGGTCACTGACCCAAAGCCATGCTGAAGTTCGATGTGTCAGGCTGAAAGACGCAGATATGCTGTAAACCATTCCGTTCTCCAGACTACATCCTGATAATCTGCAGGAGTTTGAGAACGAACACAGAAGAAGATGGTCAGCCTAAGGATTGAGCAGACATACTCATTGCTCTTCGTGAGTTCTTACGATCAGAGGATTTTTTGATGAATGAATGAGCATGAGTCAATATTGAGAATGGGCGTGGCCCGTAGAGTGGCCGTTTAATCTTGACAAAGATTAAAAAAGAGCAGTGAACCATCATATAACTGGAACCATCTGCCATTAAACTCTGAGAGATTTGCTGAAGCAGAGATCTGAGCACCTACGAACGTATCCGGTGTGCGAAGAGGATAATCAACAGAACTAATACCTAATCTCAGTCAAGGCAGCATGTTGACAAGATCACGATAACCAGTCAATTCTCTAGCGATAATTTTAGTATGTGCCTCTCTATCTAACGAAGCATGCTTTGGAAGTCTGCCATGTCAGAATGTGTGTTTGTTGAAATGTACCTAAAGAAAAAGCATGACCGCATGACGTTTTATGTTATTTTAGTGTGTAGCAACTCTCATTACCAGTCCTGGTATGGAAATGGAGATCAGATTCCCTACAGTCTGTCTGTGTTTTCGCAGTACAGATACATCCAGGAACATGGTAATAAAGCTTTGCTAATCACTGAAGGCACACATAATAAACACACACAAATCGATGTTTTGACCAAATACCTTTATCAAGACAAAAATTAAACATACACAACAGAAAACGACAAGTCAGAACTATAAACTTCACATGGCCATGTTTACTGTAATGTGGAGATTGAACTGAAAAAGTTATAACAAGGTCAGAGGTGAGACGACACAGATCCAGGAATATACAAAAATATTAAAATGTAGTTGCATACATTTGACACGATGGACTAACTAGATACCATCCATGAGACAGGCGCTCGTTGATCCCGAAGGGAATAAGAGTGCCAAATTGGTTATGCAACAGTTCTTAAGTGCAAGACATCAAAGAAGCACACTTAATGTCCTGAGCACCCAATGGCCCGTGCCATTGAAGTCGACGCCCATCAAACACAGGCGGATAGATTGGAGATCTCAAAATGAGGCCATGAAAGCTGTCCTAGGATACACAAGAGATACACCTATTGTGACCATGAGGTTTCTCCTGGAACTACCAATCATCAAAGCAAGACATAAAATAGCTCAGACTAAAGAATACTTCAAGGTTGCCAATAATGATCATCATGTCTTACATCAATCTCTATACCAATCACCTACCATCAGAAAAAAATAGATGATCAAGTCAATAAGAAAGCCACAAACACCAACACAAGATGACTATCATATTATGAACAGACCAGAACAAGTTATAATTCTACGTCTCAGAACAGGACACAACCGACTCCGCAGTCACGTGTATACAAAGTTCAAGATTGGCAACACGGCCATGTGCATGTGGACAGGGAGCACAGAGTTCCAAACATCTACTTCAAGAGTGTTCTGAGCATGAAACGCTGAGGCAGACATATTGGCCAGAGGAAACAACACTGGAATCAAAACTCTATGGGACACTGTATGAACTACAAAAGACAGTGAGTTTTATTAAGGAGACAGAATTACAGATATAAACATGTTTCAAGTGAACGAAAGAAGAAGAAGAACATCAATCTCTAGACAACACAAAAGGATGTCATATCAAAGAGAGGAATGTCTTGGATGGCAGAAGCAGAAGATATCCTACTCAGAGCTTGTGAGCTGGAGGAAGTGGGTAGAGGCTGTGAATGGGTGACATTTGGCAAAGAGAGAAAGTTAATGACAACAGTTGTGATACAGATGGAAAAGCGTGCAGTGACTGGGCTGCCAAAAGAACAGAGGAAATGATCTCAGAATCATACTCCAGCACTCGCAGCCACACGATACAATAATTTACACAGATGGATCGGTAACACAAGAAACAAACAGGTGTGGTTGGAGTTTCGTGGCCTACCAAAATGGAAAGAAATTAACCAAGGAGTCAGTTGTATACCCCACTACAACATCGAGTATGAGAATGGAAATAGAAGTAGTGACAGCAGCTCTCACTTGACTTGCGAAGCAACCACCAACAGACTCAGTGATTCTACTGGACTCTCAAAGTATGCTGCACAAGATAGAAAAGTGTATGATCAGAACTGAATGGATCACATCACTCTGCTCGACAATAGGCAGAGCATTACATGGATTTACTGTCCTGGTCATGCTGGGGTCAGGGGAAACAAAAGAGCTGATATGTTGGCTGGTTAAAGCCTTGGTGAAAGGCACCCAGATAAGAAAAGACAGGGTTGAATTGATTAGAGCAGTCATGGATACTCTATGAGAAGATGGGTCAAACGACACAATGTACATATTCAAAGCATGGTAGAAATAGGAGTGACTAGAGGTGATGGGAGAAAGTTCTCCCTCTTTGGAAAGATCAGAAGAACGCGTACTCAGCAACTGACTGGGACATTGAGCTGATACACTTTTAGATGGCTGATGGAATGGCAAGCAGAACATTCATGAATCAAGTCTGCGAGCCTCCGCCTGCGCCATTAAAGTCGACGTCTATAGGACAATCCAAATGGTTTTTGATACTATACAGATGTCTGCATGTCTCCTTTCAATTTCCCTTATACATGTCATGGCGCAACGTTTGCAAATGATGGCATAGATGGCGTTGCGAGACACACATATGAAGCCCTCTTCAATGGTGAAGGTGGTTTTAGGGAATGTGACAGACAGGGTCTGAGTGACACAGGCGTAGTATATGTTGCGCTTGCAGATGATGGTGCCATAATCTTCTTCTCGTTAGCAGTTTGACATGTCTACACAGCAAGCCCTATTTTCTTAATAAATGCTGCTGTATTTGAAAGCTCCTCAGTGCTCCCATACATCTTTCTGTGGATATCCATCTGTGGGTCAGTGTTCTTCCCTTAACTGGTTTAGTGTATTGGTTCCATAATGGTTAAGAACGTCAGGCTGGGGGTGGATCTGGACCATTAGGTTCCCGGGGTTCTTGTCACGTCTGTAAGTAACCATCGGTTTGGGAGGGGGGTGGTCACATAACACTTCTCGCGTTGTGAACAGCAGCGCTATGGGAGTGAAAAGTGAGAACAAGTTTGACCCTGACCGAAGAGGAAGACTTTCAAGTGTTCAAGAGAGTGTCCTGACGGAAGAGGCTACACACTTGAAGAAGGGCAGACCTAAGGACCCTCTGATGGTATAGGCGACATCGGAAGAAATCCATCATCCCGTAGGCTTTTTCGAGAAAGTCCTCACCACTACACAAACATCGGACACGAAGAAGTTGAGAGAATGGAAAGGAATCCCATCAGACAAAGGGATGAGAGGAGGTTTATAGAAGAAAGATATGGGCATCAGTCGGTTTGTAGTGTTAACTGTAAACCGATGTGCTTCGTCGGTTTCACAGTACATCTTATTGTTTCCGATGCTGAATAAGATCGTCAAAAAAATCTCACAAAAAAGTGACAATATATAAAATAGTGCACGGACCAAGTCCATGGTCATTATACAGTCTTGTGTATTTATCAGTTCATTTTTTTTAAATTTCAACGCGCGACATTTAATTTTTCCTGTGGTTTTTTATTGGTCACTGTGTATACTTCTGTCGACAGACGATGCTGGTAAGTCATATAGCGTCACTTTTGAAGAATGATCATTAGGAGTCCATGACTGTATAACAATCGAAAGACTCGCAAAATCTAATGTAAGTTTTAATTGGGGAGTCAAACTGTCTGACCGCGTTCTCATGTCGACCGACTTCTCTTTAATACAGTGTTTCCCAACGTGGTACGCACGCCACACAGGGGGGGGGGGGGGTATTTGATTGTTCAGGGGAAGGGGGGCTATAAGAGAGTTTGTAATTAGGTTTCAGTTAGGAAACAATTCAATTTTTGAATATAAACGAATATGTATATGTTACATAAGGTGGTAATTACAATTTTTTTTAGAAAGGTGGGGCATGGTTTAAAAAAAGGTTGGGAAACATTGCTCTAAAAGATTCACTCTCTCTCTCAAGCACGCACGCGCATGCACGCACACATACACAGCACTTCTAAGTACAGTACGACTTGCATCAGACAGCACATAGATTCTAGTTCATGCGTTCTCAGCCTATTTTTTTTTAAAAAAAGCTAAAGAAAGAACGCTGAAGAAGAATGCTCCTTTTAGCGTGCGCGGCAGCAGCGCACACCAATAGCAGTTACCGTTCACGAAATGTATTACATAAGCGCATAAATTACGAGTTAATTAACTATAGCTATTCTTCTAGTGATTAGAAACCTTCACATGAATTATTCATTTCTAAGACGAAGACCTCCCAACAAAATTAATTAGGAAACAAAATTATTGTTTGAATTTGGTTGGTCACTATTTATATACTTGGAGTCGCCTTGCTATTTTTGGCATGTGATGCCAAGTATATAAATAACGAAATCCGAAATTCCAACAATAATAAAAATGGTAACGAATGGGGTACTAATTAATTATGCTAGAAGGTTTTTAATGGAGACGGTCATGGCTAAGACATCTTCAGATTTGCTCAAAGGAGAATACAAATTGGAGGGAATGTTGACAGATATCGCTGAGAAACTGTCAGCCATAACAAAACTACATCCTGCTAATCAGTAGAAGTTTGGGAACGAACATAGAAGAAGGATACGTATGCGAGAAACTATGCAGTGGAGCCACTATCATCATGTGTCGCGCGGGTTGACGTAGCAATAATTCATCTTCACACCAGGACGTGACAATCCTTTTGACTTGAACATTTGGTTGCATTCCTGGAGCAATAGAGAAGTTCGGCATAGCCAGTAGTCAATTTTTAGCGGGAAATGAGCACAGTGAACCCTATCTTGGCTACAGTGGCTAGGAGCAGTGCATAGGTTGAAACCTTTCTGGAGGTGTGATAGTTATTCTCTGGCTCTGTCCCGGGGTGGGCCGAAAATCCAAAGACTTCCCAGCAATATAATGTCATCTAATAGCATTGGGTCAAAGGGCATGAGCAAATGAACCGCTGGATCAGCAACTAACCAACCAACCCAATTGAAGGGCGGAAGTTGATTTTGGGTCCCCCCTCCCCCGTTCAGTGCTGTAATCACGTGACGAGAAAGAAAAACAACTAAAAGTCATTAAAAGAAAACAGAGGTGCTCACTAGTACCAGGTTTAGATCACCTGTTCTATATCGATCGGATTACCTACACACACACACACGTGTTCAAAACATACATCCTGACAACAGACGTCAGCTTACACACCTGCGTTCTAGAAACCAACCAATCACAAATGGGTTTGTTAGCCGCGCCTTCTCTCACGAAATTCAACCATGACCTTATAATGTTTACATATCCTTCATAACTGCAGACACTACAAACAGTATGCATAATACATCAATTTTAGGAGGCCGTGGTGACTGGATTACCTTATCTGCAAGCTCCACTATTCTGATGGTTGTAAAGCTCTGATATAACCAAAGTGGACTAACGCTCGCGGTTGAAAGTAACGTAAAAAAAATAAATAAATATAATAAAACATAAGAACAAGGACAATTTTCTACATTGCAGTCCAACCTAGACCTTTTTCAAGAAATAAGTAACAATTAAAAACACAAAACCATAAAAGTATTCACAACTATAATGACGTGGACTTGTTTTTCTTACTAAAAAACAATAAGGTCAAGTGAAGTTACGACAGGCGTGTCTAATAAATGACAAATTGCTTACTATATGAAGACGGAAATAGACATAGATCAATGGGCAATTGCCGTGGGTGATAAAGTAGCAGGTAATATATTAGATCCAGTGAAAGCCCAACATGAAAGATGCAAAAGCAGAGTTGGGGACCGCCAATGAGTAGTTGGGGACCGCCAATGAATAGTTAGGGACCGCCAATGAGTAGTTGGGGACCGCCAATGAGTAGTTGGGGACCGCCAATGAGTAGTTGGGGACCGCCAATGAGTACTCAGGGACCACCAATGAGTACTCAGGGACCGCCAATGAGTACTCAGGGACCACCAATGAGTAGTGTCAAGTCGGTGGGGAAATGATTTTTATAAATAACGTCTTATTTGCTATATCAGGTCTCACTATAGGAACAAAGTTTCCACTTCCTGAGAAAAGTATTATAGAAAACCTTTAAGTAACTTGTACTCTTCATTCTACATTTATTCGTGAGTGGGAATAGACAGTGCCGAGAAACCACTTAATATCCACAAAAGAAACTGTCAAACAATTTGTAGCCAAACATAAACAAGAAAATATGGGGGAAAATGTGGGTTTTTTTTAACGACCAAAATAAATGCCATATCCAGTAGCATGGCAACCCTGAGACACACGGCCATAGAAAATTGTGCGGGAGTCTTGAACGTTCAAATACAACATGATGCTGCTGAATCGGCCTGTTTATATGCATTTTAGACACGCGGTTTAGTTGTTTATGAGAGTAGGAGTATGAGATTGCTCGTTTAAGGGATCGTGATAATAATATACGTACAACCAAGAACATAATTGTCCATACGCTGTTTTGTCCAATGCCTGAATTGGAAGCAGACAATAGCAACACTGTTTCCTGCCATAATTGACAATGAACTTTTGAGGGGAAACAGGAGAAGGGGACTTCGTCTGCTTCACTAGCTTCTGAGTGATGAATGAAATGTCCCATTTTTAGGGGGGGGGACGACTTTGGAAGCCCCTAAAATGCGGCCTTCCATACGACATCTATGGCAGGTTAGTGTTACACTTACGTGGTAGCCGTGTGGGCTCCAGCACGGTACGGCTGCAGTGTTCATTTCAAATGTTCTTGAGGTATTAGCAATCTTGCAATTATGTTAACGCCCGAGTTGATATCTCCTAGGTCCTGGTGGCAGGGGTACCTGGAACGAGGACCCTTATTATCTTGTTACAAGAACAGCTCTGATATAACCAAACTGCACTCACATTTTCGGTTGACAAAAGCGTACATCACCATAAGAATTCCTATTTTTATTTTGTAAAAACGCTCGGCAATGTAGATGAGGTACAGATCGAGTCCATGAAGGTACCAAATTAATTATAGCAGCAGTAAGTTCAGAAAACAATGGCAACCTAGCAAACGTATTTACTCGTATATAATTGACGAAAAACAGATCTATCTATTCGCTGAAATCATTTGTTGCCTTTCGACGTCTGGGGTAGAAGAGTTTTCTGATCACCCCATAAAATGACGCAATACTCTTCCCGTTTTTTTTCATTGGTCACTGTGTTGGTTCTTTTTGCAAGCGAATGAACAATCTGAAAAGTTAAATAGTGTCACTTTTAAAGGATGAACCGATGCGTCCACATGACTGTAGAAATGACGAGGGGCACGGGTTCATACAACGATGATGAAATATTCTTAGTATTTACCCAGCTCTTCTTATTCTAGGCGCATTCTCAAAATCACGCACATTAGCAGGATGTAATCCGGAGAACATTATGCGTTGTGTCATGGTTTACACCGTTACTGCGATCTCTGCGCCTTTCGTCCTTCAATAAAGCAGCGTAGTGTGTATTTTTGTCTCTCTCCCCCACATACCATAGCACGAGAAGCGTGTAACACGTGTATGATAGTGATCTCGCTTCGGATTGGATACAATTCGGTTAACGAATACCAGCCGAGAATTCCTCATAGCAAGGGGAAAAAATTGACTCGAACTTTTAACCCACACGAACGTTTAACCCCACACCATGCTGACGCACGGCCATCGCGCATCTCAAGATCAGGTGTCGGTGAATAGACCCTTTGTATGAATTACAGCAAAATGTGATAAAAACGTGAACTATTACTTTTCATACAAACACAGAAATAACGAATAGAAGCGCTACTGTATCCTTTTGCGGAATGTGTGTGTAATTTCATTCTAGTTTTATTTCATACCCACAATGTTCCGCCCATGTGGTTGATTTCATCACAATTTTATTTCATACCCACAATATTTCGCCGATGTGGTTGATTTCATCACAATTTTATTTCATACCCACAATATTTCGCCGATGTGGTTGATTTCATCACAATTTTATTTCATACCCACAATATTTCGCCGATGTGGTTGATTTCATCACAATTTTATTTCATACCCACAATATTTCGCCGATGTGGTTGATTTCATGACAATTTTATTTCATACCCACAATATTTCGCCCATGTGGTTGATTTCATCACACTTTTATTTCATACCCACAATATTCCGTCCATGTGGTTGATTTCATCACAATTTTATTTCATACCCACAATATTTCGCCCATGTGGTTGATTTCATCACACTTTTATTTCATACCCACAATATTTCGCCCATGTGGTTGATTTCATCACACTTTTATTTCATACCCACAATATTTCGCCCATGTGGTTGATTTCATCACAATTTTATTTCATACCCACAATATTTCGCCCATGTGGTTGATTTCATCACACTTTTATTTCATACCCACAATATTTCGCCCATGTGGTTGATTTCATCACAATTTTATTTCATACCCACAATATTCCGTCCATGTGGCCGATTTCCTTGTAGTTTTATACCATACACATAATATTTCACTCACATGGCAACCAAGGTCTTGAATTATAGTTCAGTGTGTAAGGAATAAGGTCACTGTCTTCTTTCCAGATATGTAGGAGGCGAAGTTTGGGATGTCACGTGCGAAAAAAAATCATCGTCACATCTTTTCTCAAGTTCATCCTTCGCCATCTATCAAATCATTTCCCAATGGATGAAAACAGATGCAGGCCGGCGGACATTCCTTTGTCTTCTATCATATCACCACCGAAGACGGGTGTGTCGGGCCACTGACGCAAATAAAACGGCGACACAGCGCATTTCCATTCTCATGGCTACATCCAGCTGGAAATCTAGTAGGACCATGGTCCTGCTACAAGGAGATCCAGCGGGAGTTTGAGAATGAATGCTGAAGAAGAAAATCACATCCCGATGGATAAAAACAGATGCAGGCACGCTGACATTGTACCTTTGTCATTTTTGTGGCAGACTCCTTGGTGACGGGGAATGATAGATGCGCCATCACTGTGGACAAATATAACAGAAGTAATGACATTGTTGGCTCAGAAGTGTGTCCTGTGTTCCTGGTAGGACATGGTAATCCGGGGATAGTGGAGCACTGGAATCTCTTCCCTCGTGGATTAAACATTCACTGATAAGCCACCCGTACACATCCATGCCTTGGAGACGTTATATGAGTCCGGGTGTCGCCTCGGTTACATAAATGAGAAGAGCCTGTGATTTTTTTTGTTTGTCAGAAAGGTTATGGCTGTCAAAAGTTACCTTCTCACAGCTAAAGAGATTAATTCATCATCATCACCCAGATGCGTCCTACCTTGAGAGGTGGGTTGTAGAAGGGTATATGTTCTCAGTGTGTCTAAATGAAGCGCTACACGGACTAGCTAAAGAGATTGAAAAAAATACCAGTAGCGGGAGAGAACCTGATACTTATAATGCAAAGGCTGGAGAAACACGGCATATATCAAGATAGCCGTAAACAGGTATGTCTTACCAATATTTATAAACATTACATACTAGCAAGGAGACAGAGAGCGAGAGACAGATGAATGTGTGTCGCTGCTAGTATGTTTTGTTTATAGTTAGTCGTTGAATATCTGAATCATCGCCACTGCACTCCTGACAAGTCCATAGGTGCTCAGATCTCTCCTTGAGTGTATCCGCCATTTCACGTTGAATGACAGTCCCAATACGCCGTTGATTGACCATCTTTCGTCTTTTGCCCACGAAACCGCTCCTTTCTAATGACACCACATTTCAAACCAAGTTCTCTTATTTCAGTCATGTAACGACGAGTCATCGTCACTTATACAGTCATTTGTGCGTGCGTTTTCCCATAAGGCGTTCAAAATATCTGCCAGATCCATTGTTCCGCCAAAAGCCGTAGTAGCCGCGCGTACGGCCAAACTATCTACTCTCTCATTACCCCGGACTCCCGCATGTCCCCGGAACAAAAATAAAAGTCACCTTCCGCACACAGGAATACTTCACCGCATCCAGCCACTGAGTATACATGCATGTATCAGTCTGCGAGCACATCCATTTCAGAGCTTTGGTTACTGCCAAAATCTCCATTGTCGTCTGGGCGGAAGCACCAGATTCCTCCATGATGGTCTCCCCCAACCTTTGAACAGGAAGGCCCAGACTCCTGATGTGTCTCACAACCGACCCATCTGTATATGTAATCATATCACCTTCACTGGAACTCTCGCAGATAAGAGACTGCACCTCCGACTCCACGGCTGTCGGATACCATTCCTTGCATTCTCTATTGAGTGTTATTAACACGGAGCCTGCACCTCCGACTCCACAGCTGTCGGACACCATTCATTGCATTCTCTATTGCGTATTATTATCTATTGAGTGGTATTATCACTTTGAAGTCATCATGTTTGGTTTATAATTATTGGTAACATATATACCTATTTACGTCGCATCTTCTTCTTCTTCTGTGTTCATTCTCAAACTTCTACAGATTCGCAGGATGTAATGTGTTGTCATGGTTTAAAACTTTGCTGAAGATATCTGTATCTTTCAGCCCGCCACATCTGACTTCAGCACTGATACTGGGCCACTCTAACCATATATGGAATGAGACAGCCAGCTCATCCCATAACTTCCCTACTCCCCTCTTATGACATGCATTGAAGGTTAACAGTGCTGCTTTTCTTTGCTCACCTTTTGGCTCGGGGCAACACACAGACATAAGACTTGTTAAAAAACCACTCTGAAAGCTTATTTAAAATAAATCTACTGGGATACTGGAGAGTTCTTCCTTATGGTGGTTGGTCTAGAAGTCAATTGGTGAGACCTTTCTCATGGTGGTTGGTCTAGTAGAACATTTGTGAGACCCTCCTCATGGTGGTTGGTCTGGTGTTCAACTAGTTCGACCTTCTGCATGCAAATCAATGACTGCTAAACAAAAACAAAATGTAACATCTTGTGCATCACGATGACAAGGATGATTTTATTCACAGGCGACAATGTCAGTCTATTCCCCAACTTTTCTTTTATGTCACCTAAGACATGCCTTCCGGACATGAAGAAAAAATCCGAATTGTGATATCTCACTTGACACGACCACTCCTCCAGTCGACTCAGCTGTAAATGAGTACCTGACGCATGAGTTAGGGAAGGTAAAAAACAGCAAGGAAGGGAACTGGCCACCCAACCTAATAGATGCTGCGGCTTAGTACATGAAGAGTTATCTTCATCCCCGACGGCAGATGCCATGGGACCTACCTTTAAGACATGCCTGGAAAAAAAGAGTAACCCTATTCTTTGCATCTTAAGCTAGAAGTCCAGGCCCCAGTTGCAGGAATCAGGACAGATGACAATGGACAAGTGGGCGTGGCATTGAGAATTATATATATATATATATATATATATATATATATATATATATATATATATATATAAAATCTTGGACGATGAAAGGAGTTTGTAATTGCTATGGGAGATAGTAGACGGAGACAAATGATGAGTGAGATTACAAAAATATACAATCAAAGCACAGTGGCATCTATCAGCATGGATTCCGTTCCCCATTCACTGAAAGAGACAGTACTCTTATGGGGATGCCCAGAGTCTACCATTTTCGGTTTTGATAATCACTAACCACTACTGAGTTTACTTATAATGGTTAGTTCGATAGGTCAATAGTGAGACCTTTATATCCTCCACATATCATCTACTGAGAATTTACTGTTACATAAAGGTTAGTTCGATAGGTCTATAGTGAGACCTTTAGATCCTCCACATATCATCTAGATGACTGTTGCATAAGGGTTGGTCTAATACAGTGACCTTCACCCTGCAAGCAGGATATATGTAAATTATTATACTAAAAATTAGAAATATTGGTTACATTGTTCTACTTGATTGTTATCTTGAAATGTTTTTTTTCAGATAAACTGAATCTGCCTCTTTAATATCATTTTTTGGGTGTAATCTGTATTCAAGATGGAGACATAAAATAAAGAATCAGAAATAGTTGCATTTATGATTAAACAAAAGATTTTGATAATACCTGATTCTAGACTAGAGAAAGGAAGGTAACAACACTAACTAAAGAAGAAGAGAGAAATGGTTACTATGTGTGAAAATGTTACAATGTATTCATTTGTGGGGAATCCATGCACCCACCGTGAAGTTAGTGCATAGGGCAGAGGTCAGATCTCTCCAATTCTGTCTGTTCAAAGCTATTCTGTGCAGTTCTTGAATATTATGAATATTGTTTGTTTTATTTTCTCTACGTATTGTTCTTCTGAGTGTTTCCTTTGGTCTACTCTGGCTCTTTTGCCTGTTAGTATCCATGCAAGAGATTCTTCTTCTTCTTCTGCATTCGTTCTCAAACTCCTGCAGATTAGCAGAATGTAGTCCGGAGAACGGAATGCGCTGTGTCATGGTTTACAGAATTGCTGCGATATCTGCGCCTTTCGGCCTGACACATCCGAGTTCAGCATGACTTTGGTTCGCTGACCCTATATGGCATGGGACAGCCAACTCCATCCCATAACCTCCTTAGTCGCCTCTAAGACATGCATGGAAAGTAAACAGTGTTGTTATTCTTTGTTCCCCTTTTGGGCACAGGCAACATGTGCGTGGTGGTGTATTCTGTTATTGTCTGAGTGTAGGACATGTCCAGGATAACTTTTATGGGTTGACATGCATGGAGCGTATTGAAGAGTTAGCTGTGAAAATTTGCTCAGAAAAAATGCTAGCACAAACACAGACTTACATTTCAAAAACAAGAAAGATGAAGGTTGGAGTCTCAAATACATCGTGTAGTTCAACTGAAAAGAGAAAAACAATGGATGATAATTGTTAGTTGTATGAGAACAGGGAATGATCATTTAAGATATATTAAAATAATGGACAGTCATATTGAAAGATGTATGAAAACAGTGAATGATCATTGTACAATGTAGAAAAATAATAGACAATCACTGTTAGATGTATGAAAACTGTGGACAATCGCTGAAATATGTATGAAAACAGTGACCGATTCTTTGACTTTTCAAGAAAATGAGCCCGGATACCCTACTTCCTGGTGGCTAGTTGAACCATGGGAGTAATTTTTATTTCAGACCAACAATAATGAATGAGTGGACCCGAAACCCTATTTCGCTGGTCAGTGGGCACATGCCTTAACATTACACTACAGCGAATGAAAACTGGACAATTAATCAGTCTATGACAGCAGTGGACAATCAATGTATATATGAAAGCAGTGGACAATCAATGTATATATGAAAGCAGTGGGTAATCACTGCATCAACACTGGACAATCAATGTATGAAAGCAGTGGATAATCATTCTATGGAAACAGTAGACAATCACTGTATGAGTGGACAATCACTGCATGAAAACAGTGGACAATCATTGTTAGATGTATGAAAACAATGGACAATCATAGAATTCTTGCTCAGGTTTATAGTTTTCATTCAGTTCTCTCCACTGAAGTCGCAGTAAGCAATGAAGAAATCACACAAACTAAACATCAAACAAACTAAAACATCACACAAACTAAACAGACAAACTAAACATAAAATAAACTAAACATCAAACAAACGAAATATCAAACTAAACATCAAACAAATTAAACATCAGACAAACGAAACATCAAACTAAACATCAAACAAATTAAACATCAGACAAACGAAACATCAAACTAAACATCAAACAAATGAAACATAACACAAACTAAACATCAGACAAACGAAACATCAAACAAACTTACTGATATTCGGATGTCCAGCACACATTCGAAGTATCTTAATCTCCCTGAATGTGTCCTTCTTGACCTGCTCAACCTGAGTCAGCTCACCTTTCTCTCCACTGATGTCGATGATTTTGACAGCATACTCTGCCCCTGTGGACTTCTCAGTCACTCTTCTGACTGTGCTGCTGATGCCTCTGTTGAATTATAATAGAACCCGGTTAATAAATGATGACGAAGTTATCCTTTTAGATAATTAGCGGTAGCCCTTGACACATGATGATGATGAAGTAATCCTGTTAGATAATTAGCGGTAGCCCTTGACACATGATGATGATGATGTAATCCTTTTAGATAATTAGCGGTAGCCCTTGACACATGATGATGATGAAGTAATGCAGCTAGCTGTTCGCAGGTAGCTATAAGGACAGCCCATAGTCATCAAAACACACTCCCCCATCAGTCTGTTAACAGATATACAAGCCATAGTCCCCATCAGTCTGTTAACAGATATACAAGCCATAGTCCACAAAACACACTCCCCCATCAGTCTGTTAACAGATATACAAGCCATAGTCAACAAAACACACTCCCCCATCAGTCTGTTAACAGATATACAAGCCATAGTCCCCATCAGTCTGTTAACAGATATACAAGCCATAGTCCCCATCAGTCTGTTAACAGATATACAAGCCATAGTCCCCATCAGTCTGTTAACAGATATACAAGCCATAGTCCCCATCAGTCTGTTAACAGATATACAAGCCATAGTCCCCATCAGTCTGTTAACAGATATACAAGCCATAGTCCCCATCAGTCTGTTAACAGATATACAAGCCATAGTCCACATCAGTCTGTTAACAGATATACAAGCCATAGTCAATAAAACACACTCCCCCCATCATTCTGTTAATATATGATCACAGTACTGCTATGAGTGTATATTGTCTATCTCCAGGTGGTGTTGTCATAGCTTCCACACTTGCCGTTGAGCGTAGGTGTTTGTGAAGGAGATGTAGTCTGCGTTCCAGAGCCAGGTGTGTGGCTCTGGTTGAGGTGTAGTCATGTTTATTCAGGATGGTCTTGATGTTGTCTATCCAACTTTTACTAGGTCTGCCCTTGGCTCTGTATCCTGATTTCATCTTGTGAGAAGTTCATCGTAAATCCTCATAAGATGTACAAACTATTTCATCTGTTGTTTCTCTATATATTCGACACATGGTATGATAGCTATTATCTCTCTGATGTTCTCACTGTGCATTTTGTTGAGTCTAGTGACTCCAATAGTCTTCCTTAGACATTTCATTATGCAAGTTTCCACCTTTCTCTTATGTGTAGATGTCAGTTGTCAAGTCTGACATTGGTAGCATAGTGTTGGTATAAATATGCTCTTAATAATTTGTTTATTTACTTCCATGTTGATTTTTGGGTGCAGTATCAGAGGTGGTATGTCACAGCATTTGCCTTTTGACATCTTGTTTCTATCTCTCTATCGAGCCGTCCGTCTTCTGTGAAGATACTTCCTAGGTACTTGAACTCATTGACTTGTTTTATTTTTGTGTTCTCTGTTTGAATGTTTAAAATGCTCTTCCGATCTCTTTATTTGCATAGTTTTTGTCTTTTGTGTGTTAATCCGCATGTTGCATTTATTGCATATTCTTGATAGTGAGTTGATGTGAGTTTGCAGCTTTTCTTCGTCATTATGCTTTGATCATCAGCGAAAATCATTGAGTTGGTTAAATTGTTCATTCACTATTAGGCTTCGTGACAGCCTAGTCCGTGACAGCCTGCCATCAATACTTCCTTTTTTTTGTAGCACAAAAAGGTACGAAAAAAATAAAACTACATGTTTTTTCCCCTTATTTATCGAAAAATGTTTCAAAAGTAAACAATTTATTAGGAGCATAAAAAAGCTTTATTGGGCGGCAACATTTGTCAACACCCCCCCCCCTTTTCTACCTTGTCAATAACTGCCAAACTTTTTAGAACACTCCCCCCCCCCCCAAACAAAAAAAACCACAACAATTTTTTACGTAATTTATGTACAACTCCAAAGTCTAATAGCTTCACTTTTGCGGGATGGTGATGACCAATGAGTCCACAGGTTTGTAAGTGTAACAGGTCTTGCGGTGGCGGCTATTATTAGATCCCGGATTATATTAAATGCCTTGGAATAAATATTAGATACAGTTAATGTGACACTAATACCTGACACACAAACATGTTAATACGTACATCATGTGATCAATCATGTGACTCTTTAGATGGTACAATCACATGATTAGTCATACGATTAGTCATTGACTGAGTCCCTCGTCAATTATACAGTCATGTGGACTCAGAGAAATACCAGTCAAAAGTAACGTTATTGGACATTTCCTCTTGAGTCATTGTGTAAAATTTGAGTCGATCTCTCTATGTGATGTTCCTTTACAGAAGGTTGCTGTCAATGTCATTATATAAGGCTCTCGGTTCTGTGCAAGCGTTCTGTCCACGACATTCTAATGACATATCTATGTATCTTGATAGCCAGTAAAAATAAATTTGTATGATAGTCGATGAGTGAATATGAAGGGGTGTAGATACATCTTCAGTAGGGGCGGGATGTTAATCTTGAAAAGGGTCACTCGTGTCTCCCATCCCATAATCGTCCTGTGTAATTCCCTCTATTTATTAGAAATTTGATGACCGTTCTTGTGTGAAAAATAGTTATAGGCGAATAAAAGTTGGGGTGGGGGTGGGGGGGTGGGTGGTGGTGTTGGTGCCTTACAAGAATCAATGGCCAGGTTTCTACAGAAAAAAAAGCAAAAATTATTAAACGGCAAGAAAAAATTCCGATAAAGACACATATTCCGACACAGCCAACATTCTACGAGTTTGGTGATGACAGCCCCCTATCACTCGATATGCGCACTACACACTGAGTGGGTGATGTCCAGTGCGTTGCACGCAAATCGCTAGATCGGCATCCTTAGTTACAACTTTAAAAAAAAAAATCCCTGAGTAACGGAAACTCAGTGCAGTAACATATGAAATTAAAAAGTTGGACCGTTGTAACGTGATCTGGCCACTGATCCATGTATTGAACCGGGGGTTTATACCCACGTAGTTAGCTAAAGATGCAGACAGGCAAAAACAACATTCAGAAAAATGAAAAATATACTGTGTAATATGACCTTGTCATTAGAGGTGAGAAAGAGAGTTCTGCAGTGCTATATAACCCCTATACTAACATATGGGTGCGAGTCTTGGACAATAGACAAACTGGAAAGTGGGAGATTGGAGGCAACAGAGATGTGGTTCTACAGAAGAATGCTGAGAATACCATGGACTGCCAGAAAAACTAATGTAGAGGTGTTAAAAGAGTTAAATGCGAAACGGACCTTAATCAAGAATATAAGAAAAAGGCAATCTTCTTTTTTTGGCCACTTCATGAGACAGGCAGGTTTAGAAAACATAATCACAACAGGCAAGATTGAAGGCACCAGAGACAGAGGGCGACAACGTGAGAAAATATTAGACAGTTTGACAACCTGGCACGGCAAAGAAACAACAACGACTTTGATACATAATACTGTGGATAGAGAGCTGTGGAGAGCCATGACCGCCTACGCCACCCGGCATGGCACCTGATGATGATGAGTTAGCTAAATTCTTAGTACTAGTCATGCTCTGATTTCCTAGGCAGTATTTAAACATACCCCCTCCCTCAAAGCTACCTACGGCTTTGTCCACAGGAGTGTATAATTTACGATGGACTCGGTGTGGCTCATTAATGTTAACACGACCATCTAGAAACAAGCAAAGAGTATTACGGGATTTGTCACGTCACAGTAGCGGACGGTTGTAAACATTATCGGGATTTCCCTTACAGTACACACACTGTCGTATATTGTCTATCTATGTTTGACAAACGCATCCCACACCAGCTGATGTGCGATGGGCTACATAAGGAAAAATGACTGGACAGAAGAAATGCTTCAATGACTATCTCAAAGTATCTTTAAAGAACTTCAAAAACCGAAGCTACATCCTGTTGGCCTGTCGATCAGAATCGCCCAATATGGGGCAGCAACACCAGCAAAGTAGTTGCTTTCATTGCCGAGAAGCATTAGATCTCGGAGAAAACGTGCTTCCAGAAAAGACAACAAAAAAAACAACCATACTCACAGACGCCCAATTATGATCATATCATACACGTGAAGATCAATACATAAAAGACGGAAACTATGAAAATATGCAGAACACCAAGTCTACTAAACATACAGATAAACAATATAGGAGTAAAACAAGTAACAGAGTTCAAATATCTCGGTAGTATTTTTTTTATAGAAAATGGAAGTCTCGATAGAGAAATAGAGATGAGATGTCAAAAGGCAAATGCAGTAACATACCAACTGTCACCACTACTTCTTCACCCCAAGATCGAGATGGAAGTTAAGAGACAAATGATCTACAGTATATTCCTACCACCACTGTGTTACCGGTGCCAAACCTGGTCTCTCCCATCTTCACATTACAGAAAGATAGTGACATGCGAGATGAAATGCTTGAGGAAAGCTGCCGGGGTCATCAGGCTTGATAGATTATGAAATGAATATATCAGGGAAAGAATAGGTATAATATCTTGTACAGATTACATAGAGAGAGAACAGATCAAGTGGTTTGGCCACATCATTAGAATGAATCACGAAAAGTTGCCCGTACAAGCATATAACCAAATGAGATCAGGGTACAAAGCCAGACCATGGAAAAGATGGATAGAAAACGTCAGGGACATCCTGTACATAGCAAAGCCGAGGCCACACATCTGGCGATAGAACACATCTACGCTTAACGGCAAGAGTGGATCACAAACCACCCGAGGAAAGACAATAGAGTTAGACAATAGACATACACGTGTTTTAAAAGTGGCATGGGATATTCCAGGATTTGACTTTTCAGTAATCACCGCACACACTAGAGAGAGGCAACAACATGCATAAGTCTACAATTTTGTTATCACTGTCTGCAACGGACAGCTAGTATAATTATTATCTGAACCGGTAAAAAAAAATTGGTTCAAGGACGTGATACCCAACTGGACAAGTTTTCACCAGTAACGCTAAAAAAAAACAACATATAGACTAATATTATTGTAAAGAAAATCCCGGAAAGTGTTTGCTTACAACCTCCTGCAAATGTGACGTAGCAAATTCCATAGTTAGTCCATGCTTCTATCTAGATATGACCAGACACCGGTGAATAAGACATACAGAGAAATTGTAAATATTACATGAAATGCACAGTTGGATTATTTCCGTGAATTTCTTTGGTCGGCCTAGGCTATTTTTGGCATACAACTCCATATATATATAAATAGCGACCATCGATAACAGGACAATAATTAACAACGTAACGAATGAAGTACCAAATACTTCTTCAAAAATGTCTTCTACTGCCGCCGGTCTCGATCTAGACAAATCCTTCTCCAGAAAATGGATCATGTGTACTGAGCTACTCATTTTGGCTGATGAAAATGATCCTTAGTTACTTTACGTAGGCTTTGTGTAGATAGAAAATTAAAAGCACGGAACAAAATCGGATCAGCCAAGATAAGTAAGCAACATACACTTGTTATACACATTAGTTTCTTCTTTTCGTGCAACAGGCGGTATATAGGGCAGAGGTTTTGATTATCCACGCGTGGCGATGCGCTGCCCAAGTTCTGGTATGGCCTTACAACTTATTATCTCTCCTTCTTTAAGTATGGTGGTGCTTTTTAGGGTAGTTTTGGGTCTTCCTCTTTTTCTTTTCCACTTAGACGTCCACATAAGGGCTTGCTGATTCAGTCTGTTTTCATTTAGTCTAAAGAACGTGACCCAGGTATTTCCATCTGCGTTTTCTTATAACATTTGAAACATATTCTTGGTGCATTTTATGTCTTAGGTTGCTATTTGTGACGGAATTGCTAAATTGTATGTTCAACAATTTTCGGAGACATTTGTTTTCAAAGCTGTTTAACAGTCCGCAGTCTGTGTTGATTTCCAGCTTTTACTACCATAAGTCAATGATGGAATAACACTGGAGTTGAATAGTTTAAACTTCGTGTTTCATCCTATTTCTTTGGATTTCCAGATGCTCGTTAGTGAGTGTGTCACACATAGATACATTTATATATAACTCATTGTTACAGTTACGAATATATAGTCTATAAGTAACTGTTTATACTGAATTTACATTGGCAGTGACACTGCGTCACATTAATTTTATTTACTGCATGACGTCATCTGTGTGACGTCAATGAACAGCGACTTTATAGACACCCTATATTTTACTGAAATTCCTGGTTCTAAACATATTCCTCATCTTGTTATAGTTTTAGTTTCCTTCACTGTTAAAATTAAATACTTGCCCGTCATTGTTAATTAATACTATATACTTTTACCGTAGTTACTTTCCACTTATTGTTAAAACTATATCGTTCCATGTATTGTTAGACCTAGAAATACTTACTTTCACTATATTGTTAATCTAGAAATACTTACTTTTCTAGTATTGTTATTAAAGTTAGAAATACTTATCGTCCCATATTACAGATAGAAATACTTACTTTCCCAGCAATTCTTTGATTTGGTAATCCCTGAAATGAAGCGAGTATACTACTTCCGCTGAAAGGTCTTCATTTTCGTGGCTGAGGTCATGCAGTTCGTAAAGCAAATCTGGGGGTAATACGGGCAAAGGAGAGTCTGGTGTCATTACCCGTGGAAGATCACTGGTCGAGTGGAGTGAGTATCTGGATTGTCGAGAGGGAGCAACTCCCGTGGAACTTTTAGTGCTACGTGTACCCATTCTGTTCCGCGAGGTTGTAATTTTGTTCCGAGCCATGTTGTGACTGATTATCTGTGAGGAAGTGAGAAATGAAGACGCAGAGTCATGGCAACTTTGATGCGGACTCGAGTGTTCTTTGTTGGAGGTAGATTCACCTGAAGGTGTCTCAAGACTAAGCTGAAAGGTTGATTTTGTTTTCTGTACAAAAGCAACATCCATTTCTGGAAGTATCTCTTGGAGTTGTGGAGTCGATGAAGAGATTATATTTGGAGAAACATCACTAATAGGTACATGAACTGACGTTTCTGCTGAGGATGACATTGTGGACGAAACAACTGTATTAGATGGAGTCTGGTCAGTGTTTATGTTAGCAGAAACTGGTGATAAATCATATTTCTGGGAGGATTGGTCTTGATTTTTTAAACGACCACAATTAGGACAAAGATTCAGATGGTCATCTCGTGCGCTGGAATCACCAGATTTAGTATCCGGATTTACATTGGACCCGGTCATTTCAGAAATGTCTGGTTGAGAAATATTCGATGAGTGTAGATCACGTGATGCTGAATGTTGCACCGGAGGATTAGAAACAATGTTCTGGTACTGATGTGAGGGAATGGAATGTGTAGCATCTGAAGAAGGCGAAAAGGGTACAGAAGATGAACTCTGTTTCAAGTGTGGAGTTTGACCTCTGCAGGAATACTGATTTGGGTTACTACTACTCCGAGGTCTGGTTTGTGGTATGGCCAGACCAAATGACGAAACTAGATTCTCTGCAGACGTTGGTTTCTCTGGGCATGAGCAGAACGGTGGTCGTGTGATGTCGGAAGTTACAATGTCTGGATGCGGCTGAGTCACGCGGTTAACAACATCTATGCTCCTGCAGTTCTGGCACATGTTTAAGACTTCTAATGTGGATATCAACGGCAAAGATGAGTCTAATCCACAGCAGGAACAGCTAGACAGGACATTGGAGTTCACTGCATCGTCAACCATACACTCCATGACGAACAGATTACGAAATATAACACGCTGATTATCCCAACAGTGTTCGATTATCTTTTACGTGAATACATGCCATTAACGTCTGATACGGATGGTATCACTATAACAACCACATCAAACATTATGGGTAAAAAGTACAAGAACTTCAACCCCAAACAACAAACTAGTCATTATCAGTAAACAGTATTTGAAGAGACGAAAGTAATCTAAGCTAGTGTTATCTACCGAAATTATCCATCAACACAATTAAATTGTTCCGTTCAAAATTGGTGAACTTTAACTGGCAGATGAGTAAGTTATGCAAATGAACTTTACAAGTCAATGAATAAAATATACAAGAAATCTGCAGGTCAATGAATAAATTATACTCGATACAGCAAACACGTTGAATACGGATATTATACACAACGATTATTATTTCGGTAGGGTGTTGTTTCCCCGAGACGGGAGCAAAATATCGGTACTGTTTAACTTGAATACATGGTCACGTGGCGACTATGAGAGTTATTGGGTCCCTGGATCTAGGATCAAAGTAAACCTGAAGCCAATCGGAATCCGAATTTTTCAGGATGAAAGGCGAAGATATCGCTACACTCCATTCTCCGGACTTCTTCCTTCTTCTTCAGCGTTCATTCTCAAACTCCCGCTGGATATCTCTTGTAGCAGGACAATGGCCATACTAGATTTCCAGCAGGATGTAGTCCAGAGAATGAAAATGCGTTGTGTCGCTGTTTTATTTTGCGCCAATGGCCTGACACATCCGTCTTTGGCGGAATTCTCCGGAGTACATCCCACTAATCTGAAAGAGTTTGAGAAAGACTCTAATAAAGAAAAAGAATACTATTTTTAATCGTTCGTTCTCAAACTCCCGATGGTTCTGTTGTGGCAGGACAAATGCCCCATTCGGTTTCCAGCAGAATGTAGCGTAGTCCAGAGATTGGAGATTAAACATTTTATTTGTACAACTGACCCCTGACACATTCGACTTCGGTGGCCTAGTAGTGCGATTTTAGCGTGTTGATACTGCACTTTTAATATGGAAGACAACCATGTGAGTAGCTGTGTAAAATAAAAATAGTCAACAGAACCAAGCGTGTGTCGACGCGAGTCATGCGCTATTTCATCATCGACGCCACCTCGTGCAAGACCTAGCTCGCACAACCTGTGCTGTTGCAGGCACAAGACATCGACATTTCTGTCCAACACTGCGACGTTATCGCGAGATAACGTTTAAACGGTACTTGCTAAAACCTCCATTACTCTCACATTGTTTAGTTATACCTTGGAGGCAGTGACCGAACCAAAACCTCTGTTAGATCGTTAGTTCTGTTTTGATGATAAGAAGCTCAAATAACAACCAATGGCCGCGGCTGAAAGAAAGTATTGTATATCTCAAGTAATGAATACCATTTGTTCCACTTTATGTAATTCAATTTCATAAATTATATAAATTGATTTCTCTTTTTTTTTTCGCTCATTAAATGATAACCAACAGGATCATTCGTGCGATTTCCGCCGCGAGTGTGGAAGTACGTTGTACTACCGTTATGCGCAATGTAGGTCTAGTACATCCAATTTTGGCATGTATTGATATATAAATTAGTAGCATTCAGGACGTAGCCATCAACCCATAATTTTTGGCTGTAGTTATTTTCTAGGCAATATAAATACGTTCATTAGTTTGCCATTGCTTTCTGAACGGCTCAAATGGCTGTTGCGAGGATCGAACTCGGTACCGTGGCCGCCACAGACGCGATGTACCAATTCACCACAGAGCCGGTCACAATGTTGAGATATATAAATATATATATATATTTATATATATATATATATATTATATATATATATATATATATATATATATATATATATATATATATATATATATATATATATATATATATATATATATATATATATATATATATATAAACGGAATTTTTTTTCTCCACAGTCTACAAGACCATCCAAACCTTCGTATGCCAACAAAAGACCCACAACCATCAATTTCCAGGAGAACGCATACCCACAAGCCTAAGAACAAATGCTCCAAGTACAACAAACAAACAGTCCTTCTTAGGACTACATCCCAATCACACAATATTTTTTGTCCTTGTCAGGACACGCAGACCAGACCCCATGTCAAACCACCAATCCCTAACAAGACAACCCAGGCCATTGGGCCACAATATACGACCTGATATAACCACAGGAAAACCATTCCACGGTTGAATGCGCGTGTCTGACTCTAACACCAACTAACAAACAAACAATCTCCCACGTTCGCGATTACGAGCTACAAAGTTGCATTACTGTCAACGCAACTCTCGCTACTATCTAGAAACTGATTCTCTGCAATGTCTGATCAGAAAACACCGGAAGTATGTCCCTCACGTTCTAGATGTGGAAAATGACACTTAAACTACACACCACACAATAAAAGATATCCTTCTTCTGAGTTAATTCTCAAATTTCTGCAAATCAGCAGGATGTAGACCGGAGAAGGGAATGCGTTGTTATGGTTCACAGCTCAGCTGCGCCTTTCGGCCAGCCACATTCCACTCAAGCATGATGACTTCTGGGTCACTTAAACCCTATATGGGATGGATGTGACGGCCTACTCCACCCTAATCCAAACTTGAAGATGGAAAAACGTCAACAGACATCAGTATACCTCACCCCCCCCTCCCACCCAACAAAAAAAATACAGGCGAGTATTACAAGTCGATCCACAAGACAAAACGCGATCGTTAAACACGGCATATGATGTCTACCTGTGTGGGTGTAAGGAATAAAGTGCGTGGTGGGTTTACATTGATCAGGAAGTTACATGAATTGATAATCCACATAATCTCAATACACTGAGAATTCGCGTTGGTATAGTTTTGGCATGAGAATTTATTTACGATAGCCCCAACCGCATTGTAATCTTTCGTTACTGCATGTTTTCATGTAAAGACGTGCTTTCTATGGGTTTTGGAAATAAAGGTCGCTTTGCCATAACACACGCCGCGACACGTACAGGAAGGATTTTTATTGTATCTCCAAAGGGAAAAATCATGTCCCAAACAAGGATTGAACCCGGGACCTCAAGGGTCTGAGAACTGCATTCTAACCACACATGCGCGTCACCAATATTGTAAACGAAAGTACAAATACACAGAATTGTAGAAATGGGAGTACGCAGAGGTGAGGATTGAAATAATATGTCCTCTGGAAATATCAGAAAATCCTATTATCAATACCGGACTGGGACTTTGAGTCTGCATACACTTGAATTGCTGCTGGAAAGGAGAGCGGAGCACGTATGGGAGTGTCGCGTGTGCCATGATCTATCTATCAATTGTCATTTCCACTTGTGCCGCTAAGAGTTGTGAGGGAAGATAAAGTCGTCTGTCTTTGGCCATTTGGGGTCGCGTTGGTTATGGTCAGCCGGTTTCTTTGACTGCCTCTACCTAACTAGTTTTTGGTCTTCCTCGTGCCTTGCAACCCGATCTCCGTCGAAGACGGATGTGTCGGGCCATTAGCGCGAATAATACGGCGACACAACGCATTTCCATTCTCTGGACTGCATCCTGCTGGAGATCTAGTAGTACTGCTACAGGAGAGATCCAGCAGGAGTTTGAGAATGAACGCTGAAGAAGAAGTAACCCGATCTTCTGATGTTTATACACGAAGGATTGAATGATTCCATTCTTATAATGTGGCCAGACAACCTGGTTTTCTGTCTCTCGATGTAGTCTAGTCATTTATAAATTATTTTGTGAACACTGAGACATAATGGCGTTATTGTGCTAACGACATTTTGATATGCACACTGCAATAAATAACGCCATCTATCCTACCATTTTGAGAATTATGTCGTATCTCTTTCACACCGTAAAGACTTTCCAATCTTGCCACGCATACTTAGACAACACCACACTAGAGGTTGGATAGTTGACGACCCAGAGATTCATACCTATTCATACAATGTCACTGTGTGATATATAAATGTGTTTGTAAGCTGTTGTTGTATTACATATAGTTAGTTAGTCAGTCCTCAGATAATCATCGGTTGGCACTTCGGACAGATCCATAGATGCTTCGATCTCCGATCTCATATTCAATATGTCTTTCAGCATGTGATAACTGAAGTTCGGTTCTGTGCTGGTTGATAATTCTTCTTTTGATTCCTAGATCTTGCATTTTAGCCATAGATACGGAAGAAGAAAAACTCACCATATCTTCCAACTACATGATTGCGTTCAAAATACCAGCATGGTCCATTGTCCCTGTTGAACTATATAAGGTATCAAATTTATCTGGCCTTGGAGTGATAAGCATATTTTAATAGTGCGCCACTTTGTCAAGACTTATTGTCAACCTTGCCAGAACTTATTGTCCTAAATCTATTGTCAATCTTGTCTGAACTTATTGTCCTCAAATTATTGGCAACCTTTTTTTCAATGACCCCCCCCCCCTCCCCAAAGAATACTAGAGTTGGACAACCTTTTAGATTGTGTGCCAGTTTGAGCTTAGTTGTGTGGCATCATGCCGAAAAACTTTTTAGTCTTGAGAGCTTCAAGTTGTGTTTTCTGAAAATCGATACGTACTAACTGCAACAAAACTGAAATCCGACAGGTAAAACCTGGAACCAGGTAGTGAAGATTTGCTAATCTCTGATCACACATATACACTACCGTTTCGACTAAATAGCCTTTATCAAGAATCATATTAAAAATTTATAAATGTTTTTTTGGTAGAAACGTCGACATATGTGTGCTATCAGTGTTTAGCAAAACTTTATTACCCTGTTCAAAGATGTACGAGATCCTGCGGTGCATTTTCTTTAAACTAAAGATCCACGGGAACCATTAGCATGCATTCCTTTCTGACATCAACTGGGGACGAATGAACACATATGGATCACGCAAGGTAAGTTCAAATACCAGCGTTTTCATATGGTTTTCTCAAAAAAGCACTATTCTTATACCAAAAGAACACCACTAAAATGTCAGCACTGTCCAAAACCAACAATAATTGTAGTACACTTCTGTCATCTATACCATGTGTCATCATTCACATGGCATCCGACTGCACACTGCATTTAAGTCAGGCATGACACGAGCAGACATGTCCTACTGTCAATTTAAAAATCTAACCTCAGATCTATATTTAGTTTGTGCTCCGTGTCGAGACTGGTCGATAGAGCTTGATTGCACAAGTGTCAGACTGAACTATAGCAAGAATTTATGAAAGAAGGACAAGATACCAGGTCAAGAGGGCATGGCAAGTGAAGGCCTTTTATCTCTCATAAGTTTGTTTTTCCGCTTCTCTGGTTGATTTATTCCTCCAACGCATCATCAGCGTTACCACTAAATTTTTGTTGTTGATAGACCCGAAAATGGGCCAAGAATAGCAACGCCGTGTCCTACCAGACATGTCAAAAGAGACGTCTAATGTGAGTTAAACGTGTGATAACTCTAACATATCCCGTTGATCAATGTGACAAAAACATCATGCTGAAGTCGTATCTGCCAGCCGAATATATCGCAGTGAGCTGTAAACCATGACACAACATATACTATTATCTGGACTACTTCCTACCAACCAGCACAAGTTTGACAACAAATGAAAAGAAGAAGCCAAAGTTCGATGTATTGGGCTGAAAGGAGCAGATTAATCGTCATTTACTAAATCGACTTCGGTACACTCCTGGTCTCACTATAAAGACCAGTGCACAGAAAATGCAGATTGTGATTATTTCCGTGAATTTCGTTGGTCAGGTGTGGCTATATTTGGTCACGTCTATAAAAGTTGTTCGCCCATCACAAATGATGATGACTTCTTGTCTCATCCACTTTTGAAAATTCAGTTATCTCCTTGAATAGGGAGTTTGTTGAGGATAACAAGCCATATTCTGGACTCAAATGTCATTGGACAATTCAGGCATGGAATACCTACTGCAGATGGGTTTTTTTTGTCTACCCATAACTTTCTAGCAACTCTCCGTTGTTGAGCTGTTTTCACAAGATGCTGCGACTTTTTTGGACTGTAGATCTCCATGTAATTTCTATTGTGTGCACGTTCTTCACATGTATCTTGGTCTATTTCAAAGGCTTTCGGTGAGGTTTTTAACGAGTTCTTGTAGCACTTCTTTTGACCACCTTGAGATCATGTACAACTGACCATTGAGAAGTATCTGGCAAATAGTGACCACCAACATAGTGAGCTTGCTTGCTATCATTGTGTTACAGCCTGCCAGGTTCGAAATCACGTACGGACAACAACAAAAAACAATCAGATTCGTGATTTCTCGCTTGATGCTACCACTCCTTCAGTCGACTCTAAATAAGTACCTAACGCATGAGTATATCTATCTATTCGCTAAACCCTTTGTTGCCTTTTAGCGTCGGGAGTAGAAGAATTTTCTGGAGATGGCCCTCGTGTGTGCTGAGTATATTGTGGAATTTGTCGCCCCTTTTATTTAGGTGGTCAACCATTTTCGTGGTCGGCCGCTATGTCTGTCTTCACACAAAAGGAATATATATCCTTTTGTGTGAAGTCAGAATATATATATATTTATTTATTTAAAAGAACTTGTATGGTAATAAGAACGGTCCAATACAAGTTGCAAACTATGATAGTTACATGTCCACGCGTTTCATGTTTCTCATTAAGGAAAATTTAGAAATTTTGTTATTCTTGTATAGCGCGACTGACAGATTAGTTAATTAGGGTGGGAAGTGTTAAAGTGAACAACTAAGAGGGATTAAGCGAGCGAGGCACGACTAGAAAAATAACATGTTTTGATAAACAGGATAAGCTTCCCAAACAAGGAGAAAATGTTTACGAAGTGCGCACCTCTGAACGGGATTTTCCATAGCAACATTGTGTTCTATACACGTTCACGACAAATACAGGAGCGTTTCCACCCTTCCCTTTTTCAGATTAGAAACGAGAACTGCGCAAATGGTGATAGCAATCAGATTAGGTATAGATTAAACACAGCGATAAATATATTTTTAATAGGTAAATAAATACGGTAAACAAATACGCACCAAGAAGTGGGAAAAGTACAACACGAAGTAGAGTTGTTTTATAAATCATAAAACCACTGACAAAACGACGTTTCGACAATGGTGCCTTTATTAAGCAAATGATATGATGCTGTAAATGACAAAATGTGGCATTAGTTCAGAAAACAAGAAAATGTGACTGCGGTTTAGGAAGCCTACATGGATTATAATAAAATGGTGAAATTATAGAAAACGATAACATCATATTCTGCCACTTATTAATCACACGCATGGTTGGTTGATAAGCGTATACGGTTTTGTGGTGATGTACGCCACTTTCAGCTATGGTTACATGTTCACCATGGCCTATAAAAAATAGATACGGCACAGCCCATCAGGCAATCCTGTCAGAAAGACCTGCAAATAGCAGGGACTTAGTCCTGATCATATTGGACAAGACTTCTAATAAGAGCTGACATACTGGTTTCAAGGGTACATGTGTTTCCTCTACAAATGATTATTCAGATAACAGTTTGAGAAGACACATGCAAAAATCACTTGTGAGGTGATACTTGATGACCTCATGTTAGATTTTTAGTTCTGAATTTGTATGCGCAGTGTTAAAATCTGTGCCTGGCATTATTTAGCACTCATGCAAAATAAATGGAAAGCTGAACAGGACATATCTTCTTTGTTCATTCTCAGACTCCTGCAGATTAGCAGGATGTACTCCACAGAACAAATTGTGTTGTATCATTGTTTACAAATTAGCTGCGATATCTGCACATTTTGGTCTGACACATCCAGTTTCAGCGTGCCCTCTGTGTCACTTTAAATCTCTATGGGATCTGACAACCAATTCCATTCCATAACTTCATTAGTAACATCATATGACATGCCTTGCAGGTAACGGTGTTGCTATATTGTGTCCCCTTTCCGGCCCAGTAAGACTTGTTTTGAAACATGGCAACATACACAAAAAATATTTTGAATAGCAATTAGTGATTTTTTAAAAAGGATGTAGGTACACTCCAGACATCCCCATATTAGCTCCAGCTATTTCATTACACAGTGAAGGATTATGCATGCATCTTTTGGACAAGATACACTGTGGAGAATGAGTGTTAATTAAGAGAATTGAGGAGTTTGAAATTGCTGAGGGAGATAGTAGAGGATGACTGAGGTGTAGGATGAGAAAGATATACAATGAATGAGCTATGGGAACTATCGTCATACTATCACCTTCTAATGAAAGAAATTAAACTCCTATGGAGATGCCTGGAGTGTGCCATAATCGTTCCAGAAAATCATAAATTGTTAATCACTAAAGAAGATTGGCTCCTAAACAACTTTATAACAGAAAGATGGAGTTTTTGCCTTATAAAGAAACAAAAGCATGGAAAAATTAGCAATTGAAGGCATAGTTACTGGTAACAGAAAAAAAATGTCTGTCCAAGATGATGGACAAGATATTATTTTAAAACAAAAATACAGACCTATCTCACATGTGTTCAGTATACTTATATTATGTCTCTGAAGCATGGACAGCTCACTCAAACCATGAGAGAAGACTTAAAGCCTTTCATCCACAATGTCTCAGTAAAATCATGAGCACTGCACATCATGACAGGGACAGTCACGAATACTTGGGTAATATATCATGTTCAGTTAACATATACCATGGATTATGATGATGAAATATTGCCTTTAGTTGTGACCAGATAGCTCTTTATAGCCTATAGTCTTTCTGACAAAAGCAAAGGTTCTTTTCAAATGTGGAAATGAGCTGGCAACCAGATTCACAAAAGGTCTCAAAGGCATAGTTGTGTAAGGGGGGGGGGGGCGCTTATGGATGTATATTTAGTCATTGAATGGAGACACTATTCCAGTAATACCATGCGCTGCCAGAACACAGCACACACTTCTGGGCCAACTATTTTATCATTCTTCTGTCTGACTTGTTGATCCATCAGCGCTGATGGCAAATCTAGCATTCCACATCAAGTAAGAGCCTGCCTGACAAAAAAAAGGCCATACAATACACAATGTACATATATATGTGTGTGTTCATGTGTAAAGATAGTTCTCATACACAGCTGTGCCAGATCTAACTACACAAAAAAGTGCAAGTTCAAGGCTTTCTATGTAGGCACATACCAGAACCAGGAAATTAGTGACTCATGTCAAGAAACAGACACACCCACCTCCATATCTTCAATGGTATCCAGAATGCTCTAACTTTCCCTCTATTTCAGACAAACTCTGCAGATAAGAGGGGTATATTTGGGGTAGATGGGGCTCAAAACCTACCCGATATCTTCCTTAGAAAATTAGAACATGACATGCAGTACTACGAAGCAAACCACAACAGGGAACACCCCCTCTACTCCAAATGGTTTTACTATACAAATTCAATTGTAAAGTTCAGCTATTTGGCAAATATTTCTATCTAAGTTGGTCATAAAGAACTTGAATTGAAATACAGATTTAAATACATTAGTTCTCTTAGCAGAGATGGTGATTGGTATGATGAAGTCAGATGGATGCAAAACTAATAACATCACTTTTTTGTGGGATTTTTGATTATTGTATTTTTAGGAAAACATCTGGTGGAGGTGTTTACTCTCTACTTTATTAGTTTCTTAGAGCTAAACACTCCCACAAACACACCCCATATATAAGGACTATGGGGACTCTGGAAGGACGAGTTAAAGGCCTCACTGAAAGCCTGTGAAATAAACTAAGATACACAGGAAGACTGAACGAATAGGAAGACTGAACGAATAGGAAGACTGAACGAATAGAGCTACATGGTGCTCTATAATTTTAAAAAAAGCGCACAGCAACAAGTGAAAGGAGGAGAAATGAAGCAGATCAACAGCTGAGAGTAGATAGAAAGTCAAGGATAGATAAAAGACAAGAGAGTAGCTAGAACGTCAAGGATAGATAAAAACAGAGTAGATAGAAAGTCAAGGATAGATTTAAAAAAACAGAGAGTAGCTAGAAAGTCAAGGATAGATAAAAAACAGAGAGTAGCTAGAAAGTCAAGGATAGGTAAAAGACAAGAGAGTAGCTAGACAGTCAAGGATAGATAAAAGACAAGAGAGTAGCTAGAAAGTCAAGGATAGATAAAAAAACAGAGAGTAGCTAGAAAGTCAAGGATAGATAAAAAAAACAGAGAGTAGCTAGAAAGTCAAGGATAGGTAAAAGACAAGAGAGTAGCTAGACAGTCAAGGATAGATAAAAGACAAGAGAGTAGCTAGAAAGTCAAGGATAGATAAAAAAAACAGAGAGTAGCTAGAAAGTCAAGGATAGATAAAAAAAACAGAGAGTAGCTAGAAAGTCAAGGATAGATAAAAGACAAGAGAGTAGCTAGAAAGTCAAGGATAAATAAAAGACAAGAGGGTAGCTAGAAAGTCAAGGATAAACAAAAGACAAGAGAGTAGCTAGAAAGTCAAGGATGGATAAAAAACAGAGAGTAGCTAGAAAGTCAAAGATAGATAAAAAAACAAGAGTAGATAATAAAAAAATAACAATCTACAGTGGTCATCACATGCCCGAACTATAATGATATTTGTAGCCAGAATATAAATCTACAAACTCATAATCATGGACATTACTCTAACTGAATTTCAAAAGTGGATGTAACAAATGGTCACCATCATCATGTATGGACAATCAACCACATATAGACTATATAGTCAAATCCAATTATAGCAACTTGGACTGGACCAACAAAATATTTATATAATAGAAATTCATTATACACAGTATAAACAATAAAGACTAAATATAATTGGTCATTTTGAAAACTTCTGTTAAATAGGGAAATTTATGAACCTATGCAACTATAGAGAGATTCTGCTTTATATATATTGAATACATGTCTATCCTTATTATGAAAGTCCTAATATTCAGGGAAGGAAATTAATATAATCACGATATTAAAAGAAATGCAGAAATTGAACTTTGATTCCTTGAGTAAGTTCTGGCTGGGTAACTACATAAACTAAATTCATTTTGGTTGTGATGGCCCTGGGGATTGCTTTTGGCATGAGCACTTGGACAACCACTTTGATCTCCCCTCCCTAGTTTGGCAAATGATTGAAAATAAGTATATATTAGGGATATCTATAACATAGAGGTTAAGTAATTTGTATCGAAAGAGGTTATGAATTAGACACAGTGAAATGTTACATTGTTTACATTTTTTTGAGATCGATAGAAATTATAGCTTGATATGAGCTGTAATTTGGCTTGTCCAATAGTAAAAGGTAAAGGTAGGTCCCATGGCATCTGCCGTCGGGGATGAAGATAACTCTTCATGTACTAAGCCGCAGCAACTATTAGGTGGGGTGGCCAGTTCCCTTCCTTGCTGTGTTTTACCTTCCCTAACTCATGCGTCAGGTACTCATTTACAGCTGAGTCGACTGGAGGAGTGGTCGTGTCAAGTGAGAAATCACAACCCGGATTTTTTTTTTAAATGTCCGGACGTGGTTTCGAACCTGGCACGCTGTAACCAGATGATAGCAAGCAAGCTCACTATCCACTAGGCTACCGCGCTCCTCAGTAGTAGTGTCCAATAGTAGAGAGGGGTTAAGTAAACAAAGCTTTTATTTTTTTCCCATGCCATTGAGGTATATGATGTTAGACCTGTATATGTTATTGATCCATTGGGGATACGCATGTGGTTGCGTCTGTGGGTCTCACCAATAGCCCACTAGACAAACCACCCATGCAACAGAAAACCTTAGTGGATGACATGCCGTTATATTGAGGTTATCTTTTTATAGAAACTTCATGGCACGTCATCTATACAATTATGCTTTTATTTTGTTGTTGAAATGTGTTTCATGTTTACTTGAATATATATGTATATATGTATGCACCTTTTGTGGTTGGGAGGGAGCCAGAGATGTACTGTGCAGCACTGGGGAGGAGGAAACTGACCACGTTTTTTCCTATGGCTGAGACCCATCATAGGGGCACAGTGACTACGGACGTGACAATCCTTTTGACGTGAACATTTGCTTTCATGCCTGGAGCAATAGAGAAGTTCGGCATAGCCAGTAGTCAATTGGTGGCGGGGAATGAGCACAGTGAACCATATCTTAGCTACAGTGGCTGGGAGCAGTGCATAGGTTGAAACCTACCTTCCTGGAGGTGTGATAGTTATTCTCTGTCTCAGTTTCCCCGGGGTGGGCAGAAAATCCACAGACTTCCCAGAAATATAATGCCATTGAGTCAAAGGGCATGAGCCCATGGACCGCTGGAACAGTAACCAACAAACCAAACCAACCCTTGGGGATGAAGTGGTCAACAGCAAGCCTGCCACCGTTACTGTCCCAGAAGATGTGGTACCCATTTCCTTAGGTTGGGCTGATGTAGGAGCCGTTAGTGATTTTAAAATAGTTCCGGTTGTACCGAAAATTTAACCTAGGATCACAAAGAAGGAAGCCAATTCACTAACAACTGAGCTGCTGCTGTCCCTTATAGGGTAGAGTATAAATGGGAAACTCTGCAATGAAATCAATCCGCTAAGTCTTTAAAGGCCCCCCCAATACCGTTTTATATATATTATAATATATATATATATTGTGTGTGTGTCACCAAAGTCCACATAACTCAGTTTAACACGGTTTGATATAACAATAATAGACTCACGTCTCAGGTTGTACAATCCTGTGTCGGCAACGAAAAATTAAATACTATAATACCCTAGTTAACAAACGATGCAACCTGAGACTATTTCAAAAAATAAATAAACCGGCAACAAGCAGAAGAGAGGAGAAAATGCCACAAAGTACATCTTGGCAAGTAGGCTATACTAAACAGTTGGGCCTATATAGTATAGACACCAGTATAAACGGAAATTTACCAGCGTATCCCGTGTAGGGTTTCCCCATACTCGATATTCTAACATTTACATTATCATAAATAGTCTTAAATCACCAATTGACCGTAGGCCTAAAGTAAAGCGAAAGACTTCCAATTACTAAACACAAACCTAAATTAAAACAGACGTGCTATTTTGTGATTATTCTACTATATATTATATTGACTAAATTCGTTTTCACAATTTTGTTTACTATGATAGTAGGACCCTTCACAGTTTGGTAATTACACTACATATACAATAAAATAAATAGATAACTAACTACAGACACACTACACATTAAATGACCACATTGATTATCTTATGAACGTACGTTCGCCATCGCCAGTAAACCTAAATTGGTCTAAATTCGTGTTCACAATTTCATTTAGGTATACACAGCGGATAAACACAATTATGGTTTAATATGTAGTTATTACAGATTATAACTTATACTCGTGTTCACAATCCAGACGTGATGAATTCGTTAGCCAAACTCCAGTTTATGAATGAACAGTGAACATTGACAGAGCCTACACACAACAAAACGTACTGCTCCACTGTGCCTGCGACATATATTTGCGTGACCCGGATTACGTCCCGGCATCCAATCGAGTCCCTAGTGAGATAACGGCATTGTGGACTAACTATCAAAAGTGACGCTCTTTGATTTTTTCCCGTGATTTTCATTGGTCACTTTGTGTCAACAGCCAATGAAAATAACGGAAAAAATTGAATAGCGTAAATATTGAAAGACCATACAGTAGAGTTTATACGACTTTAAAATTACATGGGACTCTAGCTTACACGCATCAAGTCTTTGACAACGCCTCTGTGTTTATCATATTTTATTTTTGGTCACTCGACACGCCTGCACATGCGAATTTTCGGTTTACTGAATGGATATAGTGTATTATATTAAAATATATATTGAGCAGTCATGGGTGGAGGAAGTTAGATACACGACAAAGGTTTATTGAGAATCATAGGCATATAACGATATAACTGAACTAATGTGGGCGCTACATTACAGTAAGCTAGATGGATTTGGCATTGTCCAACAGCGCGCATTACATAATGGTATAAATGGCAAACTTTAATATATTGAAAGGACATGGAGATGGACATTCAGTGTCGAGAAACTATTCTTCTTCTGCGTTCGTTCTCAAAATACTGTAGATTAGCAGGAACTAGTCCGAACAACAGAATTTATTTTGTCATGGATTACAGCTTAGCTGCGATTATGCGTCTTTTGGCTTGACACATCCGACTTCAACATAGCTTTTGGGTTACTTTGACTATCTATAAAAATGGGGCAACCAACTCTACCCCCACAGATCCTTAGTCGATCCCTACGACATTAGTGATAGGTAACAGTGATGCTATTCTTTGTTTTTCTCTTGAACCCAGGGTGATTTACCTTATCATCATCATAATCAGGTGCCATGCCGGGTGGCGTAGGCGGTCATGGCTCTCAACAGCTTTCTGTCCACAGTATTATGTATCAAAGTCGTTGTTGTTTTTTTACCGTGCCAGGTTGTCAAACTGTCTAATATGTTCTCACGTTGTCGCCCTCTGTCTCTGGTGCCTTCAATCTTGCCTGTTGTGATTATGTTCTCTAAACCTGCCTGTCTCATGAAGTGGCCAAAAAAAAAAAGATTGCCTTTTTCTTATATTGTTGATTAAGGTCCGTTTCGCTTTTAACACCTCTACATTAGTTTTTCTGGCAGTCCATGGTATTCTCAGCATTCTTCTGTAGAACCACATCTCTGTTGCCTCCAATCTCCCTCCATTTTACCTTCTATAGAATGAAATATCCAATCCCAATTAGTCGCCTCTTACGATTAGCATTCTTTGGTCCCCTTTATGGTCCCGGTTTAACAGCCACTTAAATAGATTAAGACTGGTTGCATCCCCTACGTGTCCGTGTGTGCAGGTAGCACTGAGCTTGGGACATATCCTGCAAGACTGCCCTATGCTAAACCAGTTAAGGGACGTGCGCTGATTCACAAAGACAAACATCAACCGAATTCTCTATATTGACACTGTTCTGCTGTCAAATACAGCAATATTTATCCAAGAAAACCGAACCTGCTGTGCAGACATTTTCAACGGTATGTGACTCTTGATGAGGTTTCAAATACAGCAACATTTATCAAGAAAACCAGACTTGCTATGTATATATGTTAAACTGCGTACGAGAAGACAGCCACCGGCAACAAACCGACTATGAGACTCCCTCAAAATGAAGGAAAGGAGTGACAGCAAGTACTTCCGTGAGCCCAAACACCATTATCCAAAATGGCTGCATTTAAGTTAACACTGGAATGACTTCGGAACGGAATGAGCTGTGTTATGGTTTACACGTTGACTGCGATGTCTGTACTCTATACCTGACACATTCGACTGCAGTGTTTTAATGGCACCTTTTATCTTTTGTGGCAGAGTTGGACAACCTCTGTTTGTACCCGACACATTTGACTGTAGTGTTTTTGTGGGCATTTTATCTTTTGTGAAAGAGTTGGACAACCTTTGTACATCTGGTGGATGTATTTAACTTTTCTGGCATATTATGGGGACACAGGGCTTGTTTAGTCTCTCAGAGCTTCGAGCAAGCCCGTAGATATTGGAAGAGGGGATTTAAACCCCACCTCCAGAAAATAAGAACATGACTATTACCTTAGCCAAAAGGTGGGTAACCACCCCCACCTCCCCAAAGATACTTTTCAAAAAGGGTCATTAAAAATCTAATGAAAAGGAGGGCACTGCAATAAAATAGGAAATCCCCACCCCCCAAGAGTATCGACGGCCTTGGCTCCAGTTAAGTGTTTACTGAGGTCGGGGACCGGTTAATGTAATATCTTTTTTTGAAGGAAAATTTTGCGGGTCAGAATCAAATCGCAGGGCCGGATTTATCCCGAGAGCTATATTTGTATTTTGTGGGAGTTTGACAATTACAGCAGAAATGTAGAGGAGAATACAGGCTTTTGAAAATAAATATTACAGACAAATATGTACTTAAGAAACATGTTACAGACAAATAACACGTATCCGTTATACAGAACATACAACCAACTAATACGTGAGAAACATGTTACAGACAAATATCACGTATCCGTTATACAGAACATACAACCAACATATACGTGAGAAACATGTTACAGACAAATATCACGTATCCGTTATACAGAACATAAAACCAACATATACGTGAGAAACATGTTACAGACAAATATCACGTATCCGTTATACAGAACATAAAACCAACATGTACGTGAGAAACATGTTACAGACAAATATCACGTATCCGTTATACAGAACATAAAACCAACATATACGTGAGAAACATGTTACAGACAAATATCACGTATCCGTTATACAGAACATAAAACCAACATATACGTGAGAAACATGTTACAGACAAATATCACGTATCCGTTATACAGAACATACAACCAACTAATACGTGAGAAACATGTTACAGACAAATATCACGTATCCGTTATACAGAACATAAAACCAACATGTACGTGAGAAACAAAATATATGCTCTTGCAGGTCAACATCTCATGCCTACATCTCATGGCAGTGGTGCCCGGTGAAAACTTAAGTGGTTTGATCACGTGATGAGTTACTATTCCCTTCCAAAATTATATTAACAAGGAACAGTTGCGGGAGTAGAGGAGGTAAAAGTGTCATGTGACGTATTCCTTCCAGAACGTTGTCATCCCAATGAACTCTCTGAACCTCTCTCTGTTTTGGGCGATGTGGCTTGCATTTTCTAGCGATGTATTCATGTTATCTTTAATGTCGTCAGTCCATCGTCTTCTTGGTCTGCCCTTTCTCCTCCAGCCAGGTACTCTTCCCTCCATTATTTGTCTTTATAAACAGTTGTGTCTCTTTATATGACCAAACAGGCGTAATTTCTTTTTGTTATTGTGTTTAGTAACCAAAACTCTGGAATCTTCAATGTGTTTATAATATCTGAGTTTCTGATTTTTTCCTTCCATGATATAACAAGTAAGTATGTATTGATAATATTAAAGGCTGAACAGGATAAGATTCTCCATACTTAAAAAAAATATTTGAGAACAGAAAGGAATAGCGATATGTCTGTGTTGATATTTCCAGAGTGACACCCCCTACGATCCTGAAGGGGTATGTTTCCAGAGTGACACCCCCTACGACCCTGAAGGGGTATGTTTCCAGAGTGACACCCCCTACGACCCTGAAGGGGTATGTTTCCAGAGTGACACCCCCTACGACCCTGAAGGGGTATGTTTCCAGAGTGACACCCTACGACCCTGAAGGGGTATGTTTCCAGAGTGACACCCCCTACGACCCTGAAGGGGTATGTTTCCAGAGTGACACCCCCTACGACCCTGAAGGGGTATGTTTCCAGAGTGACACCCCCTACGACCCTGAAGGGGTATGTGTTTAATGATGATCTGTCCACCCTGGATAGAGCAGCAAACCTGAGATCAAAAGCCTAATCAGTCGCCTCTTACCACATACATGTCAATGCGTTACTGCTACATATATATGTACTTAAAAGAGAATTCAGAAAAAGCGATGCGATATTAAAACAATCATCAAGTGCCGTCTCTGCAACGAAGGTTGGCTGCAACAGACATCCAATATCCCCCGTCTCTTGTCTTGGTTCAAGTTGTTTAACTCCAACATCATCCCTATTCTATCATATGGGTGCGAAAGTTGGAAAGCCACAAAAGCCACAGATAAAAGACTCGACTCCTTTGAAAACAAATGCCTACGTACCATTCTGAACGTTAAGTGGAGTGACTTTAAATCTAACACTACTATAAGAGAGGAAAGCAAACAAACCTATATATCTTCCTTCATTAGACAAAGGCTTTTTACTTACATCGGCCATGTTCTCAGAATGAACAGCCTAAGAATTCCCCAGCAATCACTATATTGGGTGCCACCTGGAGTAAGAAGAAGAGGGAGACCCAGAGAAACTCTACGAAGAACCATTAATAGAGAAGGCATGTCAATGAACCTAAACAACACGCAAGAATTGAAAGACCTGGCAACACAAAGACAGAAATGGAAGGCTATGGTTTCTGCCCTATGCGCCACCTATGGCCCTGGAGGAACATAACATAACATAACTTGTCTTGGTGGTGCACTCTGGTAGACTGTAACCTGTCCATCTTGTGATGTTACTCTCCCACTTGTATCTATATCTACTTCTTGCTCGCTTCCCTTTGATTTAAGTAAGGTCTTCAATAAGATATCATGTTTTTTAATGTGTCCACAATGTTTTATTTGCCTGATCTTTATTTCTCTTAGTAATTCTTTCTTCATATTAAGTGTTTTTAGTATCTCTTTGTTTGTTTTCTTCTCCTACCTTGTTTTGTTCTCCCTATTGATATATCCACATCTCAAAGGCATCAATTCTGTCTTCTAATTGTTTATAGTCATATCAATTCTACAATACATACAAAACCAACAGATACAATGGTTTGGTCATCTGGAAAGAATGCCTTGTGATTCATTAGTTTATAAACCATATACGAAGAGAGGAGAAGCAGAAAGAAGACCTTGAGTACGCTGGATCGACAACATCAAAGAGACTTTACACGAACACCAAATAACATTATCTGAAGCTGCCAGAAAAGCGAGAACAAGAACATTGTATCTCCCTCGACACCCGTAAAGGGTAAAGAGGAACGAAAGAAGAAGAAGAATTGTTTATATTAAAACAATACCACAGTTCAATGTCGATAATGCCAAATACAAATAATCTTTCACCCTGGATAACGAATCTCGTCTCTCGGTCATAGCGACATTATAAGACGTAAGAACAACCCACTGACCTAGATAACTGTATCACTGTACAAACAGTATCAATGGTTCACAAAATTGTAAAGATTATAAGCCACCAACGGAGCCCATTATCAATTATGTTGTTGGTCTATAAAATGTGATGATGGCCAATCATCGTCCATCAAATATTCTTTATATTTGGTGAGTTTGCAGAAGGGCAAACGTTTTCAAGGTGGTTACAAGAAGCTGTACAAGGACTCCACTGAAAGACTGTGAAATAAAACAAGATACATGGGAAGAATCTGCACGAAATATAAGGAGTTCTACAGTAAGAAAAGGCACATTATCTTGTGAAAAGAGAAGGAATGTAGCAGTTCTGTCTCTGACAGTAGCTAGAAAGTCAGGGATAGACCAAACTACAATCTATAAAGGTCATTCCATGCCCGAACAGTTCAGGATATTTGCAGCCAGAATAGGGATTATTGTAAACGAACTCATAGTCACGGACATAACTGTAACTGAATTTCAAAAGTGGATGTAACAAAAATGGCTCGTCAATTATACAGTCCTGTGCACTCATTTATTCATCCTTCAAAAGTATCACTATTTTATTTATTCTCATGATTTTCATTGGTCACTTTGTGTACACTTATGTACCGACACCAATGAAAATTACTGGAAAAATCTACTAGTGTGACTGTTGAAAGAGTGATTTTGATGAGCCCATAAGGCTGTATAATTCACGAAATATCGTCATCAGTTTATGTTATAGAACAATAGGCACAAAGTCTGGACATCATACGATCGCTTCACAATTAAGGAGTCTGGTGACAATTAAGGAGTCTGGTGACAATTAAGGAGACTGGTCACAATTAAGGAGTCTAGTGACAATTAAGGAGACTGGTCACAATTAAGGAGTCTGGTCACAATTAAGGAGACTGGTCACAACTAAGGAGTCTGGTCACAATTAAGGAGTCTGGTCATAATTAAGGAGTCTGGTCATAATTAAGGAGTCTGGTCATAATTAAGGAGTCTGGTCATAATTAAGGAGTCTGGTCATAATTAAGGAGTCTGGTCACAATTAAGGAGTCTGGTCACAATTAAGGAGGCTGTCCCATTCTATAGAGGGTCAAAGTGACCCATATGTCATGCTGAGGTCAGATATGTTAGGACAGGCGCAGACATCGCAGCGGAGCTGCAAACCACGATGCAACACACTCCATTGTCTGGAATATATTCTAATCTGCAGGAGTTTGAGAACAAACTCAGAAGGACCTTTAAACGAAACGTCTAAAAAAACCACTTCCATGGGCTTTAAGAAGGTCCTTTTGGCCCCTCCTTCACAAAAAAGACCCAATCTGGCTCATGGGTTCAACACTATTACCTCGCGACTGGTATAAGCATATCCTGTTTCTGTCACTCACTACCGTTCTGATCTATACACAGTACTTTTAAAAGGGCAACATCTGCAATATATATATATATATATCTATATATTAATCTTAGTTCTGGTACTATAATTGGCACATTACCAAACTGTATAATATTTCAGAACACACTATGCACTTTAATCATGTGCAACATTACCTATAGTCTTTAGTACACGACGCTGATCACATTCTCCCCCCCCCCTCTCCAAGGGACCACATCGGGGGAAAAATTGGACAATTTGAACGTGTTGGGAGGGTGGTAAATATCTATTAACTAACCTCAAAACTCTCTGTCTCCGGAGATTTTCCTACCGTATTGTATTTAGAGGTAATTATAATAATGGAAGTTTTAGCGGCTTATTGACAGTGGTAGCCATTTTAGCAGGTTGTTAAAAATTAGTTTAAAAAAAGTTGATGTGGTTTTTTTTTAAATTCAGGGGAAGGAACTCAGATAATATGGTCTGAAAGAGGTAAACTGGATTTTTTTTTTAAAACAGTCTAAGAACCTCTATTCTTTAGCAATGACAATTCATATGAACTATATGCACTCGGGTACAAATAGATACGCTCTGGATAAATATAAACATAAATCATAACAGAGCAAAAATTAACACTCATATGAAATCGTAATTAAAATTAACACTCATGGGAAGTCATAACAGAGCAAAAATTGACACTCAAGACAAATTATAACATCAAAAATAATACTCAGCAGAAATCATAATAAAACAAATATTGAAGCTCAAGCCAGATTATAATTGAAAAAAATTAACATGAAGACAAATCATAACAGAACAAAATTAACACCCATGAGAAATCATAGCAGAAGAAAAATTAACTCATAACATAACAGAAAGTGATGCTCATGACAAAAGAAATAACAAAAAATTAACACCCATGACAAATCATAGCAGAACAAACATTAACTGATAACATAACAGAAATGGATGCTCATGACAAAGAAACAACAATAACACTTACGTGCCAAGAATCTCTTTTGGTTCATATCGAGCATAAAACTCCTTAGCCTGGTCTCGAGACGGCAGGTCATCAGTTTCTTCCTTAATCACCGTCATTTCTGCACACAGATTTGTTGTCACTTCCCAAAGCAAAACCGCCTTTATATTTCTCTACTGAAGTTTGCAAGAACAAATGAACAACAAAAGTGATCCTCGAATTCAAAAGTTTTGTCTGATCATGAAATGAAAATATTTCATGATTATGTCACACAGTTTATTTTCTGTTAATAAATATAAATGCATGCAGGGACTTATAATCAAACATGACATGAGGAAATAATAGGATTACCTATGAGAATGGCTGGTAAATATGTACAGTGAGCTATGGGAACATTCAGCAAGCATACGCTATTGTGAAAAAAAATGGAAAACTGGTACAGAATCTGTGTCTACGATATGAATGTTAGTTCTGTACTTAAGAGGCTTTTGAGATCTGAATATCAGATCTGTAATCAGCAGAATTCAAGATCTGACATTTATATCCTGATATTTTTTTGGAGGCTGGATCTGAAATTGAAAAACAAGAAAAATACAAGTCAACAATTGTGTATGCATAATCGCAACCATTAAAAAAGCACCAGTATATTTTTACATGAGCCGCTGCTTGTGTTGAATTAAAAGTAACGGAAATTATTTTTTCACATTTATAAACCATTTGCTGATTCTTCTACTTCTTCTTCTTCTTCTGCGTTCGTTCTCAAACTCCTGCAGATTAGCAGAATGTAAACGGAGAACGGAATGCGTTGTCATGGTTTACAGCATTGCTGCGATATCTGCACTTTCGGCCTGACACATCCGACTTCAGCATGGCTTTGGGTCACTGACCATATATGGGATGGGACAGCCAACTCCATCCCATAACCTCCTCAGTCGCCTCTTATGACATGCATGGAAGGTAAACAGTGTTGCTATTCTTTGCTCCCCTTTTCGGGCTCAAATCTGCAGTATTTAAAAAAAATAAAACTGGAGCTCATCTAGTTCCTTTATGTGCATGATGCGCAATACTGGGTTCTCTGGATGTTGCACCACAAAGGAAAACATTTTACCAATGAAATGCTGTGGGGTTTCCACAAAAAGAAAGCCTCATTATATTATTACATCCAATAAGATTTTACTGTTGCATGATTGTTAATCTGATATAAAGTAGAGATGTGTGCAGGTGTTCAGGAGCCATTGCTTTCAATAGTGAAACAACGAAAACTAGCATGGTTCGGACATGTATGCAGGCACGATTCCTGTCAAAAACAAAACTGCAGGGAACTGTCGAGGGTGGAAGAAGCAGAGGAGGGAAAATAAAGGCATGGACAGACAACATCAAGGAATGGACAGGGCAAGATATGCCCACACTTATCCGCATCGCTGAGGATAGAATTCGCTGGAGGACTCTATGTGCTGAGGCATCCAATGTGGTACCCCTACGGCCCTGAAGGGTTATGGGTTTATTGATTGATTGATTGAATCTGATACACCAATAGTGAAATCTTCTGACCTTTCGCATGTCATTTACTGAGAAATTCTAAGTCCCTTCTGCGCTTAATATGGTGCATAGAGCAGAAACCACAGCTCTCCTGTTGGAGATATGTGATGCTACTTTATGTAATTCTTGAATGTTAAGACCTATAGACATACACTTTGATGGTTGTTCTGCGAAGAACGTAATCTGAGAGTTTACCTTTGCATAATGGTTGGTCTGAGAGATCAATCATGAGACCTTCAGTATGCGGGGCCTATTGATATTAACAAACAAGCAAGCACAAAGTAATCTAGGAATTATTCCTAACATGAGAGTGGAAGACTTATATAACATATTTTATATAGATTTGTAACAGAAGAAGAAGAGCAGACTGAAAGAGATGTATATAATGTATATCTACAAAAATGATATAAATTGGTATGACAAGGGGTAAGGGAAGAAGATGTTTCTCTCTAGAAAGATCAAATCATCACCAAGTGACATATTCTTTCCAGAACGTAGTCTTTCCTATGGATCTCTTGAATTCTCCGCGGTCTTTAGCAAGTTGCCCTACATCTTCCAGTGACATGCGCAGGCATTCTTAAATGTCTTTTGTCCATTGGCGTCTTGGTCAGCCTTTGCCCCTGTTGCCTTCTATCATCCTCTCCAGTAACACTCTCTCCATGCCGTCATGTCTCTTAATATGACCGAAAAAGCTAGCTTTTTCTTTAATATTGTGTTCAGAAGCCAGCCTCGCTAATTCCAATACGAATTATTCACCACATCCATAGAAAATTTCTTAAGTTTTCTGTTGCTTTAATCACATAATCAATATTTCTTCTACTTCTGTGTTCATTCTCAAACTCCTCTAAATTAGCAGGATGTAGTCCAGAGAACAGAATGTGCTTGGTTTACAGCTTTCCTGGGATATCTGCATCTTTTTGCCTGATATATCTGACTACAGTATGGTCTCTGGATCACTTTGACCCTCTATAAAAGGATCCTATCACCTTTGAAGGAGCTCAAATAAATTGTGAAGAAAACCCAACATACGGTACCTAGGTGTTCAGCTGGACAGGAGGCTAACCTTCAACATACCTAGGTGTTCAGCTGGACAGGAGGCTAACCTTCAACATACCTAGATGTTCAGCTGGACAGGAGGCTAACCTTCACTGGACAGGAGGCTAACCTTCAACATACCTAGGTGTTCAGCTGGACAGGAGGCTAACCTTCAACATACCTAGGTGTTCAGCTGGACAGGAGGCTAACCTTCAACATACCTAGGTGTTCAGCTGGACAGGAGGCTAACCTTCAACATACCTAGGTGTTCAGCTGGACAGGAGGCTAACCTTCAACATACCTAGGTGTTCAGCTGGACAGGAGGCTAACCTTCACTGGACAGGAGGCTAACCTTCAACATACCTAGGTGTTCAGCTGGACAGGAGGCTAACCTTCACTGGATAGGAGGCTAACCTTCACTGGACAGGAGGCTAACCTTCAACATACCTAGGTGTTCAGCTGGACAGGAGGCTAACCTTCACTGGACAGGAGGCTAACCTTCACTGGACAGGAGGCTAACCTTCAACATACCTAGGTGTTCAGCTGGACAGGAGGCTAACCTTCACTGGACAGGAGGCTAACCTTCAACATACCTAGGTGTTCAGCTGGACAGGAGGCTAACCTTCACTGGACAGGAGGCTAACCTTCAACATACCTAGGTGTTCAGCTGGACAGGAGGCTAACCTTCACTGGACAGGAGGCTAACCTTCACTGGACAGGAGGCTAACCTTCAACATACCTAGGTGTTCAGCTGGACAGGAGGCTAACCTTCAACATACCTAGGTGTTCAGCTGGACAGGAGGCTAACCTTCACTGGACAGGAGGCTAACCTTCAACATACCTAGATGTTCAGCTGGACAGGAGGCTAACCTTCAACATACCTAGGTGTTCAGCTGGACAGGAGGCTAACCTTCAACATACCTAGGTGTTCAGCTGGACAGGAGGCTAACCTTCAACATACCTAGATGTTCAGCTGGACAGGAGGCTAACCTTCACTGGGCAGGAGGCTAACCTTCACTGGGCAGGAGGCTAACCTTCACTGGACAGGAGGCTAACCTTCACTGGGCAGGAGGCTAACCTTCACTGGACAGGAGGCTAACCTTCAACATACCTAGGTGTTCAGCTGGACAGGAGGCTAACCTTCACTGGGCAGGAGGCTAACATTGAACAACTTTATTAACAATATCACAGAAAAAGCATCTAATAGGCTGAACTGGCTAAAGCGGCGTGTAAGTACATCCTGGGGAGCAGACAAGACAACACTTAGACATGCATACATACGATACATCAGATCCATATTAGACTATAATCTCCCCTGGCAGGCCACATCATCAAAAAAGCTCTTGCACAGAGTAAAAAGCCAGAACCTCTGCTTCATTTGTGGTGGCATGAGATCAACACCAACAGCTGTCTGTGAAATTAATGCAAACTCAGATGCCACTAGACATTAGAAGAGATAAGGCAACTATAGAAGCTGTGGAAAGATACAAGTGACTCCAAAAAAACATCTTAACAAAGAAGTAGTCAACAAATGGTCATGCAAAACAAGAATAAAACAGAAATCCCCAGTACAGCTAGCAGAAGAAACATCACCTTCATGAAGATAGAGAGGAATTTGAAAGATCATCAAATACCACCACCCCCTTTCCCTCACCCCACAAATGCATCCCTCATACTGCCCAAAATAAACAATACACTGATTGACAAGTCAGTAACCAAGGCAACAAACTAAAACACCATCAAGTCCATTGCACTAGAGACTGTTTACTACTACCCCAAGGACTTGATCCAAGCATACACAGACGGGTCAGCCTTAAAAGCCACAACCAATGCAGGCTATGGCTCTCTCATAATCCTCCCCGACAAAACATCAATAGAGTTATTATGCTCCTTGTGGAGAGTTCTGCAGCAACTATGATGCAGAGATGAAAGCAATATCAGCAACTATGATGCAGAGATGAAAGCAATATCAGCAACTATGAAGCAGAGATTAAAGCAATATCAGCAACACTCTCATACATCACCACCAAATACAAAAAATGATGCAACATGTCAAAAAACCTAGTAATATTCACAACCTGTTTGCTCTACAAGCTCTTGAAAACTGGAATCCAACAGCAGAGAAAACTATAAGCAACATACTTCAAGCTACAAAGATACTTACGTCCTATGACATCAATACTACACTACATTGGATACCAGGCCACACAGGTATCAGCAGGAATGAAAGTGCTGATAAACTGGCATGTATGCGCCAACCTGGAATTCCCACCAACCTTAGAACAGCTCAACACATTATCCGCAACAACTGTAAACAATAATGGATGGACCACTGGCTCAAAGGGAAGATTGATTAAACAGAAGAAGAACATGTGGCAGTGGTCACTAAACAATTACAAAGAGTTATTGATGCCCTAGCTGTGTGGGTAGATGGATGGTGTGTCAGTATTGACACAGATGGGTGCAGCGCTGCACTCTTTGCCCTCTCGCCAATGCAAAGGACTGGTGTTGTCGAGATAGATGGAGAGACAGACGGCCAACGTGCCGTGGAGTTGCTTTTGATGATGGGTTGACATGGAGGTGACACATGGACAGGGTGACAACAAGGGCCAGGGGGAAGCTGGCTGTCCTGAGAAGGTAGGACCCCATGGGGATCCGGTGGAAATGTGCTACATTGGGGTTCACATGTGGGGCATAAGACTGCATCTGGAATATGATCAGCTGCATGGTGCCCTGCATCAAACACCACATTACAGGCTATAGATGGCGTACAAGTCCAGGAACTTGGGATGATGATGGTAGTGGTGAAATCGGCGCCCATGGTGAAGATGCAGAAAATGGGTAGAATGCAGAGACACAAGTGTGCCAATACAGGCAGAGAAGTTTCAGTGTATGCCAGGTTATCCAATGAAGGAATGATTCCAAAATCTAGCAATGGGGTCAATGAAAAGAAGAAGAAGTTTTATCCACCAAGTTAAATGACTCCAAAGACAACTTACAGACCTACCTGAAGTTGACAGCCCCTTAAGGTCTGTACCAGAACAAACCCTTTGGAGTGAGAGGTATGGAATACCAATATACATTCAAACCCACGTGAAAGCAATACTAAGTGAGGACGAACAGAACAATGTGCAACGAAGGACAGTCACCCTCAGTTTCCTGGATGAGGAATATCTATGGGACATGTGGGTCAGGTGGCTGTGCAGTGGATGCCCACTTGCTGTGGAGTGCCAGGAAGTGAAAGGACAGACTGGCTGGGTGGGGAGAGTGCTTCAGGGGTCAACCAGATATGCCAATCGCCTGCTGTCGAAGGAAGCTGATGATCAAGTAAATAAGAAAGTCACAAACATCAGTACAAGATGACTATCACATTATGAACAGATCAGAACAAGTTGTCCTACGCCTCAGAATGGAGCACAGTCGATTCTGCAGCCACATTTGTACACAAAGTTCAAGATTGGCAACACAGCCATGTCTACATATGGACAGGCAGCATCAAGTGCCAGACATATACTTCGGGAGTGTTCTGAGTGTGAAATACAGAGGCAGACATATTGGCCAGAGATAACAACACTGGAATCAAAGCTCTATGGACCACTGTGTGAACTACAAAAGACAGTGAGTTTTATTCAGGAGACAGAATTACAGACATAGACATGTTTCAAATGAACAAAAAAGTAGAACAACAGAAGGAAAAAAGCACCACCAAAGTAAATTCCTTGAAGTATAGATGGGGCATGAGTTGGGTAGTCCAGCCAATAGAGGCTGGAAACTAAGATTGATCAGGCCTACATCAAGTGGGCCCAAGCAAGCACAATTGCTGAAGTCGGAGATACCAGGCCAAGAGCACCAGCAACCATGGAATCACACAACATGATTAGATAACATATCTTCACAACAACAAAGAATCTGAATAAAAAGGCTAAATGAAACGGTTGAAAAGATGTAGAGGACTGACTTCATTATACTCTGGTTACTCCATATTGTATTCACCAATCTCAAAGGAAGCTACAAGTCGCCTGCTGAGAATACCATTTACATCACAGAACTTAGTAACTTCAAGTGATAATCCAGGGAATCTAAAAAAGAATTACCGGTAACTTTATCAACAAGAGGTGTTCAAACCCATGTCTCCTTGAGCACAACATGATCGGCTTAACCATAATGCCAGAGAAATGCTTCAATGTTATTTTCTGTATTGCACAAAAAAGTTATTGATAAATCTACTTACAAGTGAAGTTAATCCTCTTTCCATATTCTAAGTTTGAATAAGCATGTAAGCTGTAGGATTAATCCTAGAATCCTGATCTCACAGAACAAACATTGGAAGAGAATAACAATCAAAATACATGAAGATGCCAAAGAATTACCAAAAACCTCTTTCAAGAACTACACCAAATTATAACAAGTTACCACATGACAAAACCATAAGAGAAATAATAAAAACTAAAAGAAAACACTTTGGCAGGAATTAATATGACCCAGTAAAATACACCTCACAAAATACAAACAGGTATTCATAACCAGCTTGTCTAACATGCAAGTATACTTCGGGTCTACAAAATTTGAGCCTGGTAAATTTATAAAAGACACTTGTAACCTGTGTACACTAGTCTGTCATTTCAAAATATGTTATTTAGAGGTCAGAATCTGTAGTCATGTCACCACTATCATGTGCCATATCTAGTGAGATTGATAACAAACTTCACACAAAATTATTAATAATTTTTGGAGTTTGACTGCGAATAATCAGCTCAAGGACAGAAGATTCATGTGATGCAAAGGAGGTTGGATTATGATGATGAAATAATCCTGTAAACTATGAGCAGATAATTCTTGATACATCATAGCTTTTTGGAAAAAAAAGTACTGGTTCTTCACAGTAGAGTAACCGAGGTGACACCCAGACTCGCAATAGGTTGTCTTAAAGGTAATGGTTACATTTGGGGAGGTTTATGGATGCATATCTAGTCCCCGATGGGAGGCATTCCAGTGCGGCAATACCCCAGAATCACCACGTCCTGCCAGGAGCACAGCACACATGTCTAGGTCAACATGCTCATCATTCTTCTGTTATATCTTTTGACCCATCTGCAGCGATTAAAACAGAATCCAGCATTCCAACCTCATCTGCAGCGATAAAACAGAATCCAGCATTCCAACCCCATCTTTAGCGATAAAACAGAATCCAGCATTCCGTCACCTTGTAGTCTGCCACAAAAAAAAAACAATGTAGCAATGTCTGCATCTCTTTGTCATCCATGGAGATTATTTATCTCTTTGTCATCCATGGAGATTATTCATCTCTTTGTCATCCATGGAGATTATTCATCTCTTTGTCATCCATGGAGATTATTCATCTCTTTGTCATCCATGGAGATTATTTGATAGAAGACAAAATTATGAAAATGAAACAAGACATGTAGTGACAATGATGATTTTTTTTTTCACAGGTGACAGATTACCAACCAATCCTCCAACTTTCCTTAGTTGTCTCTTATGACATGCCTGGAAAGAAGACAGTGACCCTATTCTTTGTACACTGAACTATAAGTTCAGACCCCTGTTGCCACACTGGTTGGTTGGTTGCTGATCAAACGGTCCATGGGCTCATGCTCTTTGACCCAATGCCATTAAAATGGCATTATATTGCTGGGAAATCTGTGGATTTTTGGCCCACCCTGGGCCAAAGCATAACTATCACACCACTAGGAAGGTAGGTTTCAACCTATGCATTGCCCCGAGCCACTGCAGCCAAGATATGATTCACTGTGCTCATTCCCCGCCACCAATTTACAACTGGTTATGCCAAACTTCTCTATTGCTCCAGGCATGTAACCAAATGTTCAAATCAAAAGGATTGTCACATTCTCAGTCACTGTGCCTCTATGATGGGCCTCAGCCATAGGAAAAAAATGCTGTCAGTTTCCTTCTCCCCAGTGCTGTGCAGTACCTTTCTGGCTAACCTCCCAACCACAGATGGTGCATACATTTATACAAATAACACAGCATAAAACACATTGCAACAACAAAATAAAAGCAGGAGAAGTATAATTGTATAGATGACGTGCCATGAAGTTTCTATAAGATAACCTCAATATAAAGGCATGTCATCTACTAAGGTTTTCTGTTGCATGGGTGGATTGTCTAATGAGCCATTAGTGAGACCCACAGATGCAACCGCATGCGTTGCCACACGGGTGAAGGAGGTTGGAATCAGCAATAGATGTCACCCACTCATAAATGCTTATCATTGTGGATCTTGTAAAACTTGGACTGTTAATCAATTACAGTAACCACATTTGTAAGTGTTGCTACATTTGTAAGTGTTGCTACATTTGTAAGTGTTGCCACAATTGTAAGTGTTGCCACATTTGTAAGTGTTGCCACATTTGTAAGTGTTGCTACATTTGTAAGTGTTGCCACATTTGTAAGTGTTGCTACATTTGTAAGTGTTGCCACATTTGTAAGTGTTGCTACATTTGTAAGTGTTGCCACATTTGTAAGTGTTGCTACATTTGTAAGTGTTGCTACATTTGTAAGTGTTGCTACATTTGTAAGTGTTGCTACATTTGTAAGTGTTGCTACATTTGTAAGTGTTGCCACATTTGTAAGTGTTGCTACATTTGTAAGTGTTGCTACATTTGTAAGTGTTGCTATATTTGTATCATGGGACTGAAAGGGAAGCACAGAACAAAAACACTGTGATATATCATGCATATCATAAGATGTGACTAAGGGAGCATGGGGTTAGATGCCATCCCTTAGGTCAAATGCAATCAAAAATCATGCTGCAGTTAGATGCACCTGGCCAGAATGTCCAGATATAGTAGCCAAATTATCAACCGTAACACTACAAATTCAATTCTCTGGAATACATCATACAAACTGGCAGGAGTTTGAGAATGAACAAGAAGAAGGACAATATCTGTGTATTCTGAAATATTGGTATCACTCTCATAACCAAACATGAATAAAGAATGTGACACTTTCCACTGCCTCAAGAACACAGCCTCTCAACTGCCTCAAGAATACAGTCTCTCCACTGCCTCAAGAACAGTCTCTCCACTGCCTCAAGAATAGTCTCTCCACTGCCTCAAGAACACAGCCTCTCCACTGCCTCAAGAACACTACCTCTCCACTTCCTCAAGAATACAGTCTTTCCACTGCCTCAAGAACACAACCCCTATCTATCTATACGCTGTGTCCCTTGTTTGCCTTGCGGCATCAGGGGGTGTAAGAGTTCTCTGGAGATGGCCTTTTTGTTGTGTGCCTTCTTCATGGATTGAACACAACCCATTTGTATTTATTTGAACATGATAATTGAGTCGCTGCTTCTTCTGTGTTCGTTCTCAAACTCCTGCAGATTAGCAGGACATAGTACAGAGAACAGAATGCACTGTACCATCATCTACAGCTTAGTTGTAATATCTACTTCTCCGCCAAAAGATAAAAATGGAAATCAAAAGACAGATAATATCTACTTCTCCGCCAAAAGATAAAAATGGAAATCAAAAGACAGATAATATCTACTTCTCCGCCAAAAGATAAAAATGGAAATCAAAAGACAGATAATATCTACTTCTCCGCCAAAAGATAAAAATGGAAATCAAAAGACAGATAATATCTACTTCTCCGCCAAAAGATAAAAATGGAAATCAAAAGACAGATAATATGTACTTCTCCGCCCAAAGATAAAAATGAAAATCAAAAGACAGATAATATCTACTTCTCTGCCCAAAGATAAAAATGGAAATCAAAAGACAGATAATATCTACTTCTCCGCCGAAAGATAAAAATGGAAATCAAAAGACAGATAATATCTACTTCTCCGCCGAAAGATAAAAATGGAAATCAAAAGACAGATAATATCTACTTCTCCGCCCAAAGATAAAAATGAAAATCAAAAGACAGATAATATCTACTTCTCCGCCCAAAGATAAAAATGGAAATCAAAAGACAGATAATATCTACAATTTTTACATGAACAATCTGATATAAATGTCAAACATGGTCTTTAACAGTCTCGCAGCAAAGGAAAATCGTCACATGTGAAATGAATTGTCTAATAAAAGCGGCAATGGTTTACTGAATTAGATAAAATATAACTTAGGAAAAGAGTAGGCATATCATGTACAGAAAAAAATCAAAAGACAGCAAGTAAAATGGTCCAGTCACCTTATGAGCATGAAGTAAAACCAAATAAGAGCATATAACAAAATAGTATCCGGATATAAAGCCAAAGGTAGACCAAGAAAACAGTGGATAGAAAAAATTGAGATAACATTGAACAAACATGGACTCAACACAACCAAGATCTTGGAATGAAAACTGAGGCTCCCACTCCTACGCTTAACGGTAAATGTGGATAATATCATCCACATCATCCACCTGGGGAAAGACAATAGACAAAAATCTACGTTTTTTGGCCAGACACATCTGATTTCAGCATAGCTTCTGGATCACTTTCAGCCTCTATGGGAAAGGACAGTCATCTCCACAAAATCTCCTTTGTCAGTGGTAATTTTGAGGTAGGTTCATACTTGACAAAACCATATTCTATTTTCTGTTTGTAGACAGTTGAGAAAGGTTTATACCAATATGTCTCTCGTGCGCCTAAATATGATACACATCATGTGAAGAAACTCCACATCATGTGAAGAAACTCCACATCATGTTTATTTGTTTGATTTCTATTTTCTTTAATGGTTCTTTTTCATACGAAGTGTTGTCAGAAACTCTGTTTTCTTCACTACCAATGAAGCTCTACATTTTCTTCTATATATCCACATCTCAAAGGCATCAATTCTGTCTTCTAGTTGCTTGTTCATTATCCATGTTTCTGAGCCATACATTCATATATTAATGTAGAGTATATGAAGCATTTTATAACTCATTTTTTTAGTTTGTGATCTGTTTAGATGTCAACATTTTCCTCAAGTCACTGAAAGTACTTTTAGCCATTCCTATTCTCATTTTAACTTCTGTTTCACATCTACTATCATTTGTGGTTATATTATTACTAAACATTACATGAATGTATTTTAACGTTTGATGTGTGTATTTATTAAGTATAATGTGTGTCTTAATGGCGTAGTACAGATTGCATCTGTGATGGCCAAGGTACCGAGTTTGAATCCTGCCACAGGCAATTGTGCACCCGGACCATTAAAAAAACAATCACAAACTACTGAACTCATTTATATTGCCAAGAAAATCACTACAGCCAAAAAATGCTGTGTTGGCTACGTCCTGAAAAGGATATACTAAATTTAAAAATAAATTCCAAATATAATTGTCAACTGTGTACTGTTTTTAGCGGCTTTTGTAAAATATTAGGCCTAAGTTATTATGTGTGTACAGTTTCCTACCTCACCAGGTTGACTGATACCTGATGATTATGATGCAAGTCAAGATAAACATGTTATTGAAACGGGTAAAGTTACCAGTAGGTTTGATTGTTTGTGAAACCTCAGATTTGGTTGATGAGTTCAATCTGGGCTCTGAAAAACCTGTTGCAATGTGAGCTGGAATTGTAGTAACTTGAGATGAGAGAAAACAGTGTGATCTCTCCTTTCATCTTTGTCTTTTTCGAATTGCCTGCAATGTTCTACTATGTTCAAAACTTTTAATACCCATACTGATCATACCATTCCAGGCTGGATGTTCAAGAATTGTGGTTTCCACAGAGCTTTGGTCAATCCCACATTGTTTGAGAGGGTCTTCAAGCAGTCCTTGAAATGTTTTCTCATGCCCCTGGAAGATGCTAATCTGGCATGCGGACAATGTGACTAGCAGAACATACTTCAGACCTGTTCAAAATGGCATTTCCATCTTTGACTTTTCTAGGATCTCCATATCACGTATGTGATCCTGTCATCACACACCAAGAAGCTTTCTCAGTCATCACAGGCAAGAATTACTTACCTACTTACTTATCCGATACCCGGAGTTGCAAGCATTCACTTTTTCTTCCCTATGCCAGGTGGTGGTAGGCGCATGTCTTATTCAGCGGTGTTGTGTCTGTATAGAGCTTGTTAGTGATGCAGGAATTTTGTAATAATAGCCATTTCTACAGGTCTGGTAGTGAAGGTCATTCAATAAGGTGAAAAGAATTAAGCTACTTTGTATGTCTAGCATAGACAGTCGAATTTTCATCTGCAAACAGCAACGAAGGCAGAATGACTGCATGGTACACCTTCAGTTTGATTTCCAAGCTCAGATCACGTGGGAAGACCAACCATTGATTGTTTTTGCTAGTGACTGCTACGTATGTTTATACACAGAAACCAGCAGTTAATACAGGTTTTGTATATCAATCCTGAGCAAAGCATTCTTGCATATTTTTTCTCATTCATTTTATTTTCATTTACACTCTGTTCTTCTGCTATTCTCTTTGTTTTTTTCTTCCAATCTTGTGGGATTTGTCTTCCTTCCATATTCTTCTAGTTGTCCTCTATTTTTTAGGGCTGTCAATATATTTGGGAGGGGGCAGAAAAGTTGACAGATGTTCGTTGACAAGTGGGGGGGGGGGGTGTTTGTTAAAAATTGACGTCAACTATACTGTTTTTATATACCAATGAAATTGCTCAAATTTAATTTGCACTTTCTATGAATCCGAAAAAAATCAGTTGTACTTTTTTTTGCTACAATTTTTTTTAGAGTGGGGAACAGGAGAGGTTAAAAATGTTTTGACATAAATTAGTCCCTGGTGATGTTTATGAATGGCAGGGAGGTCAAAAATTGGGAAAATGGTGTTTACATACCTTATAGTTATGGAGAGTCCCCTATCTCATGTCTAACGCCATGTTTTGATATCTACATGTGCCTTATCCTTACTTCCTTGCTTTTCTCTCTTCTTCCTACCATCGACACATCATGTGTGTTTCTATGTAGCCCTAAGCGTAGTGTTTGCAGTCTATCGCCCTGATGAAGGCTTTCTAGTCGAAACATAGTTAAAATTATCTATTAGGTCTTCACTGTGCTATAAATAGCACACTCTTTACATTTTTAACAAGCTGACGTCATGGAATCAGTGGAACACCAATTAAATCAAATGATGCCGTAACGTCACATCTCCTGATGTAGACGAGAATATTTAGAAAACTTAACAGAAGTAGGTTAAATATCACAACTGCTGCACATCCAACCCTAATTCTAACCCTGGCCCTAATTCTAAATACTGATTCTAACCCTACCCATAATTCAAATACACGCTGTGCATGCCAATCACACTGTAAAGGTTAGGTAATACCTTTCAGTACAATGAAACTACAACAAAGGTCACAGTGAAGACCCAAAAGAAAAATGCGCCTAGTGCCTTGTTGCTAGTATGTTGTGATAATAATTGACAACACTTAGGCCCTATACCTATTTATGTTTATAATTATATTTGTCTTGTCCCTATCTCTCACATTTCCAGCAATTTAAGTTGATTCCTGACACACATACTTATGTGATTGTCTCTTAAATATCACTCCTATTGAATTCATTAGGTCTATTTTCCCAGTGTAGTGTAGGCCAACACAGAATCAGAAGATTTAGGCCTATATGTAATTAGATAGTCTCCTAGGCATAATAGTTAGGCTAATGTAAGTTGTTATAATATGAATGGTATATGCTTAGGAATTAATAAGAAACTGAAAAAACAATAGGCCTAATAGTCTTTCTTGCTTTATTTATATACTAGGGCCAGTGGCGTTGGGTGGGTCAATGGCGCCCGGGGCGGAGTCATAATTTCCCGCCATTGTGACATTAAAAAAATATGTCAGTGATTGTGAAAGACTGGGCGAAAATAAATTTGCCGCCCTCCCGATGATGCCGCCCGGGGCGGTCCGCACCTCCGCCCCCCCTCGCTACGCCACTGACTAGGGCCTAATACAATTGACTAATAATGTAATAATAGGCCTAATGGGCTACTTATATTAGCCTACACTACACATGATTGTTTATTATCAAACATACGCCTTAGAAAATAAATCAGCATAAACTAAACTGTTGGCAATAATAATAAAAATAAATAAGAATGCTAATAGGCTTGACCAATCACTTAGGCTAATGCCAAATCATCATCATCAAGTGCCGTCTCCGCAACGGATAAGGTTGGCTGCAACAGACCTCCAACATCCCCTGTCCAACATCCCTTGGTGGTGCACTCTGGTAGACTGTAACCTATCCATCTTGTAATGTTACTCTCCCACTTGTGTCTCTGCCTACCTCTTACTCGCTTCCCTTTGACTTCACCGTCAAGTAATATCTTCAATAACTTATAAGGTGTCATGTCTTTTAATGTGTCCAAAATATTTTATTTGCTTGATCTTTATTCTTGATTAGAAACTGGCCTCACAGCACGTGGGACATTCCCATAAGTGCTCCACCCTCTGTTCCAGCAGCCATTCGACTCGATGGTGTTTCAAGTCTAATGCTGCAGAAACAGACGTCAATATCAGGGCACAACTCTGGCCCCTGCAACAGGTTTCTTTGTTGTTCCGCCCACCCACGCCATGCCTTTAACTAGTTCAAGCACAACGTCGGCCTGTCAGAACAACATGGTAATTGTTATCAAAGGTTACGACTACGGGATTGTATAGATGATGTGCCATGAAGCTTCTATAAGGTAACCTCAATATAAAGGCACATCATCTACTAAGGTTTTCTGTTGCATGGTTGGTTTGTCTAGTGAGCCATTGGTGAGACCCACAGACGCAATATGTATCTTTATTACTTATGAAGTTATAGTAATTCTTTCTTCATATTAAGTGTTTTTAGAACCTCTTTGTTTGTTTTATTCTCCTTCCATGATGTTCTCCATATTCTTCTATATATATTTAATATATCACATAAATATAATATTATATTATAATATATAGGGCCTACCCACATCTCAAACGCAAAGTATTCTGTCTTCTGTCTTTTGTAGTGTAGTGTCCATGTTTCTAAGCCATACATTAATATAGAATAGACGAAAACTAGCATGGTTCGGACATGTATGCAAGCACGATTCCTTGTCAAAAACAATACTGCAGGGAACTGTCGAGGGTGGAAGAAGCAGAGGAGGACAAATAAAGACATGGACAGACAACATCAAGGAATGGACAGGGCTAGATATTTCCACATCGCTGAAGATAGAATTCGCTGGAGGACTGTGTGCTGAAGCATCCAATGTCTGTGGTACCCCTACGACCCTGAAGGGTTATGGGTTTATTGATAGAATAGGTTTTAATTATAAAAGATACACACATGATTTGAATGTCCCTAATCTAGTAGCCAACTAACTCGTAGCATCGTAACAAGCTACAACACTCAGTTACGGTTACACTATAACTTGCTGTAACTTTACATTTACAGAGGAGTTGGCCCATTTATTTTAACTAGGCTTTACTAGGGCTTTAATTTTGATATTACTACATTACCAATACAACACTAACAGGGTTAACATTTGACTAATGCTACAAAAGCATCACAGATATGTGCATATATGAACCTACATACATTCAAATTATAAATAAATGTAAGTAAACTCATTTAAAGTCCACGGTCTTTCCAAATACTGTAAGTAAGAAAGTCTACCATTTTCCTTCAAGAAAAAGCCATTTTTTCTTTACACGTCCTGTAACTCTCACAAATAATGAAGTACGTCAATAGAAGAGTTATTCCGCGTTATTCCCATCTATCATTGTTGAAGAAATCCTTTTGGTTGTGAGCAGGAGGTAGCTATTGCCAATCCATATCACTGCTGGGCTGAGCAACCGAGGTCCCACCAGAAGTCATACACGTTTGTTGTCTCAGAGGCATGATTGTGTTGGGTAGGGGGTGTTTGGTAATAATGTGTTTAGTCCTCGAAGGAAGTCATTCCAGTGCGGCAGTATTCCAGAATCTCGCTATGCCAAGAGCGCAGCATATATTTCTGTATCAACTAGTTCACAATTCCTCTTTCAGATGTATTAGCACATTCGCAGAGATGGCACATCAAGCATCCTCCGTCTCTTATGAGTCTGTCATAAAGGGAGAAAAAGGAGCAATGTCCATTGGTTGGCATCTCTTCACCTTAAAATGTAATTTTGCACATCACCTTATAATATAAATTTGCACATCACCATAAAAAATAAATTTACACAATACATTTAAACGTTTTTAAAATATTAAAACATTTTTTGGCATATCACCTTAGGACATCACTTTACATATTACCTTGAAACATCAATTTACTCATCACATTAAAACATCACTACACACATCGCTCTAAAACATCCCCTTAAAACAGCATTTCAAGCGTCACATTAAAACATCACTTTACACATCATCTTGAAACATCAATTTACACATCACATTGAAACATCAACTCCACTTATCTGCTTGTGTACAGCAGCGTCACGCACAGGGCAACGACTTTGGCTAGTAGGCTGAAACACGTGAAGTTACTCAGCAAGTGTTCGTTCACCCCTAATGTACACACCTGCTGCTGGTGAGCGAAGGGGGGAGGGGGGTTAGGATTCAAAACCCTTATCTACGGGACTGACCTCTGCACATAGTTAATAAGGACTTCTCTCGATAAGTTTTTTAAATTATTGTCGTTAATTCCATTTGTCACTATTTATACACTTGGAGTCGCCTTTTTTTGGCATACGACTCCAAGTATATAAATAGTCATCAACAAAAACTGGGGAAAAATAAACATAACGAATGAAGTCCTAATTAATTATGTGCAGAGCTCTTTTATAGCAGACGGTCATGGTACAGACATGTGCCTGTCTAATATATAATTTTCGGTTCTGGTTTGGAATTAGTGTCTACCTATTTTATTATTTCCCTTGGCTATGTGTATCAGTTTATGTTTATCATTTATTAATTTTAACATAAATATATTTAGGGTTAGGGTTCTTTATCAAAATATTTTATTCTTTCAAATCACGAACAGCGCAGTGCAGGATTTACACAAGCTATAGCTTAGCTTTAGAGACCACACTTTCCTGAGCAATTGTTATACATACTTAAATATATTGCAGCATTATTTGTCTCAATACCGCACGTCCGGAAAGCTTAGGGCCTTATCAAGTCTAAATCAGGCATTGACGAACAGCATCCAAAACTAATGAAATAATTTTTCTAACATTAAAATAACTTTAAGTATATGGGATCATCATCAGGTGCTATGCCGTCTGGCGTAGGCGATCATGAGTCTCCACAGCTCTCTATATCCCGCATTATGTATCAAGATCATTGTTGTTTCTTTGCTATGCCAGGTTGTCAAACTGTCTAATATCTTCTCACGTTGTCGCTCTCTGTCCCTGTTGCCTTCAATATTACCTGTTGGGACTATGTTCTCCAAACCTCACTGTCTCATGAGATAGCCAAAAAATGATTGTCTTTTTCTTATGTTATTGATTAAGGTCCGTTTAGTATTTGACTCTTTCAACACTTCCACGTTTTTCTGACAGCCCATGGTATTCTCAGCATTCTTCTGTAGAACCACATCTATATTTCCTCTAATTTTTCACTTTGCCGTTTCCAAGAATCGCATCCATGTGTTAGTATAGGGGCTATATAGCACTACAGAACTCTCTTTCTCACCTCTAATGACAATGTCATATTACACAGTATAGTTTTAATTTTTTCTGAATGTTTTTTTTTTTTGCCTGCCATATTCTCCATCTTATTTCTGTTGAACGTCTTCCATCTGCTATAATCGATGTACCTAAATATTTGAATTGGTGGACATGTTCTAATACTATATCATTCACTTTGATCTGGCAAGGTGGGATATTTTGTTTCTTTGAAATAACCATTACTTACGTTTTCTTTATATTTAGGAAGAGGTCTTTCTCTTTACTTTCTGTGACAACTACATTAATTAAATCTTGAAGATCTTCCCACTTTTAGCAATCAGAACAGTGTTATCCATATATCTCAAATAATTTATGTTATATCCTCCCACTGATATTCCCGGGATATAAACTATTGCACGCATTATGTTTTCATTGCATAAATAGAACATGTCTGATGAAAGTACACATCCATGTCTAACTCCTTGTTGAATTTGTTGAAAAGAGCCAAATTGATTTCCTACTTTATTGCTGCTGTTTGTTGCCAGTACATGTTCTTTTTTATTCTTAAATTCTTACTATCGATGTTCAAATTATCTAGCTTTTTTATCTTCTTCTCCTTCAGAGTTCGTTCTCAAACTCCCGCTGGATCTCCCTTGTAGCAGGATCATTGTCCTACTAGATTTCCAGCAGGATGTAGTCAAGAGAATGCAAGTGCGTTGTGTCGCTGTTTATTTACGACAATGGCCCGAAACATCCGTCTTCAGCGGATATAATGTTAATTACTTAAGTATATTTAACTGTATTAAATGCTTTTGTCTAGTTTATAAAACAAATGTACATATATATTTTTACCACAGTATTAGTATTCTGAAAGCATACATAACATTGTTGGTACCTGTGTCTGCTGAGACGCCATTATTCTGTACTTATTATGGGATGTAACCGTGTAATATACAAATGATAGTAAAATTATAGTAATTACAGAGTTATCTCCCGAGGAAAAAAAAAGTCTCTCGAAACATTTCCTACGCATCGTAACACTGTCCTCCGCTTATCCCTACGATAAGGCCCTTTTGCGAGAGGGCACGACAGGGTATAGGCCGCAAATCAGAAAATACTTGGTAACTGGAAGTGAAATCTCCATGCCCAGCACATTTATGCTTTTCACATTCTGTGCGACCGAAAACTTTGCCCGGTGACGTCTCCTTTAAAGTGCAATATGGAGGGGAACCAGTCTTGATCCCAAGCTGACTGGTAAGTAGCAAATGTTAGTCTACATACCGGACGTTAGAATTAAACAAAGTCTAGTAGCCTTTGCAATTTTCTGTCAGTAATACACAATCACAGCTATAAATTAGTATATATTGTGTAATATGACCCTGTCATTAAAGGTGAGAAAGATAGTTCTGCAATGCTCTATAACCCCTATACTAACATATGGATGCGAGTCTTGGACAATAAACAAACTAGAAAGTGGGAAAATTAGAGGCAATAGAGATGTGGTTCTATTGAAGAATGCTGAGAATACCATGAACTGCCAGAAAAACTAATGTAGAGGTGTTGAAAGAGTCAAATGCGAAACGGACCTTAATCAATAATATAAGAAAAAGACAATCTTCTTTTTTGTCCACTTAATCAGACAGGCAGGTTTGGAGAACATAGTCACAACCGGTAAAATTGAAGGCAACAGAGACAGAGGGCGACAACGTGAGAAAATATTAGACAGTTTCACAACCTGGCACGGCAGGAAAACGACAACGATCTTGATACATAATACTATGGGCGGAGAGCTGTGGAGAGCCATGACCGCCTACGCCAGCCGGCATGGCACCTGATGATGATATATTAAGGAAAGTGAACACAATTTAGATCACAGTTATACATTTCTTTTACAAAGAATTTATTTGAAACAAAGAATTTATTTGAAACAAAGAATTTATTTGAAACAAAGAATTTATTTGAAACAAAGAATTTATTTGAAACAAAGAATTTATTTGAAACAAAGAATTTATTTGAAACAAAGAATTTATTTGAAACAAAGAATTTATTTGAAACAAAGAATTTATTTGAAACAAACAATTATGTCACACAATGACATATTCGAGTGTATTTGTTAGGCTTAAATTTAGTTAAATTAAATGGTAGGCCCTGCTTGTTTGGGGACCCCCCCCCCCCAGCCCCAATGTGATAATTTTCTCTAGCAATGATTGTCAGTTTAAGTTTATTCTTTATTAATTTTGCTATAAATGTATTTAGAGTTAGGGTTAGTTATGTTAAATAAAATCTCCTAAAAAACCCAAAGCCTAACCCTAAAAAGATAATAGTTAAATCATTAATTGATAAATATCAATTGGCAATAAAACAACATATGTTTGTTTTCGTCGGTTCAATACGGTGAGAAGTGCCTACATGTTAACGAACCAAATCTTAACTTGAATAGAACTGATCCTACATTATTTAACGAAACGGAATATTGATAAAAACACATTTTACAGTTTCTGGATGCATCAACCTTCTGCTGGACGCATCGATCGGCGCGCTATACCCTGATACTCCTCCGATCCTCTTGGATGATCCTGGGGGGGGGGGGGAGGGACAGGCTCTCAGTTCGTAGCGCACAGAGCGATTCACCCGGCAGCGGTCATAAGCGACTTTTAAATCCTTGATTAAATTAACCTTTTTGGCAACAAGGTTTACTAATGTCGTGATACAGTCTACTGTCTTTCCCCAGGTGAATGATTGTTGATAGCATTCACACTTGCCATTAAACGTAGGGGTGGGAGCTTAAACTGTCGTCCCAATGCCAGATGTGTCGTCGAGGTTGCATTTAGTCAATGTTTGTTCAAGGCTATCTTGATGCTTTATATCCATCGTTTTCCTGGCCTTACATCCGGATATTCTTGTGTTATATGCTCTTATTGGTATTTGGTTTGGTTTCATTCTCATAAGGTGACCGAACCATTTTACTTGCTGTCTATCAATATCGTGATACAGTGACGTCACGGAAGCTGCGCATACTATGCCAGAGTTGAAATGAAAATACCCAGAATACTAAAAAGTTGTAATGTAGGTACTTTTCGACCCCGTATTGAACCTTTTCGTTGACTCCTTTGTTTCTGTAATCCATAACAGAATTATGTAATGACAATGCATTCGTGGATACATAATACTGTGGACAGAGAGCTGGACAGAGAGCTGTGGAGAGCCATGATCGCCTACGCCACCCGGCATGGCACCTGATGATGATGAATGCATTCGTGTTGGCAACACTTATAAAACTGGAAGTTGTTATCCAGTACCGGTATTAATTTTAGCGCATGCGCACATCACTAGTATCCGTACGTGGCATTGTTTATTAATTGTCTGCTAGCAGAATACTGCTTCTAAAAATGAATCTCATTAATTTCATGTCGTTAGTCCTTTTATTTATCTCTGTTAGATTATCAGATGGATATTTTATAAGTATAGATGCACATGCAGAAGAATGTTTCTTTGAGAAAGTTTCATCTGGTACAAAAATGGATCTGATGTTTGAAGTAGCAGAAGGGGGATTTCTAGACATTGATGTAAAAGTAAGTAACTTAGTAATAAGTAAGTAGTTAGGCTAAGCCTAAGAAGTTAAGTAGTAGTAGTCAGTTATAAGTAGACCAGCTCATAAATACTTCGTCTTAATTAAGTTGATTAAAGTAAAGGTTTATATAGGCCTACCACTGATGTGTTTTCTGGATGATTGTAGTTGGAAGTTCGTAAAAACTAAACAACTTTTTGTGTTTTCTTTGCTTGGCGAAGACCTTTTGGCCAAAACCTTTTGTTTTTATTTGTAGAATATTACTGTTTTCATATTTCATATAGAGGCAAATCTCGTATTTAATTCTCATAATCTATTCTTGAATTTTCTGTCTTTCTTAGATCTTTCACGCTTGAATTCCATTGAAGACGGATGTGTCGGGCCATTGGCGCAAATAAAACGATGACACAACTCATTTCTATTCTCTGGACTAAATACTACTGCTGGAAATCTAGTAGCAGCATTGTGTTGCTACAAGAGAGATCCAGCGGGTGCATTTGAGAATGAACAAAGAAGAAGAATCCCTATGTACTTTATGATAACACAATAAATAAAGGTTGTTGTTGGACTCCACTTCTTTTTCTCTGTAGTTTTTCTTCCAATATCTTTATATCTGTATAGATTCTAAAAATCAGGTATGCAGATGGCACTGTTCTATTTACAATCAGCCGGAAAGGTTAAAGAACTTATTTTATTAACAAAGAAATGTAGGCTTATAGAAATATGAAGAAGACATAAATCATGATCACATATAAAGTAAAAGCCCAAACTAAAAGTTAGAATTGATTATAAAGAACTGGTGAAACTTTGAACAGAATAATGAAGTTTTTCATTCAGATGCAAAACAGATGCATTCTAAACAGACAACAAAAACGTTGTCGTTTTAACAGTATTAACTACTTTCATTAAACGGTATTTTCAGTAATCTGTTTTTTTAACGATTTACCGTATATTTATTCTTTATTGTTTATATTAAATATAGCACATTTATACTATTACATAAATATTTTATTGGTCTGTCCCAAGTTGTAATGAGATTTGATTTGTATTGAACAATATTGTTACCACTAATAATTTTTAAACACTTGCTAACTCTAACACTACAGCACTTTGACCTTTCTCATGGCTTTAACTGTCAACTCCATCACTATACGGAACAGTTCCAACCCTCAAACTATTTGACAATTCCACCACTCAAACCACTTGACAATTCCAGCACTCAAACTATTTGACATTTCTACTTCTTCTTCTTCTTCTTCTGCGTTCGTTCTCAAACTCCTGCAGATTAGCAGGATGTAGTCCGGAGAACAGAATGCGTTGTGTCATGGTTTACAGCATTTCTGCGATATCTGCGCCTTTCGGCCTGACACATCCGACTTCAGCATGGCTTTGGGTCACTGACCATATATGGGATGGGACAGCCAACTCCATCCCATAACCTCCTTAGTCACCTTTTACAACATGCGTGGAAGGTAAACAATGCTGCTATTCTTTGCTCCCCTTTCGGGCCTGGCAACACACGGGCAACATTTCTACCACTCAAACCATTAGACATGATGGTATGGAGAGAGTGATATTGAAGGGGATGATATATAGAAACAGGCGTAAAGGCTGACCAAGACACTGGTGGACAGAAGACATACAGGAATGCTTGCACATGTCCCTAAAGGAGGCGGGACAGCTTCGCTCGAGACCGGGGAGAATTCAATAGATCAATAAGGAGGACTACATTCTGGAAAGAACATGTCACGTGATGATGATGCAATCATTTGACAATTCCACCACTCAAATCATTTGACAATTCCACCACTCAAATCATTTGACAATTCCACCACTCAAATCATTTGACAATTCCACCACTCAAATCATTTGACAATTCCACCACTCAAATCATTTGACAATTCCACCACTCAAATCATTTGACAATTCCACCACTCAAATCATTTGACAATTCCACCACTCAAATCATTTGGCAATTCCACCACTCAAATCATTTGGCAATTCCACCACTCAAATCATTTGACAATTCCAACACCTTATAACCATCGGGCAAAAATTCAGGCACTTTAACCATTTGACAATTCTGGCACTTTAGCTGAACCATTTGACAATTCTGGCTCTTTAGCTGAACCATTTGACAATTCTGGCTATTTAACTGAACCATTTGACAATTCTGGCTCTTTAGCTGAACCATTTGACAATTCTGGCACTGTAATTACTGGACTACATCCACCACTCACCATAACATTAATACATTTGTCTTATATATTTGCAGATTTTTGGTCCAGATGGTAAGATAATTCATTCAGGAGATAGAGAGTCCAATGGCAAATACATATTTTCAGCTCACATGGATGGCGATTACAAATACTGCTTCAGCAATGCAATGTCAACCATGACACCAAAGGTTGTTGTCTTCTCCATTGATATTGGTGAAAAGCCCAAAGAAACTGGTAGTGAGGATGATGGTAAGATTAAGATACATTTTAACATGAAATCCTTGACCCTCATAGGATCATAGGTTATAATTGAATTGTATCCAGTCTAGAAATTATAAACAGAAATAGGTTAAAGTGTTACCATTGGTGAGCATGATACACTAGCAACGAAATGCAAGAACAGACGATGTTTTGACTAGATAGCCTTCATTGGGACAGATGGCACCAGACAAATAAGAATGCAACCACATAGAGACATACAAGATATAGCGAGAATTGGAGGAAGAGAGAACTTAGTGAGAAAGAGAGTGGAAAGTTAAGGGTAGGGAGATGCTAGAGAGTAAGGCAGAGTTTGTGAGGGATAAAAAATCCAGATTAATCAGAGAAGAAAGAAGGTAAAAAGAAATTGGAGAAAAGAGGGAAAAAAATAGGAATTCAGAGAGCAGAGGAGAAGAAAGAGGAAGTAAGTCAGAGAGAGAATTAAAAGAATGAAAATAAAAGTTAAGGAAAAAAGATAATTGTAACTTACTTGTCCAGTGTCCTTGGTTCTACTTTGTGTTTCTTGACACATAATTCCAACTACGTTAGTCATTTTCTCATACATTTCACCACTCCTTTATCTTATTCTTCCGTGTTCATTCATAAACTCCTGCTGGATCTCTCTTGTAGCAGGACAATAGTCCTACTAGATTTCCATCAAGGTGTAGTCCAGAGAATTGAAAAGCGTTGTCACTGCTTTATTTGCTCCAAATGCCCGTGTGTTGCCGGGGCCAGAAAGGGGAGCAAAGAATAGCAACACTGTTTACCTTCCGCGCATGTTGTAAAAGTCGACTAAGGAGGTTATGGGATGGAGTTGGCTGTCCCATCCCCTATAGGGTCAGTGACCCAAAGCCATGCTAAAATCGATGTGTCAGGCCGAAAGGCGCAGATATCACAGCAATGCTGTAAATCATGACACAACACATTCCATTCTCTGGACTACATCCTGCTAATCTGCAGGAGTTTGAGAACGAACGCAGAAGAAGAAGAAGATTTGCTCCAATAGCCCGACACTACCGCCTTCAGCAGAAGAAATTAATCAAAGAACTTTCTGATGCCTACAGACTGCTGTCCAATCGGTTATGTTCTAGTTTCACTACAATGTGAAACAATTTCACTACCTTTTGTCTACTGGTCACCTCTCTCTCTAACCCTATTTTCTATATCTTTCAATGGTATATAAATGTCTACTTTCGATTTCGCCAAATATCTGGTTTCACTTCTCACTCTCCCCCCTCTCCATGGGTATGTAGTCCTAAAATGTTTCTTCTGCGTTCACGCTCAAACCCGTGCAACACAACGGAAAGTAGGACCGAGAACAGAATAAATTGTGTTATCACTTAGATTATGACAGCTATTTCTGCAACTTTTGGCCTGTCATGCTCAACTTTAATATTTATCTTGACTGTTGAAGACTGATCTGTTGTGCCATTGTACAAATAAAAAGGTGACATAAAAGGTGAAATAAAAATGCATTTCCTTTCTTTGGACTACATCCGCCTGCTGGAATCTAGTAGGATCATGATCCTGCTACAAAAGAGAACCAGCGGCAGTTTGAAAATTAATGCTGAAGAGGAACAAGATTCTTTTGGCATGGAACACACTACCTGGACCCCCCCCCCCCCCTTATGCTTTCTTAGTTGCCTCTTATGAGATGGATGGCAGACAAGAATGTTACTCTTTACTCTCCCTTTTGATCTAGGTAAAATACAGGTGTTCCTAAACGTCAGTTCTTTCTACCCATCACTTTGCTTTCCTTTGACATTTGTTTCGCTATTCCTTAGATATTCCTATTTGGCCCAGTCATATATGTTGGACTCCTGACAGGACATGATCATCCAGAAATATAGCTGGATTGAAATGCCTCCCTTCGGGGACTAAACATGGATCCATAAACGCCATTAATTACTGAGCAGGTCCTTTACCTTTTGTTAGAAATGTTATTGGCTGTTAAAACTACCTGCTGACAGCTAAAGGGATTATTTCATCATATCATTCTTTATTTATCTCCGCCTTTCTAAGGGATTATTTCATTAATTATCTCCGCCTTTCTAAGGGATTATTTCATTATTTATCTCTGCCTTTCTAAGGGATTATTTCATTATTTATCTCCGCCTTTCTAAGGGATTATTTCATTATTTATCTCCGCCTTTCTAAGGGATTATTTCATTATTTATCTCTGCCTTTCACGCATGTGGTTGCGTCTGTGGGTCTCACCAATGGCCAACTAGACATACCACCCATGCAACAGAAAACCTTAGTGGATGACATGCCGTTATATTGAGGTTATCTTCTTATAGAAGATTCATGGCACGTCATCTATACAATTATGATTTTGTTTTGTTGTTGAAATGTTTTACATGTTTGCCAGAATATATATGTATGCAGCCTCTGTGGTTGGGAGGGAGCCAGAGATGTACTGTGCAGCACAGAGGAGGAGGAAACTGACATCACTATTTTTCCTATGGCTGAGGCCCATCATAGAGGCACAGTGACTCAGGACGTGACAATCCTTTTGACTTGAACATTTGGTTGCTTGCCTGGAGCAATAGAGAAGTTCGGCATAACCAGTAGTCAACTGGTGGCGGGGAATGAGCACAGTGAACCCTATCTTGGCTACAGTGGCTAGGAGCAGTGCATAGGTTTAAACCTACCTTTCTGGAGGTGTGATATTATAGTTATTCTCTGGCTCTGTCCCGGGGTGGGCCGAAAATCCACAGACTTCCCAGCAATATAATGCCATCTAATGGCATTAGGTCAAATGGCATGAGCCCATGGACCGCTGGATCAGCAACCAACCAACCAACCAACCATCTTCACCTTTCTAAGGGATTATTTCATTCATTATTTATCTTCACCTGTCTAAGGGATTATTTCATTCATTATTTATCTTCACCTTTCTAAGGGATTATTTCATCATTATTTATCTTTGCCTTTCTAAGGGATTATTTCATTAATTATTTATCTTCGCCTTTCTAAGGGATTATTTCATCATTATTTATCTCCGCCTTTCTAAGGGATTATTTCATCATTCATTATTTATCTCCGCCTTAATAAGGGATTATTTCATCATTCATTATTTATCTCTGCCTTTCTAAGGGATTATTCCATCATTATTTATCTTTGCCTTTCTACGGGATTATTTCATCATTATTTATCTTCGCCTTTCTAAGGGATTATTTCATTCATTATTTATCTTCGCCTTTCTAAGGGATTATTTCGTCATATCATTCTTTATTTATCTCTGCCTTTCTTCTATTGTGGGAGCAATTCAATACCTATTTTCTCTGGTAAGCACTTTCTGTCACGTTTGGTAATAATATTAGCAGGATTTTTCTTCAGTTTTTGTTCTCACACTCCTACTTGTTAGTAGGATGTAGTCCGGAGAGCAGATTGCGTCTTCACATCTGACTTCAGCATGGTTTCAGGGTCATTTTGAGCCTCCATGGGATGGGACAGCTAACACCGTCCCCCAAAACTTCCTTAGGTGCCTCTTATGACATTTATGGCAGGTAACAGTGTCACTATTCTCTGCTCCCATTTCGGATCCCAGCAACAGATACAGGCAAATCTATAGATGAAATGAGAATCTCCTAGGACATTTGAAAACATGCCCTTATAAAAAATACATAAATGTCCCAGTTTTGAACCTGTGACCTCATTAACACAATGCAGATGGTGTAGCCAAGTAAAACACAGAGATCCTCTTGATGTGAAGTACATGCCAACATAAACAACGTACATGCATTAATATGTAAGTACCGCTGAAGTCGGATGTGTTGGGTATGTGATGCATAAAAACTGTGACACAAGACATTTCTGTACTCTGGATTACATCCTGCTGGTAACCTAGTGGGACCATGCTCCTGTAAGAGAGATGCAGGGGGAGTTTGAGAAAGAAACAAAATAATGGGCATCTCATATGATAATATCAATTTGCTTGTGGGCAGCTGTCCTGAAAGGGGAAGAACATCATTGTTTAACTTCCATGCATGATGTAAGAGGGGATTAAAGAGGTTATGCAGTGAAGTTGGCTGTCCCATCCCGTATAGGGTAAAAAAGACTCAGCAGCAATGCTAAAGCCAGATGTGTCAGGTCAAAGCTATGCTAAAGTCAGATGTGTCAGGTCAAAGCCATGCTAAAGTCAGATATGTCAGGTCAAAGAAATGCTAAAGTCAGATGTGTCAGGTCAAAGCCATGCTAAAGTCAGATATTTCAGGTTAAAAAAACAGATATTGCAGCAAAGTTGTACATCATGACAACTCATTGCATTCTGCAGACTCATCATCATCAGGTGCCATGCCGGCTGACGTAGGCGGTCATGGCTCTCCACAGCTCGCTGTCCACAGTATTATGTATCAAGATCGTTGTCGTTTCCTTGCCGTACCAGGTTGTCAAACTGTCTAATATTTTCTCACGTTGTCGCCCTCTGCTTCTGTTGCCTTCAATTTTGCCTGTTATGACTATGTTCTCCAAACCTGCCTGTCTCATGAAGTGGCCAAAAAAAGAAGATTGTCTTTTTCTTATATTATTGATTAAGGTCTGTTTCCCATTTGACTCTTTCAACACCTCTACATTAGTTTCTCTGGCAGTCCATGGTATTCTCAGTATTCTTCTATAGAACCACATCTCTGTTGCCATAATTTCCCACTTTCCAGTTTGTTTATTCTCCAAGACTCGCACCCATATGTTAGTATAGGGGTTATATAGCACTGCAGACTACATCCTGCTAATCTGTAGGAGTTTGAGAATGAACGCAGAAGAATAATAAGAAATCGCATCAATATCTCCGATCTCCTGAATTTATTTCTTTTCAGCAAACCAGAACAAACTGACGGAGATGATTCTTGAACTCACAACCTCCCTGTCAGGAGTCAAACATGAACAAGATTATATGGAAGTCAGAGATAGGATTCATAGTTCTAGTGAGTTTATCCATGTGTCATTATAGTATTATATGGAAGTCAGAGATAGGATTCATAGTTCTAGTGAGTTTATCCATGTGTCATTATAATATTATTTTCACATGTAATTTTTGTGTTTTAACACTTTGTCTGCATAAGGATTTTCCTGCTCTACCAGAATAAATATTCAAACATTTTTTATAATTTATGGTTGCATTTGTATACAGTAAAATCCCATTATCACCACTGAAGACGCAGATATTTTGGGTCATTGGCACAAATATTATGGTGCACAGCACTTTTCCATTCTCTGGACTTATATCCTGCTGGAAATCTAGTATGACCATTGTTCTGCTGCATGAGAGATTCAGTCAGAGTTTGAGAATGTACTGACGAAGAAATCCGATTATAACAATTTGGTCCAGACTGACAAAATGTTTACCGGGTAATAATAATAATAACAACAGCAGAAGTAATAATAATAATAACAGCAGAAGTAATAATAATAATAATAATAATAATAGCTGAAGTAATAATAATAATAACAGCAGAAGTAATAATAATAATAATAATAATAATAATAATAATAACAGCAGAAGTAATAATAATAATAACTACAAAAGCAAAACAGATCAACAGCAGCAAAAATAACAAGGACAACCATGCTGAAATAAGATGTGCTGGGCCTGAAAGGCGCAAGTAACGCAGCTCCTCTGTAAAGATGTGCTGGGCCTGAAAGGCGCAAGTAACGCAGCTCTGCTGTAAAACTAACAGCACAACATGCTTCATGCTGTCCATCTCAAATGACACAAATATGTGTCATCTTCTGTGCTTGTTCTCAAACTCCTGCAGATTAGCAGGATGTTGTTGTTTGGAAGCATATTACATTTTGTCATGGTTTACATCTTCACTGCGCCTTTCGGGCAGAAGCATCCAAACTTAATTGTGGCTTCTGGGTCACTTTGACCTTTTATGGGATGGGACAGACAACCCCTACCCAAAAATTCTCCTTAGTCACCTCCTATAACATGCATGACATGTAACAGCATTGTTATTCTTTGCTCTCCTTTTGGGCCCAGTCAAGATGCAAACATTAATGTAGTAGTCTTAAAACCGCAGGCTGAGCCAGCTAATATCATTTCAATCTTTTATAATCATATTGATTGTATAATCATATGGATTGTATAATCATATGGATTGTATAATCATATGGATTGTATAATCATTATTTATTGTTATTATTATTATGGTTGAGTTTTTGGTCATCGTCGATCACGACGGACGAACATCATCATAATCATATGGATTGTATAATCATATGGATTGTATAATCATAGTCGTTATCGTCATTGGATTAAACTGACATATTATTTTTGTATATCCTCAGTTAACGAGAGCACAAATTCAAGAGTAGTTTTATGGTCTTTTTTTGAAGCCTTGGTTCTGGTAGCTATGACGCTGGGACAAGTTTACTACCTGAAGAGATTCTTTGAAGTCCGGCGAGTGGTCTGAGTCATGCAGCTGGAATATTTATATTTTTGTTTACTTAAAAAAAAAATTGTTGTATCGTTATTGTTATTGTGGAAAACGAAATGAAGTTGTAAGAATGAAAATAAATGTTCAAATGAAGTCGTTAAGATTTTGGGTAAAGTGTGTGCACAGTTTAGTATCCATCTGTATATCTATAAACCTATAACTCATCAGGGTCGTAAGGGCATCACATTTGATGCATCACTACGAGTCCTCTAGCGATTTCTGTCTTCAATGATGTGGACGAATTAGGAAAAATCTTGACCTGTTCTATCTTTGAAGTTGTCTGTCCTTGTTTTTATCTTTGTCCTCCTCTAGTTCTTCCATTTTGACTGTTTCCTGTAGTATCTTCTTTTGTGTTCGGCATTTGTGGTCATGTTAGATTGTCAAGCCTGTCGTCAGGGCCAAGTCCTCTATCATCTCCAGATAGAGTCTACCGCATAGCTTTTGCCTCAAATCTGTATCCTCTGGCCAGACCCAGCATCTCTGCTCTTTGAATGTTGGGCAGTCCTGAAGTATGTGTTAGGGGGTTTGAGTTTCAGATCCACATGAATATTCATCTGTCTAGAAGATTCTGTCGGTAAACGTGGCCCAACAGTTTGCAGTGGCATATTCTAAAGCAAAATATTGTGCTCTGTTGAAATCTTTGGAGATGATGTTTTTCATCAGGTTTGTCTTCCACTGCCGTTACTGTAGTGTAGTTTTTGACAAGGAATTATTGCAGCATATATTTCCAAACCATGCAAGTTTTTGTCATTTCACTATTCTTCTTCTGCGTTCGTTCTCAAACTCCTGCAGATTAGCAGGATGTAGTCCGGAGAACGTAATGCTTTGTGTCATGGTTTACAGCACTGCTGCGATATCTGCGCCTTTCGGCCTGACAAATCTGACTTCAGCATGGCATTGGGTCACTGACCCTATATGGGATGGGACAGCCAACTCCATCCCATAACCTCCTTAGTCGACTTTTACGACATGCACGGAAGGTAAACAGTGTTGCTATTGTTTGCTCCCCTTTCTGGCCCCGGCAATACATGGGTGATATCACTATTGAAAGTAATTGTTTTTGTGGACCTGTATGTATCCTTTTTTATTTCTTACGTACACATTCATCTCTCAGTGCGTAGTATGTAGATCGAAAGTGAATGAAAGTACAAAATTAACATAAATCTTATTTTTAGAGAAAACTACTTTTCTTGCAAGACTTATTACTGAAATAGAATTGACCTCGCTCATGTGTTTCCTGAAGCCCAAATAAAAGGGAGAAAAGAATAGCAACACTGTTTACCTTTCATGCATGTTGAAGAGGCGAGTAATGGGGGTTATAGGGTGGGGTTGAAAAATATGGTTGTCAGTTCCATACCATTAAGGGTCAAAGTGACACTGAAATCATACGGATCTAATAGGTCGAAAGTCGCAGATATTGCTTCTAAGCAGTAAGCCATGAAACAGCACTTTCTGTTCTCCAGACTATATTCTGCTAATTTGAAGAAGTTTGAGAACAAATTGCAGAGGAAGGAGAAGAAGAATTGACTCAAGGAACAGTCTAAAGTACAGATACTGCCAACTTTCTCCCAATGAAACAGCATAGTTTCTTCTTCTGCGAGCAATCACAATGCATCAAGTCTGATATTGATCTTGTATAGAGCAGTTTGTGTTTGGTCATATGTTCCTGATACTTCACAATAATTGATGACAGATTAATACTGATACTACACAACAATTGATGACACATAAGTGCCTTTACTATACAATTTATGTGATCTATTACTATGCACAAAGTCTCATGTATACTACAGGATTTGTTTTAGAACGTTGCAGATTCACCACAACTTTGTGTGCAGAGACACTCCTGTGGGCCATTTGCGAAGTTAAAAAAAAACCCCATAATCTTAGTTTGCTATGTCTGTACGCAGTTGTAGCTTGTAATAAAGATTTTCCTAGTCTAGATCTATTGACAAGTAGAAGCAAAAAAGTCATCAATCATTATTTCAGTGGATTTGCTAATAAAACATGAAATAGTTTCAAGAGGGACTGGTTGGTTCAGGATTATGTCAAATCAGCGGCATATATATTCTTAACACAAATTGTTTCTATTCTTTTGTTTCATTTTCTGGCCCAGGTCACACACTGGTGGCTGTTTCGATTAAATGGTTCCAAGTTAAAATGTATCACAATCAAAACTGAACTACAGAAATATCTGATCGGAGGCACTTGACAACACTATGTATGAGACACACACACACATATATTCTCCCTGATCTAAAGATCTGTTCTTGTCATGACACGGACATAACGTGCATCGGTGAAAATAACTCATTATTATTTGTCATTGAATAAATCTCATTGTTGTATTTATCCATATTTAAACATGAATGCCATATTTGAATGTAATGTTCTAGCTTAGTGGTTCTCAATTTTTTTGGCTTATGGCCCCTTTTTGGGACAAATTTTCTCTTGTTGCCCAGATGCCCTAAAAAATTTGGAAAAAAATGGAATTGATTTGCTTTACTTGCATGTCACCAATATTTTTAAGGTTAATCACTATATTTCTTGTTGTTTATTGATCAAGTGGTCACATTTCTGTTGGCAACCCACTCCCCCTAGGAAGGAACTGTGGCCTCTCTTCTCCAATTTCAAGCTTTTTCTCCCCTAGAAGTCTCTGGGGGGAGCCATGTGGCTGCATTGAGAATCACTGTTCTAGTTTATTTATTACTATTGTTCATCCAATTATCTACTAGATTATCCATCGCCTGTTAGATTATCCACTGCCTACTATGTTATCCATTACTTGCTATGTTATCCATTGCATGTTAGATTATCCATTGCCTGCTAGACTATCCATTGCCTATTAGATAATCTGTTGCTGCTAAATTATCCATTGTATTAGATTATCCGTCACTTGCTAGATTATTCATTGCCTGCTGGATTTCCCATTGCCTGATAGATTTCCCATTGCCTGATAGATTTCCCATCGCCTGATAGATTTCCCATGGCTTTATAGATTTCCCATTGCCTGATAGATTTCCCATCGCCTGATAGATTACCCATTACCTGATAGATTTTCCATCGCCTGCTGGATTTCTCATCACCTGATAGATTTCCCATCGCCTGCTGGATTTCTCATCACCTGATAGATTTCCCATCGCCTGCTGGATTTCTCATCACCTGATAGATTTTCCATCGCCTGCTAGATTTTCCATCGCCTGCTGGATTTCTCATCACCTGATAGATTTCCCATCGCCTGCTGGATTTCCCATCGCATGCTATATTACCCAACACCTGCTATGTTATCCATCACGTGCTATATTACCCATCGCCTGCTAGATTATGCATTACCTGCTCGATTATCCATTGTCTTCTAGATTATCAATTGCTGTTAGATTATCCATTGTCTTCTAGATTATCAATTGCCTGTTAGATTATCCATTGTCTTCTAGATTATCAATTGCCTGTTAGATTATCCATTGTCTATTCGATTTCTTGTAATGTTATCAAAAATTGTTCCATTAAATATCTTAAACATTAAACATTAATGTTACATGTTGCTTGAGATGGACAGATTCAAGTGTTACTCTTCTTTCATTTAACATCTTCGTACGCACATCAATCTGGTTCATATTGAAAACTATTGAAGGTTTGCTGATCAATGGAAAATCATGGGATGTCACATACAAATCAAGGCTAAAACACAACAGATGGTGACTAACTGAGGACATTCCTAATGTTCACATCATGATTCTCTCTCTCTCTCTGTGTGTGTGTGTGTGTGTGCGTGCGTGCGTGCGTGCTTTCTTGTGTGTTTCTATTGATTGTAAAAAATGCAGTACCCTGTGATTTAAATTTTTGCCCGTTGGATCAAAGTTTTGCTGTAGCATATTATCAATTTTATTCAGAAATGTTCTTTGTACCGTCAATGTATTGTATAGATGTTCTTTGTACCGTCAATGTATTGTATAGATGTTCTTTGTACCGTCAATGTATTGTATAGATGTTCTTTGTATCGTCAATGTATTGTATAGATGTTCTTTGTACAATCGGTGTTGGCCTATAGCATAAATGAGAAGGAATCATAAATATAAAATCCATGAGAGGGAATCATAAATCTAAGATCCATGAGAGGTAATCATAAATCTAGGATCCATGAGAAGGAATCTTAAATCTAGGATCCCCGCGCATGAGAAGGAATCATAACTTTAGGATCCACGAGAGGTTATCATAAATCTATGAGAAGGAATCATAAATTTAGGATCCACGAGAGGTTATCATAAATCTATGAGAAGGAATCATAAATCTAGGATCCATGCGCATGAGAAGGAATCATAAATTTAGGATCCACGAGAGGTTATCATAAATCTATGAGAAGGAATCATAAATCTAGGATCCATGCGCATGAGAAGGAATCATAAATCTAGGATCCATGAGAAGGAATCATAAATCTATGAGAAGGAATCATAAATCTAGGATCCATGAAAAGTTATAAATCTATGATCTATGAGAAGTCATAAATCTAGGAGTCCGAAAAGGAATAGTAAATCTAAGATCCATGACAGGGTACACATTTCTCTGTGATAACTTGTTGATAACTTGTTGATAACTTGTTGATAACTTGAATGTAATGTCTTTCTTCTTGTTTATTTTATATGAAATTCTATAATTGTGTGTTGCTGAGACCAGAACGGGGAGTAAAGAATTGCAGCTCTGCTACCCGCTATGCATGTCGTAAGAATATTGGCGTACAGTTTACTACTCCGATCCATGATTTATGCTTTGATGAAGCCTCCTGAAGACCCATGTTTAGATTGCTGGAAGGGAATCAAGCTGTTTATCTGTAGCATACGTGGAGATTGCAAAAAAATTGAAGCACAATGTGTGTCATTGGTCCTACAGGTACATTGAGTGAAATGGTCGGCTGTTACTTGTAAAAGCTATGGAATACTTCTCCCATCAAACAGAATGAGAGGGAAACACATAGCGGAAGTTAAAACAACATCCAGGTATAGGCAAAATGAGTGAGAAACTCCAGGGATAAGGGTTTTATTATCCAGCTGTCATTCATCCACCATCATTAATCCTCCATCATTCATCTTTCAGCTGAATAATGGTGTTGCCGTTAACTCTGCCTTCAGCTATTAATCTTTCCACGCTGTTATATCTCTTTATATGACCCCCCAAAAAAATCACAACAGTTTTTTTGTTAAGATATTGTTACGGGTCAATCCCTCTTCGAGGTTTATTGATCGTAACACTTCTTGATTTGTCTTGTTAGCTGTCGTAAAATATACGTATAATTCTTCTGTAGCATCTCATTTTGAAATCAGCGATTCTCTTTCCTATTGTTTTATTTAATGTCCATGCCTCACAATCACCATCATCATCAATCTTACACCTGTCATCAATAAATCAATCATCTGTCATCAATCATCTATCCATCTATAATCAATCATCCTTACATCAATCTTCCACCCGTCATCATACATGAGCAATCATCCATCAATCAATCATTCACCCATCACGTTATCAATGTCAATCAATCATCCATCAAGTACCCATCCATCATCAATAACCCACCCATAATCAATAATTTATACATCAGTCATCAAAACATCACTCATCCATACATCAGCAATCATCTATCCACCAGTAATCAGTCATCTATCAATTATAATCCACCCATCGACAGTCATCCATCAATAGTCATCCACCCATCGTAAATGAACCATACATCCATCATCCACCCATAATCAACCAATCATACATCCATCAACGCTCAATCATCCAGCAATTATCTATCCATGAAATAACCATCCATCAGTCAACAATCAATCCTTTAATCATCCATCGATCAATCATCTAAACACCATCCATCCTTCAATTTTCCCTCATTCATTGATCTATCAATCATTGATCCATCAATCAGTGATCCATCATCACTCAATCATGTGGTTAGACAGTACAGGTACAAACGATACACCATTACATCTTCATGTCATTAAAAGAAAACTGTGCTAAGTATTTAGTATAGAATATTGATTTATTTTAAATAAAATTACTTTCAGGTTCACAAACAACATACAATGAGTTTGGGAATGAACGCAGAAGAAGAAGAAGAACAAACAAAAAAACAGACCTGTGCAAACCACCTAATAAACACACTCTGACGTATCACAAACAAAAGTGGAAAAAAGTCGTACATCACTAGCAAATAATTTCCAATTCATAATAATAAGCATTATGACTTTTTGTACCTTCATAGATGGTCAGTACGCAAACCAGTGTAAAAAAAAATACAGATTGATAACCAAAATACCCAAACTGCATATTTTCTCGTGACAGATTGCAATTTTTGCAATTGTTTACCATTTGTGCCAAGTTTTCCGTCCGCAAGGGTGAAAACATAACATGCTTCACAAATGTGTGTTTAAGGATGCATGTCTTCTGACTTCTCCATGAGAGTATCATTTAGACGATTGTCTGCCTCGGCGTAGCGAAGTGCTGCATGCTGCTTGATCAACGATCAGTTTTCCCCAAGAATTTGGGGTGATCATGAAATCGTTCAAGGTTCTATTGTGCAGATATCCTTGTACCTCAGTTTTGCAGATATCCCCATATCTTAGTTTTGCAGATATCCCCATATCTTAGTTGTGCAGATATCCCCATATCTTAGTTTTGCAGATATCCCCATATCAACGATCAGTTTTCCCTAAGATTTTGGGGTGATCATGAAATCGTTCAAGATTCTATTGTGCAGATTATCCTTGTGTCTCAGTTGTGGATCTGCTCCTTTGTTGTCTACCAGATGAGAGCTCACAAAAGAGAACATCTTTGGGAATGCGAAGATTTTATCATCGTTATCTTTTCAAGGATTGTACCAAACTGTGATCTTTTCAAAGATTGTATCATCTCTTTTATCCACTCAAAGATTGTATCATCTCTTTTATCCACTTAAATCATCTCTTTTATCCACTTCAAGATTGTATCATCTCTTTTATCTACTTCAAGATTGTATCATCTCTTTTTATCTACTTCAAGATTGTATAATCTCTTTTATCTACTTCAAGATTATATCATCTCTTTTATCTACTTCAAGATTGTATCATCTCTTTTATCCACTTCAAGATTGTATAATCTCTTTTATCCACTTCAAGATTGTATCATCTCTTTTATCCACTTCAAAATTGTATCATCTCTTTTATCTACTTCAAGATTGTATAATCTCTTTTATCCACTTCAAAATTGTATCATCTCTTTTATCTACTTCAAGATTGTATAATCTCTTTTATCCACTTCAAAATTGTATCATCTCTTTTATCTACTTCAAGATTGTATCATCTCTTTTATCTACTTCAAGATTGTATCATCTCTTTTATCTACTTCAAGATTGTATCATCTCTTTTATCCACTTCAAGATTGTATAATCTCTTTTATCTACTTCAAGATTGTATCATCTCTATCTGTTGTCCACAATAAGATTATATCATATCTTTTTCCGCGATCGTTCTCAAACTCCTGCAGATAAGCAGAATGTAGTCCGGAGAACGAATGTGCCGTGCCATGGTTCACAGCTTTGCTGCTATATCCACGCCTTTCGACCTCATACATCCGACTTCAGCATTGCATCTGGGTCACGTTGAGACTATATGGGATACGATAGACAGATGCCACCCCATATCATTCTTAGTCACCTTTTATGACATGCATGGAAGGTAAACAGTGTTGCTATTGTTCACTATCCTTTCAGTCCGTGGCCTCACATATACAATATCATCTCTCTAACTCTTTTTCTCTCAAAGATTGTAAGATTGTATCTTGTTATCTTATCACTGATTGTATCAAATTGTTATCGTCTTAAAGATTGAACGATTGTATCTTATCTTCTCTGTAATTGTATCAAATCATCTTCTTGATTGTAAGATTGTATCTTGTTATATTCTCACTGATTGTATGAAATTATCATCTTAAAGCTGTAGATCCGACAGAAGGGATATGCGCTGTCCAGAGCTGTCTGCTCACAGCGAAAGGGATTGAATCATCATCATCTTGAAGATTGTAAGATTGTATCGTCTTATCTTCTCACTAATTATATCAAATTATCTTCTTGAAGATTGTATCTTGTTATCTTCTCACATATTGTATCAAATTGTTATCTTCTTATAGATTGTAAGATTGTATCTTGTTATCTTCTCACAGATTGTATCAAATTGTTATCTTCTTATAGATTGTAAGATTGTATCTTGTTATCTTCTCACAGATTGTATCAAATTGTTATCTTCTTATAGATTGTAAGATTGTATCTTGTTATCTTCTCACAGATTGTATCAAATTGTTATCTCCTAAAAGACTGTATTACCTATGTTATCGTATATCTCTTATCATAGATCTGTGGCATGAGCAAGCCAAAGAGGTTGTTTCTGTTTTATATCATTTAACAAGATCTTCAAGTTTTTGTTATGATTATTGAAGTAATCGTGTAGATATCTTCTAGATTCTTCATCAATATTTTGACAAGTCTCATTTCTCGTAGAACCCATGCAGACACCGTTTTCCAGACAAAAAAGACCTCTGCTGGAATCAAATCTGAAAATACAGGTGAAAAAATAATGTATAAAGAATAGTGATCTAGCTTTGTATTTTCTCTACATTTGCTGTGAGGCTAGGGTTACAATAATTGTCAGATGGAAAAAGAGGACGTTTCGACGTGTGCCTTTAAATCCAGTGTACCCTTATTGTAGGTTTATCACAATTGTCAGATGGAAAAAGAGGATACGCAACATTTTCATTAAATATGGCCAATATTAAGTGTTGCACAAATAAAATTAAAGTTAAACTACATAAAATATTGTTCTTATTTAATTATAAACTTGTATTAACTGAGTTTCGGCCATTTTTAAATCTTATTTTTAAAATTTAAGTTCAATCTTCAATTCAAAAATGTATTACTTAATAATTACCGCTAACGAACTCGCGTTACCGTCTGCTATGCGAAATGTGTTATGTTTACGAAAAATTGAAAATGGCTAACGGAACCAGAAGTTCTGATGGCTAATGTTAATATTGAGTTAATAATGAACTTATTGAGCTAAATATAGCTAGCTCGCGTGTTTATTTCACTATACATAATATATTAAAGTATATAGCACAGAAAAGTAAGTAAGAAAGTATCGATCGATCGGGGACGGATGGTCGGGCACGGAGAAAAACCCGGACAAAAGCCATTTTTCTGGAAAGCCGCCCGGACAGGGGCATAAAAAGAGGACGTGTCCGGGGAAACCCGGACACATGGTAACCCTATGTGAGGCGTCGCAGGGGTGAATGACGATCGGTTTTCGGACTATGTCACGTCTGGTCGCGTAATGTGCAGTAATATTGTGACGTCTCAGACTGTTGGTAACACCTTGAATCCACAGTCTGCTTTGACTTCCTCTGTATCTTGTTTCCATTTTCATGCTGTACGTTCTTGCCGCTGGTCAATAAGAATTCATTCTCATTAAGTGACACAACCATTTCAGTCTGTTTTTTTTCAGTATACTTGACCGTAAACTTCATTCACCACATTTTTTCACATGATCTCTTCTTGTTCTGTTTGCTGCTTTTCATAGACATCTCATTTCACACGTAGTAAGCGTTCTCTTTTGTTATTTAGTTATTGTCCATGTCTGATATTTATAAGAATGTTGGTACAAAGTTATGTATTTATGATTAAAATCCAAAGCATTTATAATGCCGTAGGGGTGTGAGATGTTAGCGATCTCACATTTCAGAGGCTTTGCAAATGAGGGCGGTAGCCATCTCCTCTCCCTCGCAGTCTTTACTTCCCGGATTAATCCGGTACCCATTTAAGGCTGGGTAGACCTGGGAGCCGTTGCGATCTGAAAAACATTTTCGTCTCAACTGGGGAATGAACACAGCACCACTCAAATACGAAGCCAGTGCGCTAACCACAGCGCTACGCGGCTCCATGATAAAGAGTATCGTTCTACGAACACTCTGCTACTAGTGCCAGACCTGGACACTGCCGTCTACACACACGAGATGATGATGAGGCAATACCTTTGGTTGTATGTAGCTCTTGACAACCACATAGTCTTTCAGACAAAAACACGTATTCTTTTAAGATGTGTAATTGAAGTGATACTGGGCTCCCAAGGTTGTCTCGAACACATGGATGTGTAATTGAAGTGATACTGGGCTCCCAAGGTTGTCTCGAACACATGGATGTGTAATTGAAGTGATACTGGGCTCCCAAGGTTGTCTCGAACACATGGATGTGTAATTGAAGTGATACTGGGCTCCCAAGGTTGTCTCGAACACATGGATGTGTAATTGAAGTGATACTGGGCTCCCAAGGTTGTCTCGAACACATGGATGTGTAATTGAAGTGATACTGGGCTCCCAAGATTGTCTCGAACACATGGATGTGTAATTGAAGTGATACTGGGCTTCCAAGGTTGTCTCGAACACATGGATGTGTAATTGAGGTGATACTGGGCTCCCAAGGTTGTCTCGAACACATGGATGTGTAATTGAAGTGATACTGGGCTCCCAAGGTTGTCTCGAACACATGGATGTGTAATTGAAGTGATACTGGGCTCCCAAGGTTGTCTCGAACACATGGATGTGTAATTGAGGTGATACTGGGCTCATAAGGTTTTCTCGAATATATGGATGTGTAATTGAGGTGACACTGGGCTCATAAAGTTGTTTCAAATACATGGTTGTGTAATTGAGGTGATACTGGGCTCATAAGGTTTTCTCGAATACATGGATGTGTAATTGAGGTGATACTGGGCTCATAAAGTTGTTTCAAATACATGGTTGTGTAATTGAGGTGATACTGGGCTCATAAAGTTGTTTCAAATACATGGTTGTGTAATTGAGGTGATACTGGGCTCATAAGGTTTTCTCGAATACATGGATGTGTAATTGAGGTGATACTGGGCTCCCAAGGTTGTCTCGAACACATGGATGTGTAATTGAGGTGATACTGGGCTCATAAGGTTTTCTCGAATATATGGATGTGTAATTGAAGTGATACTGGGCTCATAAGGTTTTCTCGAATATATGGATGTGTAATTGAAGTGATACTGGGCTCATAAGGTTTTCTCGAATACATGGATGTGTAATTGAGGTGATACTGGGCTCATAAAGTTGTTTCAAATACATGGTTGTGTAATTGAGGTGACACTGGGCGTATAAGATTGTCTCTAATGTATGGTTGTGAAATTGGGGCTTATGGACTCACGTTTAGTCCCAGAAGAGAGGTATTCCACTGCGCCAGGTTTACCAAGTCCTGCAAGGGGCACAGCACATGCTTCTGTCAGATTTGTTAACCCATCCGCAGTGATGGCACATCTATGATTCCCCAGCACCAAGGCACAATGTCAGCTAGCCTGCATCTTTTCTTAATCCATGACAATTATTTGATAGGAGACAAAAGTAAGATTATTTGATAGGAGACAAAAGTAAGATTATTTGATAGGAGACAAAAGTAAGATTATTTGATAGGAGACAAAAGTAAGATTATTTGATAGGAGAGAAAAGTAAGATTATTTGATAGGAGACAAAAGTAAGATTATTTGATAGGAGACAAAAGTAAGATTATTTGATAGGAGACAAAAGTAAGATTATTTGATAGGAGACAAAAGTAAGATTATTTGATAGGAGACAAAAGTAAGATTATTTGATAGGAGACAAAAGTAAGATTATTTGATAGGAGACAAAAGTAAGATTATTTGATAGGAGACAAAAGTAAGATTATTTGATAGGAGACAAAAGTAAGATTATTTGATAGGAGACAAAAGTAAGATTATTTGATAGGAGACAAAAGTAAGATTATTTGATAGGAGACAAAAGTAAGATTATTTGATAGGAGACAAAAGTAAGATTATTTGATAGAAGACAAAAGTAAGATTATTTGATAGGAGACAAAAGTAATATTATTTGATAGGAGACAAAAGTAAGATTATTTGATAGGAGACAAAAGTAAGATTATTTGATAGCAGACAAAAGTAAGATTATTTGATAGCAGACAAAAGTAAGATTATTTGATAGCAGACAAAAGTAAGATTATTTGATAGCAGACAAAAGTAAGATTATTTGATAGCAGACAAAAGGAAGATTATTTGATAGCAGACAAAAGTAAGAAATCGAGACTAGATCTGACGAAGTTGATTTTTTTTCACAGGGGACAAGTTGTCAGCATATCCCCAACTTTCCTTAGTCGTTTCCTCAGACATGACTGGAAATAAGAAAGTGACCCTATTTGTTGACACACGGGTGAAATGATCTTGCCGGTCAACAAGGACATCTAGCAATGGTGACATGTCGTTAACTTGCGTGGTTTGGGCACGTGATGAGGTATAATTCTCTTTTCAAGACTGTTCTGCAGGGGACTGTTGAGTGTAGAAGAAGAGGAAGAAAAAAGGGAAGTATGGTTTGATCTCCCTGCTGTAGTGGTTAAATTGTCCGCTGTGTGCTCTAGTGGTCGCGGGTTTGAATCACACAACGTCTTGTCTTCAATTTTTTTTCCGGAGATGCTGGGAATTATCGCTTGTAGGTACGTGCCAATTAATGGAGGGAAGAGTACCTGAGGAGAGGAGAATGAGCAGACCAAGAAGACGATGTACTGACGACATTAAAGATAACATGAATAAATCGCTAGAAAATGCAAGCCACATCGCCCTAGACAGAGAGAGGTTCAGAGAGTTCATTGGGAAGACAAACGTTCTGGAAGGAATACGTCACATGACAGGTACGTGCTGTGAGTGGTACTCTCTGCAAGCGGCGTGCCGCTTCTTTGAGAGTACATTTGGGGTAGCCCTAGTAAAATGGATCAAATACTATCAAAGACTGGACATGATTAAGTTTCTCTACGCTCATAAAAGGAAATGAGAACAGAAACCTACTCCAACATTACAGTTATTAATGAGAATGCTTCCTTGTATAACAATTCATTGTACTCGTGGGTTATGTTGGACCGAAATCTGAGTTTCAAAGATCATGTTGACAACATCATTGTAAAGGCTTATAAAGGTCTTGCGGCGATGAAAATTATGGCTGCTGCTCAATTTGAACAGAGGCTGCTATTTCTGCTGTATCAGGGATTGGTGGCGGCGGTGGTAGAGTACGAACTGGCGATTCTGACACTGAGCCAGACTCAAACAGAAAGATTGGATCATTTTGCAGTGTACGAGAGATACGTTGGCACGGGCTTTGAGATACTTGATTGCCCAACTGCAGATCAAAGACTACAAATCTGTAGAGCGATTGACTACCTACAAATCATCGCTGATAAAAAACACCCTCTGCACCCTGAAATTCTCAAAGTGAAAGGCTGTCGACTTACAATTACACTTTTTGTGTTTGTCTTGGTAAAGACCCTATGGACGAAACGATGAATCTAAGGCTTAATAAAAAAATATATAATTATAAAATATTTTGGTTTTTAAATTTATTTTTGTTCATTTATCAGTGACAGACAGTTTTTTGAAGTTTTTCTTTCGTTTCCATACGTTTCTGTTATTACACACATATTTCATCGACCCGGACCAAGGTGTTATAATGAAATAGCATCGTATTGAGTACGAAACACATAAATTACGCAGGTATGTTGATTCATCAGCAATAACATGCACTGATCGATAGCTCCGTGAGCTTCATCGTCCAAGATGTAAAGATGTGCGTGACCTTCTGACGTTTTACCCAAATTTATCACCATCAGGTGCCGTGCCAATTGCGTAAGCGATCATGGATGTCCGTAAGTTTCTTTCCAGTATCTTTTATCAGAATCATTGTTGACTTTTTGCTATGCCACGATGTCAGACTTTCTAATGCTTACTCACGTTGTCATCTTTGATATCTCTTGCATTCTATTGTAACTATACTCTCCAAACCCGAGTATCTCATAACGTGTCCAAAGAATACTGATTGTCTCTATCTTATATTATTAAAGATGCCTGTGGGGAGATATGTTCTAACTATGAAGCTGAAATAACAGCACTAGAAATTGCCTTGTACCACCTGAAGACCATATTTGATGCCTTCCCATCAAAAGTCCAAAACATTGTTATTTTTACAGACTATATGTTCTGCTCTCCAAGCGTTGGAATATGATGGACATTGTAAACCCGAGCTAGCTGAAATATACCAACATACAAACCAGCTGCTCACATCTTATGATGTCAACATTGTTATGCAGTGGATTCCTGGCACTCAAACACACCTGGTAATGATAAGGCAGACAGACTAGCAAAGAGGGGAGCACAACAAGAACAGCCTTATACAGAAACAACAATGCACACAGTTAAAATGATTCTGAAATCTGTGAACAAAGAAAATTGGATGAGCAGATGGGCCATGGGAAATACTGGGAGGGAAATCTATAAATATATGACCAGTCCAAATCCTAAAGACAATATCAACCTCCTGGGAAGAAAAGACCACAACCTCCTGGAAAGAAAAGACCAGAGTATCATATTCCGACTGCGCACACAACATGTACAGCTTAACAATCACCTGAACAGAATACAACCACAGCACACTCCAGGGTGCCGGCTGTGCACTCATCAATATGAAACTGTTGACCACCACCTTTTTGAATGTCCAGCGCTGGATGACATCAGGAAAATGCTTCTCCCTCCAGGGCCAGATAAATGGAACACATTATATGGAACAAAACAACAACTCACAAACACATGCATATATCATACAATGGCATTGGGTCAAAGGGCATGAGCCAATGGACCGCTGGATCAGCAACCAACCAACCATATTATTAAAGAAATCTCGTCTCGCATTTGACTCTTTCATTATTTCCTCGTTAGTCTTTCTTGTTGTCTATAATAGTCTCAGTATTCTTCTATAGAACCACAACGCAGTTGCCTCTAATGTTTCTTTAACCTGTTTATTTATTGCCCAAGACTCGCATGCGTATGTAGAATCTGTGTTATGTAACTTTAGCACTCTTTCCCACCTCTTCTGACAGGGGCGTAGTATACTGCATATTCTTCATTTTTATGATTGCTGATTTTGCCTACACTATTCTGGTTTTAAAAAAAATTTCTGTTGAAGTTATGTCATAGTCAGTCAGTCAGTTCCTCTTTTGCCAAGGTTGGCACATAGGGTGGATGTCATAGTTCTCCATGCCTGTCGATCAGTTGCCAAGGATTGCAGGTCTGGTGCATTTATTGCCCGTTGATTTTAGTTCATTCATAAAAGTTCTTCTGAGCGTTGTTTTTGGTCTTCCGTTTCCTTTTCCCGTCTGGTGTCCTGAAGACTTGTCGTGAAATTCTGTCTTCCATATTTCTAAGTATGTGGCCGATATATGTCCAGCGACGTTTTCTGATGATGTTCGTCAAATACTCTTGTTTTGTCTCCTCTCTTAGTATGTCATAGTTTATTCCCAAATACTTTAACTGGTAGATCTTGTTTGAGCACTGAATCATTCACTTTGATCTTACCCCTAATTCCTTGCAGCTCTATTGTCACAGCTTAAACGAAAAACCAATGCAATTTAGAGTTAAAAGAGCTTACCTTAAGTTGTTAGTAAAGTTTATGTAGAGGGAAACATTGAGAAAACTCTGGATTTTATCCAAGACGGCGATAGGGTTCTTGATCAGCCGGTCTCCGTCAACAATAAAGATCTGTGGAATGACGATTTAGTTCTCATTGTCTCAAAGAATAAATTGTAAATAATCAAGGATCCTAATATTAAATGTAGGAATACTACATTTTGCAATTTGATAAGAGTTCATCTAAGGGAGATCAATCAATTTACAAGATACAAGTACATATTTGTCATCAGATAAGACAACGTCACTGACACCAATCTCTAAGAACAAATCTATTCTGATGGAAACCATTAAGAAAATCATAAATTAAATCTTCAAACTAACATTGTGTTATCAATGTTAGACGTGAACACTAACTATAAAAAAAAAAACAAAGAGAGAGAGAGAGAGAGAGAGAGAGAGAGAGAGAGAGAAAGAGAGATATTACTACGAGTGAATGAGAAGTCTAATAAAAGTAATAAATTGAACAAGAAGAGATCATGTGAGGAATGAAGATATAACAAGAACTGTTGGAAACAACGTCTGTGGCCAAATATATTGGATAACAGAGGCTGAAATAGTTCGGCCACTTAATGAGAATGCATACATGTTGGCCAGTAGCAAGAGACTGCAATATGACAATCGAAACAGCAAAGATACAGAGGAAAATAAAAAAGAAAGTGAATTTATGTAGTTAACAACGTTTAAGACGTCACAATATTACTGCAAATGAAACACTAAACGTGAAATAATCCGAGGACCAATCGTCATTCAATACTGCGAATCCTTACAGCAAAAGCAGAGGAAAGACAATAGATAGATGATGTTCGTTCATAGCAAGTAATAATGCCCATTTGTTACACCCAGTATATGAAATTAGTTAGAGTAGTGTCCTTGACTGTGAGTACGTTGATGATTAATAATCCATATGCTGAAAATGTCCTTGGGGCATAGAATGACCACTGTAGATGGTCTTTTGTCTACCCGTTACTTTCTAGTTACTATCCGCTATTGAGCTGCTGCAATTCTCGTCTTTTCTCAAGATGATCCTCTGTTTGTTTTTAATTGTAGAGCGCCATGTAGCTCTTTTTCGTGCAGCTCTTTCCCATGTATTTTGGTTTATTTCAAAGGCTTTCAGTGAGATATTTAACAAATCCTTTGTTGCGCTTCCTTTGGTCACCCTGAGAACGTATGCCATTCAGAAACTTACCAGAGAAAAGTATCTTCCTTAAGCGATGATCTGGCATACGTACCACATGACCTACCCAAGGAATCTGTGACTGCATCAGAATAGTGTCAATGCTAGGGATACCTGTTCTCTCAATGACAGTGGTATCCGTAATCTTGTCTTGTCATCTGATGGTAATAACGTTTCCGAGACAAGTTGTTTGACAGTTATTGAATTTCCTCACATGTCGTCTACATCCAGTCCATGTTTCACTAAATAGGAAGATAACTATATTGATATAGTGATTGATATATTGTCAGACAGACACAGATGGATTTATTGTTCGGAATGTTCGCAGCCTGTTTTTGGGTAACTAAAATGTACCTCTTATGGTAAGTTACGTACATTTCAACCGTGGACTATAGTCCAATTTGGTTATATCAGAGCTATAAATTATCAAAAAATAATGGAGGTCGCAGTATTGGTAATTAATTCAACACGATCTCCAGTGTTAAGCGCAGCTATGGCAATCTAGATATACAAAATGGTCAGATCATGGGTATCACAGGAAGGGTACTTGTTAGCTAAAATTAGCCGAGATGTTCCCAACAGGTCTAACATCCCAACGATACGACAATGGGCCATTTTATTTCACCTTTCTTGTCGATATCCTCTTGTATCAATATCCTTACTTGTCAATATCATTTTAAAAATGTATTACTTTTTATCAATACCCTTTGTCAATATTTATTTGTATGAATATCTCTTTTTGTCAATATTACTTTTTGTTAATATATCTGTTTGTTAATATTACTTTTTGACAATATAATATTTTGACTATCACTTTTAGGCAATATCACTTTTGATAATAATCTTACTTGTGAATATATCTTTTTTTTTTAAAACAATATCACTTTTTGTCAATATCACCTTTTCATAGTATAATATTTTGTCAATATAACTTTTCGGCATTATGACTTTTTGTTAATATCTCTTTTTTAACAATATCACTTTTCGTCAATATACTTTTAATCAATATTATTTTTTCCCTCAATATCCTTACTTGTAAATATCCATTAAATCAATCAGTGTTTTTCCAATATCCCTACTTAAACATATCCGTTTTTATCAATATTATTTTATCAATTTTCCTTTTTGTCAACTTGTAAATATCTCTTTTTTTGTGAATATCTATTTTTGTCAGTATTCTTTATGTCAATATCAACTATATGTGAATATCTATTTTTGTCAGTATTCTTTATGTCAATATCCACTATTTGTGAATATCTATTTTTGTCAGTATTCTTTATGTCAATATCAACTATTTGTGAATATCTATTTTTACCCACATCCTTTTAAAAAATCAATATGTTATTTGTCAATGCCTTTTCTTGTCACTTTCCCTTTTAATCAATATCCAATATTCCTACTTGTCAATAGTCCCTGTTGATATTACATCTTACACGGGGGAAAACCCAACAAAATGTGATGTGTCATGGTCACCTGTTGTCTTCTGCAATATTGCTGTATTGCTAACCTGTTCTGGTGAAAAGAACTGCAACCACCTTGCCAAATTTACTGCATACGCCAATGGTTTGAAGCACGTGTTTTTGATGTAAGATAGAATCTTGCTAGTTGTATCACGTGCGCTGACAACTTCCATAAGTGTAAAGTTTGTGCTGTTAATGTCTTCATGGAGCCGTGTGTTCTGGGTATAACATACAAATGAAGTATGAAATTTAAAAAGGTGGAATTATAACATACAATTAATGGTTTGAAAACGATTGTGATATCTTTCTTTCTTTTCTTTTCGCGTTATACCCATTTTAATGCAATGCAGCGTCAGGGGTAGAAGAGTTCTCCGCAGACTGCCTTCATATATGTTTATTTTCGTTGAATCTTTTATATCTGTAATCCATCTTTTGCATGGTCTGCCCCTGGTTTTTTTATCCATCGTGTCTGTTCTAGCGATGCTTTTTGAGGGGCACTATCAGATGGTAGTGTGAAATCATGTGAAAACCACTTAATCTGTTGTCTTCAAATATACACCAAGATTGTCATTTTGTTTAGTGTTCTTCTGATGATGTCTCATATTGTTACTGCGTAGAGAAGAAAAAAAAAACCCAACGTAGTCGTGATTTCATTGGTTCTAAGTATTTTAATCTCAATTGAGCTGGAATGATTTAAAAAAACTGGTTTGAAAATAATTGTGATTTTATTGGTTCTAAGTAATATATATATATATATATATATATTATCTATATTTATTATCTATATTATCTATATTTGATATATTCAGGAAACTGCATGGAGGCAATCGAGCCAGCGGTAGACCAATGCTGAGATATCAAATCAATCAATAAACCTGTAGTCCTTCAGGGTCGTAGAGGTACCACATTAGATGCCTCAGCACACAGAGTCCTCCAGCGAATTCTATCCTCAGCGATGCGGATGAGTGTGGAAATATCTTGCCCTGTTCATTCCTTGATGTTGTCTGTCCATGCCTTTATGAGGTATATCAACATGCTAAGGTTTATAGACATCTGTAAATCCTAAATGAAAAGGTTCTACATAGAATTCAAAAATTGTGGGGGGAAAACCCCAAGAAACTCGAGTCTGGAGGTCGAAACTGCGTTCAGGGGCAGCATTGTTCAGAAATAGTATATTTATAGATATGGAAGAAAATAAGAGAAAGGCGCAAATAAAATTATTCCGTTGCTGTGATCAATCAATCAATCAATAAACCCGTAACCCTTGTGGGTCGTAGGGGTACCACATTGGATGCTTCAGTACACAGAGTCCTCCAGCGAATTCTATCCTCATCGATGCGGATGAGTGTGGAAATATCTAGCCCTGTCCATTCCTTGATGTTGTCTGTCCATGTCTTTATTTGTCCTCCTCTGCTTCTTCCACCCTAGACAGTTCCCTGCAGTATTGTTTTTGACAAGGAATCGTGCCTGCATACATGTCCGAACCATGCTAGTTTTCGTCGTTTCACTATTGAAAGCAATGGCTCCTGGACACCTGCACATCTCTACTTTATTTCTTACGTACACATTGGTCTTATGTTCTCTATAGGAAATTCGTAGAATTCTTCTGTAGCATTTATACTCGAAAGCCTGTAATCTTCCCTCCATGTCCGCAGTGAGTGTTGCTGTGATACGATCGCTTGAAAAGCTCCATTCCTGAGAAAATATTCAACGGATTGCATGTATACATACATACATACGTCTATCCAGTTTGTGCTCTCAATTGAACCTTATTCAATGAATGCAGACCAACAGCTGGACAGTCTCCTAAAAAATATGGATTATTTATCGGGAATTCATATAATTCTCTCCATTTTGTGTTTGTGTGGCAGTCCCTATCTTGGTTACGACTGTTTAATAAAAAAAATATTTAGTTCATATTATTGATTATATATTGCATTCCAGCTTCATTACTTTATTCATATATATATATATGAATAAAGTAATGAAGCTGGAATGCAATATATAATCAATAATATGAACTAAATAATTTTTATTTAGACCACGACACAAAGCCGCAAACATTTTTGTTTTTGTTTTTTTGTTTGTGTGTGTGAAAAGGGGGCCGTTGTAATAGTATCGGGGGTGGCAGACGGTTTGTTTGTACTAATACTGGATGGAAGACGGTTTGTTTGCATTAATACTGGCAGTTGCAGACGAGTTGTTTGTAATAACACCAGACGATATGACTACAAGCAAGCAGTGAGAACAAGACCGAAATAGGTGTTGTGTGCACACATGCCAGACAGAAAGATCTGACACAAGCTAGTACGCTTTAGGTAAAGGCAATATTATTTATCACAAGTCTGCATCTTACGCAATCGAGACACGGAAGGCAGACATGACGAAACTACAGAAGCAGAAAAACTATTGTGACGCTGCTATACCCTACCTCAGGAAGGACAATGGGGTGTTTGAACTAGGAATAGAAGAGTGTCTACAAATTACACAGAGTCCGACTGAAATTGTTGTTACGCACAGCAACCACACAATAGAATCGGCAAGACGGTTAAGTTACGTAACGCTAGGGGCATAGCCTCTTACCAGAGAGTAACATCTAACGTTACGCATGGTATAATAAACGCATACAGTGCTCGTCTCGGACAGTCAGCGCTTGTCTCCCAGGAGAGACAAGTCCTAGTTTAGTCTCGCAGCTGAGACAGTCGGTCTTCAGTCTCCCAGGAGAGACAAGAGAGAGAGAGAGAGAGTCAGATAGTCAGTCGGACAGAATGCTTGCTCCCAGGAGAGATAAGCAAGTCCGAGCTTTTAGTCTCGCAGCAGAGACAAGAGGATTCGAGTCTTAACAGTCAGTTGTGTATAATATCGAAGACTTAGCTTATAACCCGAGTGAAATAATTCCTGGATGTGTTAGCGTAAGTTGTAATCGGCGAGTATTATATTATTGCCCAGTTGCAGACAATTTAGGATTAGTCTACAGAGTTGAGGACGGACTCGAATAAGACTAGACTGGGACTTGTGAGTTACAAGTCAAGTAGATTCTAGCCGAACACGTGATAACCCAGAAATAGGGATTGAGAGAAGTGTTTATTTGCCTTTCTTATGAGTATGATGCTATTAATTGATGTATTTCAATTTGTGTAAATAAACCTCATATTCTTGTGAGACTAGGAGTGCTTTGGTTAACTGATTGATGTCGAGCAGTATTACACAGATTTAGACCTGGTCACAGGACCAGTATTCCAGTAAGTCCTAAAAGGCATTTCTTCCGTCGCAAATTATCGTGACGCTGCAAATCTTCTTTCTGTCACACTAGTCTGTCCAGGACAGACAGTCAACTATATGTTTTCTGTAACAAGTTTGTTTCTGTCACTCCAAGTGCAGATCTTGTTACTGTTACACAAGAACAACCATTTAAAATCCCGCGTAAGTGATTAAAGACGTGTTTATGGGATAGCCACTAGGTATTACAGGTTTATCACTACTGCGCTGTAGAAATCAAGAGAAGAATTGCAATGGCAACATTTAAACTTGCCGAAATAAGAAATCATTGTCATGGTACCAACAGTATGGGCAAACTATGTGTGATTTGAACGTGCGTATTTTAAAGTGAATATACGGTTGTAAGGTATGTGCATTAAATAAAATAGTAGCAAAGAAAATCGTTGTTTTCGAAATGAGATGTTACAGAAGAATTTCACGTATGCCATGGACAGCTAATATGACAAATTAAGAAATATTAAAATCAATAAACGTGGAAAAGGGCCGGCTCTTTAACAATATCTTAACACAAGAAAACTGTGGATTTTTGGTCATATAAAAAATCATAGCAGCGTGGAAAGATTAATAGCTGAAGACAGAGTTAAGGGCAACAGGGGAAGATGGTGTCCTAGACGAAGATGGTGCAGTGATATATCAGTGTTTAAACATGTCTCTAACTGCGACAGGTCAACTCGCCCAGAATCGCGGAGTGTTCAGAGAATCCGTAAGGAGGACCATGTTTGGAAAGAATATAGCACATGATAATGATTATCATACTGTTTTCAATGCTAAGGGGTGAGGTTTTACATTATGTTCTAGATTTGATTTTTTAGAATTCTTTTATTTTCAGAGAGTTTGCAAGTCACATATGACATTTTACTCAATGTAATCTTAGAGGACAACGCCATAGGTTGGACTTGTAGTCTTCTATTCCGGGGAAACATTGACTGTCGTGATATCTGGAGAAATGCTGCAGATAAATGCCATAGGCTGGACTTGTAGTCTTCTATTCCGGGGAAACATTGACTGTCGTGATATCTGGAGAAATGCTGCAGATAAAATAGTTGATTCCCTCACACCGTTCCAGACATGAGTCTTCATTCATCACATCGGAGATCGAGAGGTGAGGTAATCAAGCTCAAGCTCAACCAACTTAGTCCTTTCCTATGACATGCATGACAGGCGGCAGTTTTACTTTTTCTCTCTCTCTTTTGGGGTACAGTAACATTCGTGCAGTTACTCAAGGGAAGGAAAGATCACATTTTTTACTTTGTAGAGGATTGAAGACAAGCATTCTTCACGATAACCTAAATTGTATTAACAGTTTAATTACCTGGTAGCAACAGTAGGCGCCTTCTATAGGCTCGTCCAATGCAATAATAATCTTAGCAGCAGGCACTAGAGCAGATATTCTTTTAGGAGATTCAAGGTCGTGGAAATATCGATGACTTGCATCAAATAGTATCGTATCTCCGCTTTCTGGATCTGGGAATCGATTTTGATACCTGCAAATACATGATAAGTTATGTTACACACGCACTTTACGATCTTTTTCGTCTTGTAGACGATTTTTTTAGGTTGTTTATATGTTGCCTAGCAGCACACTATGTGACATGTCTAAAATAAACAGTCTAAAGTCATCTTATTACGATTTCATTTGATAGAAAGTGCGAATAAATAGCTGGACTAATAAATACCTACAAACAATATTCATACTATTCAAGAACTGCTCAAAATAGCTTTGAACAGACAGAATTGGAGAGATCTGACCTCTGCCCTATGCGATAACTTCAGCGCAAAAGCAAAATGAATGAATGAATGAATGAATACGACGAGAAGGACAGTACTTTACTACAGATACTAGTTGAACTAAATGTGAATAGAATCACTGAGACACATTTAGTTCAACTACATTTAGTTCAACTACATTTAGTTCAACTACATTTAGTTCAACTACATTTAGTTCAACTACATTTTGTTCAACTACATTTAGTTCAACTAGTATATCAGGGATTTACATGCGTTCTGGAAATATTTCTTATGAAAAAGAATTCCAGAGTAAGATCAACGTGATCTGGAAGTAAAAGACCATCAGCTGGTATCAGGAATAAGAGTGAAAAACTTGTACACCCTTGGGGGTTCTATAATAATAATAATAATAATAATAATAATAATAATACGGATCTGCATTATCGGCATCATCATCATCATTAGCTTCATCGTCCTCCTCCTTCTCCTCCTCATTATCATTCTCATCATTATCATCCTCATTAACATCATAATCACCACCATTATCATCACTATTTGCATTGTCCTCCTCCTCTTCCTCCTCATCAGTGTCATCATCCTCATCATAACCATCACTATTATCATCATCAGCATTATCATCACCACCCCATCACCATCATCTTCAGCGTTCTCCTCATCATTATCATCATTCTCATTACTACCATCATCATCACCATTATTATCAGCATCGTCTTTTCATCCTCATCATCTTCCTCATCATACTTAGCCATTTGTTAAAAGACATACTCAACTAACCAATACACAATATATCCAGTACTTACAAAAATCAATAAATATAGATCTTCTTCTTCTTCTTCTGCGTTCGTTCTCAAACTCCTGCAGATTAGCAGGATGTAGTCCGGAGAACGGAATGCGTTGTGTCATGGTTTACAGCATTGCTGCGATAACTACGCCTTTTGGCCTGACACATCCGACTTAGGCATGACTTTGGGTAGATGACCCTATATGGGATGGGACAGCAAACTCCATCCAATAGCCTCCTTAGTCGCCTTTTACGACATGCGTGGAAGGTAAACAGTATTGCTATTCTTTGCTCCCCTTTCGGGCCTCGGCAACACACGGGCGGATAGATAAAAACTAACGTGATATTTGAAAACTATCAATCAAATAAATCGACTAACTACAACCATCAAAGCACTAACCAATCAAGTCCTTTAAGGTAGGTACTGCCGCTGAAGAAGTGAGACTCATCGGCGTCTGCCAGATCATCTTTGATGCCCACAATTTTGGGGTGAGCTTCCAGCAGCCTCCTTAGTTTTTCAACTACTGAAATAACGAGGATGAAATAACAAGGATGAGATAACAAGGATGAAATAACAATGATGAAATAACGAGGATGAAATAACAAGGATGAAATAACGAGGATGAAATAACTACTGAAATAACCAAGATAATGTGTTTTTTTAGTGAAATTTAAATAGCGATGAATTGTAAAAATAAATCACATTCCAATTGGAAATTGAATTCTCCCGCCAGGATGTTGATTACATGATACCTAACTTGTTACTGATCACTAAAATATACCGACCCTATTCGGTACTCGCCATAAAATAATAATCCGTGACATTCGCCAATAGATGGCCTACCAACATAATTCAATCAAGCTTTCTTTGGTAATGTTTTGGACTATTCACGCGCATTTCGTTGGTCGGCGTTTGCATGCGACATCTGGGCGATACAAAGTATATAAATAGTTACCAACGAAAATCACGCCAATGATTAAAATGAATCACGTAAGAATGCTGATTCTCCTTTGTTTTGATTCTGTTGTTAGGTTTTATATGATGATTGTTCGCGTATTCTGTCTGAATAGTGACGTTATTTGTTAATACGATTTTGATTATATCTTGTGCCCTGGTCACATTCACAATCACGACACTTGTTCAGTAACTTTTGTTTTTGTAGAGCAATGACACAGTTCACGTCATACCTGTTTTATAAGCACCCAAAAGAAATAATTTGGGGAACTTGAAACATTTCACGTGTGGTGGCAGAATCTCCAAATGTTTGGCGTTATACTCGCAAGGATTCTGGGTAAACAAAAAATGGAAATAATATTCATTCTATAAAAGGCATCTATTTAACAGTAAATAATGGACGTTAGTTTTTCACGGTAGCTCAGTCAACAGCAACGATAACAACGAAAAATAAACACAGCGAAAATAACATATATCAATCAAGAACAAAACAAATACAAGTGGAATCCCTCTATAGCGCACTATTTTACAATAAGTTTCTCTATATAACAACAATTTTCACAATCCCTAATTATACTTAATCTACATTGTTTATACTGTATATAAACGAGGGAGAGAAGATGGCTACAGCCCTCATATAACAGAGCCACTAAAATGTGTGATAGTTAACATCTCACACCCCTACATCATTAATAAATGATATGGGTTCATTTACAAAAAAATATATTACTGTATATAGCGAATTTCTGTTACAACAAACATATTTTGTCTGTCCGGACTAAGTTCTTATAACGAGATTCCAATGTATAACTACAGCAGCAACACCAGCAATAAAATAATAACATTAATAATAATAAAGCGAACGAAAGAACTGCAATAATAAATACAAAATGTTAATGATAATAACTGTAATTTTTTCCCCCCCTCAACAGCAACATAAGAAAGATAAGAAAACAAAACAATTCATGCAAATCGCATCGTAACATCACGATCCGGACTGTCAAAATATATTCGCAATAACATAAATTGTTTTAATGCAACATAAACAATAAAGAACAAATGCATTGGAATCCCGTTATAACAACGTGGTCCGGACCCATAAAACATATATGCAATAATAAATTCGTTATATACAGTTCAAACTATATAGAATACATATAACTGAAGATTTAAAAAAATGTTGTTATATAGGGAAATTTGTTATAAAAGGATGCGCTATAGAGGTATCGTACTGTATTACTGATGTTTGTTTTTTTTGAAAACCCAATGAATTGCCAGCGATTAGCTCTTACTTCCTATGTGCTATGGGGATGTGTATGAGCTTTCTTCCATATACGCAGGAGGCTTCACCTTTCGGCTTGGTGCAATACCTATTTGAAGGAGCCTTCTACTCGTGGGAGGGGGGATGGGGTACCTGTATTAAGGATAATAATAATAGAAATGATGGTGTTCCTTCTTTGCAAGCAAAGAAGAGCATAACAGTGAAAATAGAAGCTTGGCGAATAGATGGATAGATAGAATAACACTATTAATTATAACAATAACAATATTAATAATAATTAAAAAAAACTATTAATGATGATAATGATACCAATGTTAATGATGATATTAACATATAATAATAATAATAATAATAATAATAATATAATAATAATAATAATAATAATAATATAATAATAATAATAATAATAATATAATAATAATAATAATAATAATAATATAATAATAATAATATAATAATAATAATAATAATAATAATAATAATAACACATTCAACAACTATATCACCAACAGCCGTAACTAAAGAACAAAGACACACAGGATGAGACAGCATGAGAACCTATACGATTGCTCACCGTCCATAACGGCTTGACCTCACGAGGGTACATTTGGAAGTAGATCTGAGCAACCTCATTGGGAGGGAATGTTATTAGCTTGAGGTTGGTCCATTTGGTCACAAATTCTATAACGTTCTCGAAGGAGTACTGACCGAGCTGGTCGTTGGCGTAGTTGGACATGTGAGTCATAAAGATGAGTATCTGCGGTTAAAAAGCAACTTGAGTGAGTTAAGTAGTGTTTAATATATGAGATAAGAAGTGTGTGGTAAAAACAAGATAAGATAAGATAAAAATATAAACATGTAGGCAATAATATGTAACTCATATACGGGTTTGGTGCAAACACGTAAAGGGGGGGGGGGGGGGTTGAGGTGTTGAAACACACCCTCCCTATACTCTGTTCACTCTAAGAATGAAGTGTGTCGGTGTCTCTAATTGGTTGTTGGACGCAGAAAGCATTAATCGAGTGTTAAGTGCCGAATAATATTGTTTTTAAATTTCGTTTTAAAATGTTTTTAAAAATATTTAAATATTGTTTTTGAAGGTTTTAAATAATATTGTTTTTACTATTTAAAAAGCTATTTAAAATTCACCTGTTGTCAGGGAGTAATGGGAGGGGGGGGGATTGGGTATGTGTTTGACCCACTTCATTCTTAAAGTAAACAGAGTATAAGAAATAGAAACATGACTTTTAGTACTTAGAACGGCGAAAAAAATGGGGCTAAAAGTTCCTCCTCTACCCCATCAGAAATTTCACAAAAAGGGGATTCCATTTTTTTGGTTATAGGTAACCCACCCCTTGAGTAGAACGTATCTACGCCCATGGTATTGTGCCTTTTATTTATGTCTCGCAGCACCTATGCATCTCTTTATGTAACATTCCCTCTCTTCCGTGTATCTCTATGTTTATTCTATGATGGTATCTGGTAACTGCGGAAATGTTGATACCGCCATCATAGATACTACAATAGTGCTTACGTAGAACACAAGTTTGATGAGTTTTATGATGAGCACACAGACTCGGACTATAGGGTAGTGGTACGAAAGAAAAATACAAATAACTGTATAAGACATTTTTAACGTTTCAACATTAAGGTCTTTTTCTGGAAAATACACAACAAACAGTGAATAGACTTTTAACAATAGTAAAAATAATTAGTGACAAAGGCATCGACAGAAGACATTGAAACAGTGGAGACATTCAAGTTAACAATGACTTATATGTGCACACGTATTGTCATAGAGACGCGCACGTTAAGTAATACTCAGTTTTGTTTGTTTTGTCCTAATAAAGACTTTTTAGTCCCAAAATAGTCTGTTTTTGTGGCTGTTATTAGTGTATTGTGTTCTGTGATATCAGCAACACTCTCCATCGAGACCAGCACCGTGCAGAGGTGATGGGGCTTAGTTCAGCCATCAGGGGCTGGAAACTAAGACTGGTCGGGCAGTCCCACTCGAGCAGGACCATAGTCCTGCCCTAGTAAGCAGAGTGCTGAAGACGGAGGCATCCAGCCAAAAGGCGCACAGATAATCAGGATGCCACGCACAAAACACAATGGAAACATGTCTACATCAATAAATAGTTATGGTGCCTGCCCTGTGGCGGACGTTCAGGCAGGGACGGTGCCGGGCCCTATACCTCGAAAGGGCCCAACCTCAGTTACTGGAAGTCCTTCTCAATTGCCCCGAGGAGCCAGGAGGCAAGGGAATGGAGCTACTGGCCAAACAAACAAACGACCAATAAAAATAATGCACTGGAATGCTGAGGGTGTCAACAGTAAAAGAGATGGATACAGCAAAAAATTGGAACTTGAAAATGTCCTCAGTGAAGAACAAGTTAACATATGCTGTATCCAAGAAACACACCTCAGTAGCGACATAGCCTTCAAAATCAGAGGCTACCAGTGCTACCGATCTGACCGAAAGGACAGGCGAAAGGGTGGAATTCTGACACTTGTTAAAAACAATATCAGCGCATGTCAGCTTGAAGTATATATGGAAGGGGCAGAATACCAGATGCTCCACCTAAAAACAGACAGTGCAGAATTCCATCTCCTGAACTACTACTGCCCAAATGATAAACCATTGGCACTAGACACAATTCCAGACAAAGAGAGACTTATGGTGTGTGGTGACTTCAACAGCCACTCTCAGAGCTGGGGCTACGATCATATCGACAAGAGAGGTGAGGAACTTGAGAGCTGGCAGGATGAAAATAATCTCATCCTTATTAACCAGCCAGCAGACTCGCCAACCTTCTACTCGAGAGCATGGCACACCACCTCTACACCAGACCTAGCATTCCACTCACCAGGCTTGGAATGGAACATCACACGTGTTGTTGGAAAGCAGCTTGGAGGTAGTGACCACAGACCAGTATTTCTGGAAATCCACAATGAATTTACCACGGACAGCAGCACGCTCACTAGGTGGAACTATAAAAGGGCAGACTGGAAAATGTACCAGCATTTAACCAGTGTTCTAGCTAAGGACATGAACTTGGACAAAGACATCAATAGAGCAGTGAGTGAATTTAATAGATGTATACTACATGCTGCTAGTAAAACCATACCCAGGGGGGCACGCAAAAACTACAAACCCTACTGGAATGATGAACTGGAAAAGCTGCAAAATGAGATGGAAACATCTAGACAGCAGGCTGAGAACAGACCTAGCCAAGAACATCACAACAAATATCAGCAAACAAAGGCTAAATTTCAAAGAGCCAAGTTACAAGCCAGACGGAGCAGCTGGAAAGAAAAAACAGAGTCGCTGAACTTAGAAAGAGATACTAGGAAATTATGGAAACTTGTAAAACAACTAAATGATGAAGGTACAGGGAGAAATACCAGGATCACACTTTATAAAGATAGAAACATTTTAACAGGTAAACATGCAGCTGATTACTTTGCAGATTCCTTTGCAGAAGACAATAACGTCAAAGTCAGCCCAGACAAACAACAGGAGGTTCGAGAGAACCAGCAAAACATTGGACAAGGTGAACCTATACCTGAAGTCATGGAGGCACCAATCACAATGAGAGAACTGGAGCATGCAATATCCAAATTGAAAATGAAAAAGTCCCCTGGAGCTGATGGAGTGTCCAATGAAATGATTAGAAACCTGGGAAGTGCAGCAAGAGCAAAGCTACTGCAGATCTTTAACACAAGCTGGTCCACAGGTAATGTACCACAGGCGTGGAGAGAAGCAATAATGATACCACTCCTCAAATCAGGAAAAGATGGCAACACAGTCTCCAACTACAGGCCCATCAGCCTCACAAGCTGTCTATGTAAAACAATGGAACGCATTATCAATCTTAGGATGCAGTGGTACCTTGAAAGTGAAAACCTTCTGGTATCACAGCAAGCAGGTTTCAGACAGTGCTACTCTACTGAAGATCAGGCAACCTACCTCTCCCAAGAGATTGAGGATGCCTTCCAAGAAAAGAAACTGGTACTAGCAGCATGGATAGACCTCAGGAAAGCATTTGATAAGGTCTGGAAAGAAGGGCTCCTAAAGAAATTGCGAAATTGCAGGGTTAGCTCAAGAATGTACAAATAGGTAAAAGCATACCTGCATAATAGAAGAGCCAGGGTACAATTAGATGGTCGCAAGAGCAAGAAAGTTCTACTGCGTCATGGAGTCCCCCAGGGAGGAGTCCTGTCACCCACACTTTTCTTGGTTTACATCAATGACCTAGTTGCTGAACTACCACATGGGATCAAAGTGGCAATGTATGCTGACGACCTGGTGATCTGGTGCACGGAAGAACATGCAACAGTGGCCACTAAACAAATACAAAGAGCTATCGATGCCCTAACCTTATGGGCTAATAGATGGTGCGTCAGCATTAACACAGATAAGTGCAGCACTACACTCTTTACCCTCTCACCAAAACAAAAAGCTGGTCATATCAAGATAGATGGAGAGCTCTTGAAAGAAGACAAACAACCCACATACCTCGGAGTTACTTTTGATGATAAGCTGACATGGAAGCAGCACATAAACAAAGCAACAACAAAAGCCAGGAGGAAGCTAGCTATCCTGAGAAAACTAAGTGGAAACACATGGGGAGCCAGTGGAAATATACTCAGTAAAGTTTACCAGCAAGGCATAAGACCACACCTGGAATACGGTTCAGCTGCGTGGTGTCCTGCATCAAACACCACATTACAAGATCTAGATAAAGTGCAAAACCAGGCACTTAGAATAATGTTGGGAGCAATGAAATCAACACCCATAGCAGAGATGCAGAAAATGGGAAGAATGCAAACACTTGGCGAACGCAGAGACACAAAAGTACTAATTCAAGCAGAAAAGTTTCAGTGTATGCCAAGTCATCCAATGAAGGAAAGATTCCAAAATCTAGCAATGGGACGACTGAAAAGGAGCAGCTTTATCCATCAAGCTAAACGACTCCGTAGACAACTTACAGACCTACCTGAAGTTGACAGCCCCTTAAGGTCTGTACCAGAGCACACCCCGTGGAGTGAAAGCCATGGAATGCCAATATACATTCAGACCCATGTGAAAGGAATACTAAGCGAGGACGAACAGAACAGTGTGCAGCGAATGACAGTCACCCTCAGTTTCCTGGATGAGGAATATCCACAAGATATATGGGTCAGAGTGTACACAGATGGGTCAGCACAGAATGCTGTGAGGAATGGAGGTGCAGGTGTATATATAGAATATCCACACAAGCCTAGAGATACAATCAGAACACCGACAGGAAAATTCTGCAATAATTATGATGCAGAAATCCAGGCAATTAGTGTGGCAGCTAAAAAACTGCTGAACTCCAACTCTGACCTACAGCCTGTGGTATTCCTGACAGATGCAAGGTCAGTGCTTCAAGCTCTCCAGTCTGGAAAACTAACAGACTTAAAAAAACTACTTAGCGAATTGTCTTACCAGTATAGGGTAACCATGCAGTGGATACCCTCTCACTGTGGAATACCAGGAAATGAAAAAGCAGACCAACTGGCTAAGGAAGGTGCTGCCGAAGACCAACCAGATATACCAATCACCTACCATCAGAAAAAACAGATGATAAAGTCAATAAGAAAGCCACAAACACCAACACAAGATGACTATCACAATATGAACAGATCAGAACAAGTTATAATTCTACGTCTCAGAACAGGACACAACCGACTCCGCAGTCACATGTATACAAAGTTCAAGATTGGCAACACAGCCATGTGTACATGTGGACAGGCAGCACAGAGTGCCAAACATATACTTCAAGAGTGTTCTGAGCATGAAACGCTGAGGCAGACATATTGGCCAGAGGAAACAACACTGGAATCAAAGCTCTATGGGACACTGTATGAACTACAAAAGACAGTGAGTTTTATTAAGGAGACAGAATTACAGATATAGACATGTTTCAAGTGAACGAAAGAAGAAGAAGAAGATCAGCAACACTTCTTACATGTTTCTGCTTTTCTTACTGCCCTACGTTGCCTCAGCTTTTACATCTCTAACGCGCTGAGTTGTTCCCGGACACTAAAGATTTATCCCTTTGCAGAAGCATGACCGAGATGTTTGAGCTTTGGTCTCACACCCGTGAAGTCCAGAGTTCGATCATCGATAAGGACTGGGTTTTTTTTCTCTGTTGGAGCACAAATTATGAAAACTGACCTTGAACATGACGTGGCGTTAGCAAAGACACACATCCTTTATTACACAAACCACTCAAAACCTCTCTGCAACACCCTAACTGAAAACATAAATTACACTGACAGAAACTGAAATTGCTCACGATTTATCACAGGCAACCAGTAATCTCGCGGAAACGTGCAAGTTTCGTATAAATTCGATTGTAATGAGTTTTTCTTTTAAAAAAATAAATCAATAGACAATACAGATGTCACGCACACTGTAATCACATTACTGTTGATTGGCCTTGTAACCAGGTGTTTATTATTCAATCATTACACATATAAACACCATTTTGAGTGTGTTATTAAAATAGGAATGCGTGCTATTACACATGGTGTGTTGTACCTTAACATGATATTGTAGTTATTGACACCGAAACAATGCAGCACATTTAATGTTAAGGAAAAAAAAAATAAGGGGAAACAATTTAAGTATTACACAGTACGTCTAAATATATTTTTTTTAAAATATATATTTAGCTTGGCTGCTGATAACGATTTGCGATGAGGTCTCTGAATGGGGACTAGGCGAGTCCCTCTAGTGCTATGACAGCATGTAGCTGCTTGCTTATGTGATCACATGAAAATAAGCTGCTTTATGTTGATTCTACAAGAATTTGCATCAATTGGGGGAGGGAATTGTTCGATCCTTTGTGTAATTATTCATGGGGGAGGAAAGGATATTCAGAGCTTTATTTCTACACAAAGACCAACTGTGGAAAGGGGGGGGGGAGGCGAGTCATAAATACAAGCCGGATTCGAACCCTCCAGATATTGAGCGGAGGGACGCACCAGATGAGTGCTTGTGTGTAGGAATGTAATCATTGTTCGGTACTATAATCGCAATCCAACACCTGTTGTGCCAATTAGTGCCTACCTGTGTGATTATTTCCCTTGTCTATGTTTATTATTAGTTCACGTTTATCATTTTCTAATTTACATATAATTTAGGTTTAGAGTTAGGATTAGTTTTGTAAAACATAACTAACCCTAAACCCTATTCTTAGCCCACTAGATAATAAATATTTCAATTAGTTATTGATTATATATTGATATAATATTTAGATCAATTAGCCACAAAATACTAAAGGGAAACAAGAACGAAAACGGGGGTTGGACTGCGGTCATAGTACCCATTGTTCTAAGATCACACCATACGATGATGATGTTATTATATCTTGGGGTATGTGTTACTTGTAAAATTGTATGGTTGTGCGTCCTGATATAACCTAACTGGACTTTGTTGTCTGCTGGTTCAAAGCATCGCGCCTCTCCAAAAGAGAGGTATAAAAAATACGATGATGCTGAAATAGAAACATAATGATGATGAAGAAGAATGAATGTACAACACAGGAACACTTACAGGTGTGTGGAGGAACAGTTGAAACAAGAGGTCTCCTCTGATGCTTTTGTCCAGCCCGGATTTTCCACCCAGGTAATCGTCAAACCGGTTGACAAATGTATAGAGATTGCAGTCCATACGAGGCAATACCTGGAAAGTTGTAAAACTAGTTTCAGATCATTTCTAATTGCAACATTCCTGCATATTTCAGATCATTTCCAATTGCAACGTTCCTGCTTGTTTCAGATCATTTCCAATTGCAACTTTCCTGCTTGTTTCATGACAACAAATTAAGACATAGATGTCTCATCTTGTCAGCGGCATGTTACTAAATACAAATTACTTACGGTGCTAAGCGAATAGATGGCACCTAAACAGAACTGGTTCAAATCCCGTCAACCTTCTGATTTTTCTACAACTCGTCAATGCATCATCATCATTATCACTATTACTACCACCACCATCACCATCATCACCATCATCACCATCATCACCACCATCACCATCATCACCATCATTATCATCTTTATCATCGTCAGTATCGCAACTATCACTATGCCACCGCCACCACCACCACCATCGTCACTGCCACAGCAGCATTCGCCATCATCATCACTATTTCTTAATTAGTTATTTATCTAGAGTAAAAAACGGCACATAGGGCGGGTGTCATAGATTTTCATGTCTCGGGTTTCATTGCAATTTGCTTTAGATCTTCATTGTTTCCAGGGCCGGCCCTAACAATTGAGGGGCCCAATGCGAAACGGATTGCGCGGGGCCCAGTCTGGGTAGGGAAGAGGATAATAAAATAAATTCTAATATGAATTTATGGGCCTATGAAGTGCGGGACCCACTGCGGCCGCATATGTTGCAATGGCCCAAGACCGGCCCTGATTGTTTCTGATACCGATGGCTCTCTTGTAATTATCTTAATATTTATTTAGAGAAGTATTTTCACGGATGATAATGTTGGTGGTAGTGGTCGTCGTGGTGATGCGAATATTTATTTATATATTTATTTGTGATTATCTTAATAATTAGCATGAATCATCATTAACATCATAATTCAATCACCATAAATATCATCATAATATTATTATAATTGCCACCATCATTATTCTTATATCATCGTCATTATTATTATAGTTATCATTATCATAATCAAAGTACGAGTATATCTATCAAATCTGTATTTCGATATGGAGAAGGCATTTCATCTATACAGCATGAATTAGATCTAATTGTATTGGTATATTAAGAAAAAGAAATAGCACGACAAACCATAACATCACGGTAGATGAAGCCACGCCTACCCCACACTGGGGACTCCTTAGGATACTCCATCGTGCTAGAGCAGGTGATCTGTCTGTCATTCCATTCATCGTAAAGCGGCTCGTAGATTGGATACACCCCAGCGTGATAAGGCGGGACCATGTAACCATGTGATACTGACATGCTGTGTATCTGCAAAATGATTGGATATTATAACTGTAATGTATATATTATAGTAATATATTAAATATAAATTTCCCATTTTGCGTGCCCCTGGATGGAGTATTTAAACACTGTAACTACTTTGCAGCTGTCCAGTAATTAAGTCAACAATGTTTGATTCCCTCTTTTCCCCTGTCAACAAGTTTGAAAAAATCGTGATCGATCGGAATGATTGATATATGAGACTTGTCAACTAAACCGTAAACATGAACAAATCGAACAATCTTGGAACGGAATTAAATTTTTTTTAAAGAGTGCGAAATTCAGTAAACGTTTAAATTTAGAGATTTCATAGTTATATTAAAATAATAGCTTAACTCCAGTTTACTGAAACGTGTATCGCGTATTCGACGTGTTCGTATTGTGGTTTAATTTTCCTTTCCAAGTTAGTTAGTTAGTCGTCGGATCATCATCACTGCAAACTGGACACATCCATAGTTGCTCCGATCTCTCGTTGAGTGTATCCGCCATCACACTTCTGCTGACAGTACCGGTCCTATGCTGGTTGACCATCATTCTTCTGCGCCCTCCAAAATGTTCACCTCTAGCAACACCGCATCTCAATCCCTGATCTTTAATCCTAGCCATTGAAAAGGAATCATCATCCACATTAGTCTCACTCTCGCGTGCTATATCTCTTAAGGAGTTCAAAACGTCAACGCGATCCATTGCCCCATCGCCCTTTGCCACAATCGCACACGATGCCAGTTTATCCGCTCTTTCATTGCCTCGAACGCCCACATGTCCCGGCACGAAAATAAATGTAACCGCTTTCAAGCTCGCATTTCTCAAGGCCTCAATCCACTGTTCGCGAACGAGACCCATTTGTACCTTCTTAATCATACTCATAGAATCACTCAAGATGCAGACCTGCGTTACTTTCTGTGTGCGTAGCCACTCAAATGCCTTGGTCACCGCCATAGTCTCCATGGTCATACTACTCGTAGTGACCGCAAAGGCACCACTTTCCTCTTTGATCGTTTTACCTGCGCACTGAGCTGTAAAGGCCCAAGCACTGCGAACATGCCTAATTACAGATCCATCCGTGTATATAATCACATCCCCCTCTTTGGTATTCTCACTGATTAAAGCCTGCACTTCTTTCTCCACAGCTGTGGGACACCATTCTCTGCATTCCCTGCTAAGTGATATTACTACTCTCAAACAAGTTTCGAAATCTGTGGGTAGACCTATCCATTCCGCACCAGCTGCCACATCCTGTAATCTGCACACGCTTTTTTCATTTCCAAATCTATCAATAATCGAGAGTACCATGTTGAAGTAAATGGTCATATATTTAGACTGGATAAAGAAAATGGTACTTCTATTATTAAATAGACCCTCATGTATGGTTATGGACAATGCTTCCTACCACATTGTTGTTCCATGCCAAAATAAGTTCCCTACAACCCCATCTACTAAGGAAGATATACACAATATGGCTTAGAAAAGAACATATCCCATTTACTGAAATGAACTTGAAACCGAAGTTACTGTTGCTGGTAAAGAATGCACACAGAGCAGAGCCGTTCCTCATTGATTAAATTATACAGGAACATGGGCATAGATGTCTAAGATGACCACCGCACCATTCACATGTAAATCCAGGAGAATGTGTTTGGGCTAAAATTCAGGGAGCAGTGACAAAGGAAAATAAAATCAATGTAACAACAAATGAACTATACCACCACCTACTGTAAAATGTCTTTTCCACGTAAAATAAAATCATTGCTATCTTAAGAACGACATTTGTAGCTACTGCTGCGATAAATCCGCTGAGTGTAGATAATAATTAATCATAAATATTGAACGTGGTTATAAAATAATATACATGCAAAATATGACGCCCATACGCTCAGTAGTTCAGGAGATAACAGACAATATCGGTGTTCAACTATTGATGAACTATAGTTTCCCATTTCAGCGCAATCTATAGATTCGCCTTGATTATTGTTGGCATGCGACTCCAAGTATGTAAATATCGACCAATAAACATTCCAACAATAATTAAACGTAACGAACAGGGTCATAATAAATGAATTCTGTTAGAAGGCATGTAGTATTGTCAATAGCCGCAGATGAACTGTGGATCCATTTCTTAATTGGTTAAAAAAGCACTAAACTTAAACCCCCCCCCCCTCCATCATACACACAGAAAATAGCAAAAAAAAAAAAAAAAAAAATTATAATAAGATAAAATAAAAAAACATGATTTTATTTCCATTAAAATTTATTTTTCCACATTCAAACAATTTAATTAACGCCGAAGTCGGATGTGTAGGATACTTGTAACTAATAAAACAGTGACACAACGTGTTTACGTTCTCTTGACTATGTCCTGCTGAAAATCTACTTGGCTGCATCCTTCTACAAGAGAGAGTCGATGGGAATTTGAGACCGAACGGGAAAAACAAATAATTGCTGTATAAAATAAAAATAGTTGACATCAAACCACTCAAAACTCGTGTCTGCTGGACAGCGAGCGAGTGATTTAGCATTATACTACCGCGCGTGTATAGGGTTCATTAAGAAAATCAGCACTGCGTCCAGAGTAAGCAAAGGGAAATAACAATATTTATAGTCTAGCATGTTTATTGTCTATCTTGGCACATGTTAACATTAAACGGCTATTGTTCCATGCGCATGCGGTTGTGTCTGTGGGTCTCACCAATGGCTCACTAGACAAACCAACCATGCAACAGAAAACCTTAGTATGCCTTTATATTGAGGTTATCTTCTTTATAGAAGCTTCATGGCACGTAATCTATACAGTCCCGTAGTCATAACCTCCCATAACAGTTGCCACTTTGTTCCGACATGCCGACGTTGTGCTTGAACTAGTTACGGGCACGGGATGGGTGGGCGGAACAACAAAGAAAACTTTCGCAAGGGCCAGAGTTGTGCCCTGATGTCGACGTCTGTTTCGGCAGCATTGGACTCGAAACACCATCGAGTCGAATGGCTGCTGGAACAGAGGGCGGAGCACTTATGGGAATGCCCCACGTGCTGTGAGGCCAGTTTTATAATCAAGAATCAATCAAGGCTATTGTTCCATTGCAATATAGAGCAGGATATGACAAGATAAATCAACATTTAAAAATTGAGAATCTGTCTTACGAACTGGAGTAATATGAATACATGGGAATTCCAGCGTTAGGATGCTATATACAACCCACTCGTCTTCATGAATATGAAACATGGACAGAAACAAATTACCAAAAAAGCAGGGCCGCCCCTAACAACTGCGAGGCCCTATGAGAAACGGATTGCGCGGGGCCCAGTCTGGGTATGGAAGAGGATAATAAAATAATTTCTAATATGAATATATGGGCCTATGAAAGTGCGGGGCCCACTGTGGCCACATAGGTTGCAATGGCCTAAGACTGGCCCTGCCAAAAAGAGCTAAAGGTGAGATGGCGGCTACTGAGATGGGGCTTTTAAGAAAAATATTGAAAATTGCATGGACAACCAAGAAAAATAATGAAAATTGCATGGACAAACAAGAAAAATAATGAAAATTGCATAGACAACCAAGAAAAATAATGAAAATTGCATGGACAACCAAGAAAAATAATGAAAGTTGCATGGACAACCAAGAAAAATAATGAAAATTGTATGGAAAACCAAAAAAATTAATGTATTTTCAGAAATGCTATAATAAAACGACAAATTATAGTAAAAATTAGAAGCAGACAGTCAAAATTTTAGGACATGATGAGAAAAGTTAAACTGGAACATTTAGTAACCACCGGAAAAATCAAGGAGAGAAGAGACAGAAGGAGGTAAATGTGTTATAACGACTCGGTTAAGGAAATCCCAGAATAAAGAATACTATGAACTTACCTTAGCAAAATTCAGCATTCTTGTTCATTGATGAACTTATCTTAGCAAACTCAGCATTCTTGTTCATTGACGAACTTACCTTAGCAAACTCAGCATTCTTGTTCATTGAGCTATGTATTTCCGATCTGTTCAAGTTAAGTAATTTTTCGTGTCTGTTGAGATGATCAAACCAGATAAAATGTTGGGCTTGTTCTGAAAGATAAAAACACACAAAACATATACAAAGCAGCAAAACTATCTCTATCTATCTATCCATCTATCCATCCATCTATCCATCCATCCATCCATCCATCCATCCATCCATCCATCCATCCATCCATCCATCCATCCATCCATCCATCCATCCATCCATCCATCCATCCTACATTACTACATTAATTATATCTTGAAAGTCTTCCTCACTTTTTGCCATCAGAACAGTGTCATCCGCATATCTCAAATTATGTATGTTATTCCTGGGATATCTACTATTTTATGCATTATGTTTTCACTGTATAAAGAGAACACGTCTGGTGAAAGTACACATCACTGTCTAACTCCTTGTTTTATTTTTTGAAAAGGGCCAAATTGATTTCCTACTCTTATTACTGCTTTTTGTTGCCAGTGCATGTTCTTGATGACTCTTAAATACTTACTGTCGATGTTCAAATATTCTAACATGTGTATAAATTCACTAAGTTTAACTTTATCAAATGCTTTCGTGTAGTCTATAAAACAGAGGTACAGATCTGTTCTATAGACCATCTATTGATCTCTCTATTAGTATTCTCAATATATATATAGCATTCTTGGTGCATTTGCCTTCTACGAAGCCACATTGTTCTGGACTTATTATTGTTTTATTTTGTTTCTCACTCTCTTCATGATAATTGTGAGAAGTATTTTGGTTATTTGGCTAATGAGGCTGATTGTACGGTGTTCTTCACATTCGGTGGTCCCTGCTTTTTTTTTAGGTAAGTCTAAAAATATGGATCTCATTATGTCATCGAGTATATGTCCGCTATTATATACGTCAACAGAAATTTTGTAACTATTTTAACTCCAAAGTCACCTAAAGATTCTAAATACTCTAATGTGATATTGTCTGGTGCTGGAGATTTGCCATAAATCATATGCTTTAGATACCTTACTTCTGCTGCGAGTATTGATGGAACCTTGCCGTTATCTTGTATGTTTATTTCGGGTCTATTGTCATCTTAAAATTATTTGATATATTCTGACCATCTCTGTACTATATGATCTGTTCTAATTAGTACCTGCCCTCTCTTAGATTTTAGACACCCTGTAACTGTTTTCCTTCTTTTCTCTGTTATCACATCCATTTGCTTATGTAGTAATGCTGTGTCGTGGTTGTAATGTGATTCTATTTTCGTACATTTCTTGTCCAACCAGCTTTCTTATGCTACTTTGCATTCATGTCATATCTCCTTATGTATTTTCTGATATTCCTCTATATTGTGTTTATTTTTCCTTCTGGTATTCATCAATTCTAATATTTCTTCAGTCATCCATTTTTGTTTTGATGTATCTTTTACTTTCGGTATTATCTCTTTAGATGTTTGGTTTATCGACTGTTTTAGCATGTTCCATTGATCTTCAATACTCTGAATCTTTGCAATGGCATTGTATCTATTCTGTACAATTATTTTGTATCTTTCTTTAATGTCAGCATCTGATTTCAATAAAGCTAAATCTAATTCCTTGGTGCTCTCTTGATCTTCTTTATTCTTATACAAAATTTCCCCACCAGTAGTATATGATCACTTTTTTAGGCAGCACCTGGACGTGTTTTCATAGATCTAATGCTGTTTCTATGAAAACAATTAAACTAGTTTTTAGAAAAAAAAACTTTTCCCAATTTTGCAATGCAGATCTAGGCGTTATCTAAAGAAATCTGTCATAGCAGGTCGATTGAAAACTTTGATTTCTATTATTACGATATTCTTTAATTGACAGACGCGGAGTTGGTCTTTGAAATTTCAACACATATCATTTTTCATATGATAAATTACACACAGGATTTGTCAAAAGCAAGTTAACAATAATTGAGTCTGGTTATTTTACTTTTGCCATATTTCGAGAGTTATACACTACATAATTAATTACACACACATACAAACAATAGCTTATGGCTTATGCACAGATGTTATAGATAGAGGTTTGCAGTTTGCAGTTGTCTGAAAACGCGTCATTATAAATTATTTGTTAGCGTGTGGTTGATCTGAAGCCAGAATTTGTAGTACAGTTCGGTAGATATAAAAAGATCAAGGGTGTTTTCATATTGTGCTTCACCAGGTAATAATGTGACCTGATTGTCAAATAGTTATTTTTTTGGACGCGAAATGCTCTTGGCTTCAAACTTCCATAGCGGGGCGGATAGTTAGTGTGTTCTTCAAGGCGGACAACTGTCAAATAAATAATAAACCATCTATTATCTTTCTGTTATGTTTATAGCAAATAAATAAATATTTATGTTTATGTTTCATGCAATAAGCATGAACTTACCAACAATCATTCTGTCGCCATCTTGTTCAGCTTCGTTTCCTTTCATATAATACGCACTAGAGAAACCCAAGACGTATGTGAATTCTGGGATATACTTCCGTATCTTCTCTTGGCTGTCTATCATGGCCTGTTGTTTAGAAATAGTTATATAATTCGTGATACAGGGTGTTCATAAAGTCAATGTACACTAATTTTCATCGCTAGTGATATTACATCACATAAATTGTGGGTATTTTCTGCAGATCTGTGTGGCATCATTGATATAAAAACAACATTTATGTTAACTGTTAACTATATATTTGAACTGTCACAGTCGGCTCTGTAAACTGTACATTTTTTTAGGTCAATTTGTTTTGTAAACTGTTAACGATACATTTTGTGTCTGTTTGTTGTGTAAATTGTTAACTGTTTATTTTATATCAGATTGTTTTGTAAAGTGTTAATTATACCTTTGTTAAAGTCTGTTTTGTAAAGTGTTAACTATAACTTTGTGATAATCTTTCTTGTAAATTGATAACTATATATTTTGTGTAAGTTTGTCTGTAAAAGTTTGTCTAAGCAGTTTGTGTAAATTGCTAGCTATATATTCCGTGTAAATCTGTTTTATAAACTGCTAATTATACATTTTGTGTAAGTTTGTCTTATAAACTGCTAACTATATATTTCGTGTAAATCTGTCTTATAAACTATAATTATACGTGTTGTGTAAGTCACTTGTTCAGCTATCAAACGTCTTACTGTGTGTTCCAGCTATCAAACGTCTTACTGCGTGTTCCAGCTATCAAACGTCTTACTGCGTGTTCCAGCTATCAAACGTCTTACTGCGTGTTCCAGCTATCAAACGTCTTACTGCGTGTTCCAGCTATCAAACGTCTTACTGCGTGTTCCAGCTATTAAACGTCTTACTGCGTGTTCCAGCTATCAAACGTCTTACTGCGTGTTCCAGCTATCAAACGTCTTACTGCGTGTTCCAGCTATCAAACGTCTTACTGCGTGTTCCAGCTATCAAACGTCTTACTGCGTGTTCCAACTATCAAACGTCTTACTGCGTGTTCCAACTATCAAACGTCTTACTGCGTGTTCCAACTATCAAATGTTTTACTGCGTGATCCAGCTATCAAACGTCTTACTGCGTGTTCCAGCTATCAAACGTCTAAACGTCTTTGTGTTCCAGGTCACTCAGTAAAGGTCTAGGTAACGCTGACCGTACATGAGATGGGACAGACAACTTCACTCCATAGCTTCTTTAGTCGCTACATACTACATACATGGAAGGTAAACAATTTTGCTGTTCTTTGTTCCCCATTCAAGTTTCGGCAAAACACCATCAGATGACATATATGATAAAAGTATACATTAATTCTCAACTCAGATTGTGATCAAACTGTGCCTCCTTTAGTTAGAAAATATGTGTACTAACAAATCTGTTCTAGATCATCTTCTTCGACCTCGTGGTTGCCTGACCCTGGCTTATAGTTCAGGGTACAAAGAATATGAACACTTTATTCTTTCTATGCATGTAGCAGGAGGCGACTAAGGTGAGTTGCTGGATAAGATGACAACCTGTCAAATATGAAGAAATAAATGTTACTGCGTGGATTTCTTACATTTTTCCTCTACCAAAGTATCCCCATGGATGAAAAAGAGAATAAGGATCCCCATGGATGAAAAAGAGATGTTAAGGATCCCCATGGATGACAAAGAGATATTAAAAGGATCGCAATGGATGACAAAGAGATATTAAAAGGATCCCCATGGATGCCAAAGAGATATTAAAAGGATTCCCATGGATGACGAAGAGATGTTAAGGATTCTCATAGTTGACAAAAAAGATGTTAAGGATCCCCATGGATGACAAAGAGAGGTTAAATATGTAATTAATATATGATATAGATTCTACCAACTATCACTGCTTACTTTCGCATCTTTCACCAAAGTTCGAATCCCAGACGCTCCCACAAACATGTCATCGATGTCTACTTGAAGAATTCTGTGTAGTGTCAATCCGAAAAGACCACCTGTTAAATACGTAACAGCGTCCGTAGCAACGATATTGTTCAACCAAAAGTCAAGTCTGTATCCTAATATAATTCGCTGTATTCCATCAATGAGACCTGTTAAACAGGACATACACAAGAAGTAATGACGTCAATTGTAAGACAGAATGGTACAGTCAGTTTGCAATACAGTGAAAACAATGAAAAAACTCTGTGTAGTGATGCATCCAATGCTTGATGTTGAAAATATATTATAACTGTTTTTTAAAAAAAACAACTTCTGCCAGTAGTGCATGTCTCCCGTTAAATAGATGCAGGGAAGCTGCTTGTGGCTTGATAAAGTATGCATGCCATTGCTGTCACACGTCATGTACATAGTACATTTTTTAATTTACTCTGGGGGAAAAGAACAAACCAGTCCAGGAGTGTCCAACTGTGAAAATCGATAATAATTGAAACAAAACTGTAATCCGACATTGGAGATTGGAAACACGGTACCAATTTTTTTGCGGATCACTGGAATCACACATACGCAAATCGACGTTTCGACTAAAACACATTTTCAAGGAACATACTAAGCACACGATGAGTAAAGGAAAATATATATAAAACAAAATTATAAATGAGTTTTATAGAGCATATAACAGAACATGTCGTTGTTCGACTAAAAACTCTTTATCAAGAACAAACACACAAAGAAGAAGAACATCAATACATGAGTTTACTACATGGGATTGTGTCTTCGTAAATATAAAAATAAATAGACAAACAAATATGGTAAATATGGGAAAATCGTAATGTCCTTCTATGTTGGACATCTTACGTAGTAAGCACATTTCCGTCTTTCCAGACGATAATATTGTTGTTGTACAACCAACACCACGTACAAGCTATTTCAAGCGTTTCGTAAAGGTAAGTGGCGTAGCACTGAAAGTTGTGAATAGATTCACATACCTAGGTAGTACTTTACCACAAAATGCCAACCTTGATGATGAAGTGTATACGAGGTTCTCCGAGGCAAGCATCACTTTCGGGTGATTGTACGCAAATGTGGGGCATAGAAATGGCTTTAGCCTACAGAACAAAGCTTAAAATTTATGGAGCTGTGGTACTTCCAGTACTGTTATACGCTGGTGAAACATGGGCTGCGTGTAGATGTCATGTGAGGAAAATCAATTACTTTCACACAAATTGTCTCAGAAAAGTTATAAATATGGCAAGACAAGATTCCAGATACAGAAATCCTTGACAGATCTGGTATCACTAGCAATGACGCCATTCTGATGCAGACACAGTTTCGTTGGGCAGGTTATCTGGTACGTATGCCAGATCATCGCCATACTTCTCTATGGTGAGCTCGAGAAGGGTACAAGATCTCAAGGTGACCAAAGGAAGCGCTACAATGACTCGTTAAAGACATCACTGAAAGTCTTGAAATAGACCAAGATACACGAGAAGAACTTGCACAAAATAGATCTACATGGCGTTCTACAGTCAAAAAAAAGGGACATTTCTCGTCTTGTGAAAAGAAGAGAAATGCAGCAGTTCAATCGGGGAGAGTAGCCAGAAAGCCAGGGCTAGACAATAAGCTGCATACAGTGGTCATTCCATGCCGAACTGTCAAAGGACAATTGCGGCTTGAATAGAGCTTATTCACCATCTACGAACTCATAACCATGGGCCTATCTCTAATTGAATTTCAAAAGTGGACGTAACAAATACTAAGATGGTCATCATCACTTGTGACGGACGAACAACATTACTGTTGTGATATAAGAAATATACTCTTCCCTTCATGGCGATGAATAAATAAAACACGCATTTTACGTAGTATTCTCTGTCATACCAGGCGATAGTATTATTGTTGAAAGCCATCGTTAGTCTTCTACCCCTGACGCTGCAAGCAATGAACATGTATACAGCGAAAAGAAATAAAGAGTATTGTGCTATAAGAAATGTGATTTGCGATCCATGGTCGTTATTTGACCCACAAAATAAATCTGAACTACGAAGAGTCATGTATCATCGTCTGCTGTGACTCACAAAATAAATCTGAACTACAAAGAGTCATGTATCATCGTCTGTTGTGACTCACAAAATAAATCTGAACTACAAAGAGTCATGTATCATCGTCTGTTGTGACTCACAAAATAAATCTGAACTACAAAGAGTCGTGTATCATCGTCTGCTGTGACTCACAAAATAAATGTGAACTACAAAGAGTCATGTATCATCGTCTGTTGTGACTCACAAAATAAATCTGAACTACAAAGAGTCATGTATCATCGTCTGTTGTTGTGTGTCTTTTTATTCCTGCAAACCTTGAGTTTGAAAATCCATGACAACCATCTGAAACCAGCTGATGTGTGGTTAGCTCATTAAGGACAAATGACTTTCAGGTAGACAGGAGAAACATTTCAAGGACTGTTTCGAAGTTTCTTTAAAGGTTCAACATCGACCTTATATCATGGCAATAAATCGCTTCGTAACTCCCAACGTGGAACGATGGATTTTCCTGATGTAACGTCCAGTAACACCAGCATAGGTGCTTCATATCCGTGAAAGGAATCAGAGCTACAGAGGAAACGTGTTTCCTGAAAGGACAGGAAAAAAAACAGATGTCTAACCCTGACTATATATGCTCGATCTGTAGCAGTGGATTATTTTATTTCAGAACTTGACTTTCAAGTCGTCTCAGCACACGCCAGGGAGATGCAACAATAGATTAGTTTAGTAACAGAAGATACCATACAAACTACGCCGAATACGAGAACGCCTTCTCAAGTGACAAGGAACTTGAAGATGACATTAACGTTATGACATTCTATGCACCAAATTGTAAATGCATATTTCGCAGTTTCGCTGTGGAAAATATAAGAAACATAGGATGGACCAAGCGACCAAATATGTTGCACCTTCGCTGTCCACGTAACAAGAATCTGACTCAGGCGCATCTCTGCAAAAATAGTTTGGGAAAACATAGAATGAACTGAAACAAACCGCTATATACATGAACAATAACAATATATAATTGGATGTATATGATGGTTGTCGCATAAGTTGTGTAGTAGAAATATAGACACGTCATCCATTGTTGTGTAGTAGCAGTATAGACACATCATCAATTGTTGTGCACTATCAGTGTAAACACGTCATCAATTGTTGTGCAGTATCAGTGTAAACACGTCATCAATTGTTGTGCAGTATCAGTGTAAACACAGTCATAAAATGTTGTCTACTATCAGGAACCTATAACGATTTAAAACAAATTTCTCTCTATACACGACCAATGTCGGATTACATGCATGTTGTAATTATTTGCAGAATGCATGTTGTAATTATTTGCAGAAGAAGAAGTAGAAGAAGCAAAAGAAGAAAAAAGCATGAACTGAAAAGAAAAATGATTGTGGATGTCTGTGTGTGTTGATGCATCCAACAACGTACCTCTTCGACCTTGATGAGCTATTAGTTTTATTGATTATACATATCTACACGTCAGTTAAAACTATAGGTTCTCAATCTCGTTCAGCAGGTGTCATATTAGTTGATACATTAGACTTGGCAATATGTGTTGCAGACATGCAGGTGCTGTGTGTTGTTTAGCAGTTCCTGAGGGTTATTATTGTTGTCATGGATCGGTTAATTAGATTGCATAATTGCTTTTAAGCATCTTCGGGCGAATCAATGAACTTATAGTCTGCTTTAAGTCTGCAAAAACAACATTCAGAAAAATGAAAAATATACTGTGTAATATGACAAGGTCATTAGAGGTGAGAGAGTTCTGTAGTGCTATATAACCCATATACTAACATATGGGTGCGAGTCTTGGACAATAAACAAACTGGAAAGTGGGAAATTAGAGGCAACAGAGATGTGGTTCTACAGAAGAATGCTGAGAATACAATGGACTGCCAGAAAAACTAATGTAGAGGTGTTGCAAGAGTCAAATGCGAAACGGACCTTAATCAACAATATAAGAAAAAGGCAATCTTCTATTTTTGGCCGCTTCATGAGACAGGCAGGTTTAGAGAACATAGTCACAACAGGCAAAATTGAAGGCAACAGAGACAGATGGCGACAACGTGAAAAATATTAGACAGTTTTACAACCTGTCACGGCAAGGAAACAACAACGACTTTGATACATAATACTATGGGCAGAGAGCTGTGGAGAGCCATTACCGCCTACGCCAGCTGGCATGGCACCTGATGATGATGATTATAGTCTGCTTTACGAAGTTCTGAAGGTTGTGTATGCTGACAGTTCCTGTAAAGTGCAGAGTATAGTAAGTATAGTTTATTCATTTCGTGCAACAGACGGCACATAGGGCAGATGTTTTGATGTTCCATGCATTGCGATCGATCCGCTGCCTGCAATTTTAGTTCTTGTTTTGACTTGCAACTTATTGTTGCCCCTTCTTTAAGTATGGGTGTTTTTTTTTAGAGTATCCGTAGGTCTTCCTGGTTTTCCTTTCCCATCCGAGTGTCTACATGAGTGCTTGTTGGTTCACTCTATTTTCATCTAGTCTTAGGAAGGTTCCCAGATACTTTCATCTACATTTTCTTGACATTTGCTATGTACTCTTGATGTGTTATGTCTCATAAATCACTATTATTTGAGACTAACTCGCTCCATTTAACTTACAGAGTAGTTCATATATATACGTTAGTAGTATATGGCGTCCAGGACACCACCTGGAGCCCAGGAGCCCATTGGAGCCTACAGGTACCCACCCCCACCAAAAAATAAAAAAATCAAATCTGACTTTTTTATCTGACTTTTTTATCTGACTTTTTTTGTGTAATGTTTTTAAAAAAACTGTGTTTTAGCCGGGATGTAATAGGTATATAATAAATATGCTAATTATGTGTAATAAAAAAAAAGAGAAAATCGTATATAACAGTCTCATTAATAGAAAGGTGGATACACGGTGAATACATCCTTTTACAGCCATGATAGTAGGACCGACTGGTTGTGGAAAAACTGTGGATACACGGTGAATAAATCCTTTTACAGCCATGATAGCAGGACCGACTGGTTGTGGAAAAACTGTGGATACACGGTGAATAAATCCTTTTACAGCCATGATAGCAGGAGCGACAGGTTGTGGACAACTGTGGATACACGGTGAATACATCCTTTTACAGCCATGATAGCAGGAGCGACTGGTTGTGGAAAAACTGTGGATACACGGTGAATACATCCTTTTACAGCCATGATAGCAGGAGCGACTGGTTGTGAAAAACTGTAGATACACGGTGAATACATCCTTTTACAGCCATGATAGCAGGACCGACTGGTTGTGGAAAAACTGTGGATACACGGTGAATACATCCTTTTACAGCCATGATAGCAGGACCGACTGGTTGTGGAAAAACTGTGGATACACGGTGAATACATCCTTTTACAGCCATGATAGCAGGACCGACTGGTTGTGGAAAAACTGTGGATACACGGTGAATACATCCTTTTACAGCCATGATAGCAATACCGACTGGTTGTGGAAAAACTGTGGATACACGGTGAATACATCCTTTTACAGCCATGATAGCAGGAGCGACTGGTTGTGAAAAACTGTGGATACACGGTGAATACATCCTTTTACAGCCATGATAGCAGGACCGACTGGTTGTGGAAAAACTGTGGATATACGGTGAATTCATCCTTTTACAGCCATGATAGCAGGACCGACTGGTTGTGGAAAAACTGTGGATACACGGTGAATACATCCTTTTACAGCCATGATAGCAGTACCGACTGGTTGTGGAAAAACTGTATTTGTCAAAGAGGTTCTAAAACATATGAACCAGACGGTGGACCCTGTTCCAGATGAAATTATCAGGTGCTATGGTGAATGGTAGGCGTGGTATGAGAATATGCCAAATGTTCAGTTTATTGAAGGGTTACCAGACATGAAACAATGGAAGGGTGATAGGTCAAGAATAGTTCAAACATTCCACGAAAGCGCGGTCTGGTATAATTATTTATGCGTCCTATTTTATTCGTTCCCGCCATTCCATTGATGCGCGCGCATCGAGAAAACTTGGTAGGAAAGCTGATTTCAAACAAATTAATAATTTATGTTTATAGTCATAAATCATTATTTATGTAATCATTAACACATCACGATTTTGGCTACTGCATGAAATGTATTTTCTTGAAGTAATATGTAACGAGATACTGTAAAACAGCCACTATTAATTTTTTGTGTCATTCAAATATTTTCTGCCGGCAAGACGAGGTGGATTTACTTTCAACTACTGCGTGTTTTTAAAATTACGGTAGGAACACTTATACGATACGGTTTTATAGAATTAAAATATTAAACCTTTAATAATTAATTTTTTTTATACTGATGATAGGAAGTTAATAATTCCTTGTCTTTTCCCTGTGTATTGTTTCATTTCAACTTTATCGTCTATTGGTCTACTATCTCACCGAAGCTTAATGTAATCAATTATTGGACTTTTCATTCATTTATAATACTTCTTGGACGTATGAATTTTAATACTGAACATAGTATTGTAATTTATTTATGATGTACACCTATTTAGTGGAAATGATTGACAGGTGTGTAGAAATGCAACATCAATATGTCTTTATTATAAAACACTGATTGCTTGAATATTGAATATTCATTGAGCCACGAAAGGCACACAGTGAGTGATCTACTTTTGTTTACAATTATCACAGTATCATGTACACTTCTTCTTCTTCAGCGTTCATTCTCAAACTCCCGCAGGATCTCTCTTCTCTTGTATCAGGACAATGGTCCTACTACATTTCCAGCAGAATGTAGTCCAGAGAATGGAAATGGGTTATGTCGCCGTTTTATTTGCGCTAATGGCACGACACATCCGTTTTCGACGGAGTACACTATTTTAAATTCTGGATTATGATATCATATATGAACAATAATATACATATGGACCAGATATAAGAAATTGTTCCCAGATTAATGGTGGTTGAATGTAGTATATAATTATATCACAAATATTGGTATAAATATTGTATATATAAATATTGTATATATAAATATTGTATATATAAATATTGCATGTTTAAATATTGTATATATAAATATTGTATGTATAAATATTGCATATTTAAATATTGTATATATAAATATTGTATATATACATATTGTATAAATATTGTATATATAAATATTGTACCCATATCATTCGCGTACATATATTACTATTTTTTTTTATTATCAAGGTATTATCAAGTTTAGAAGTCTTAATGTGGATGCGTACGAAGTAAGGTTGTGACCTAGTGAAATGGTAGCGATGCGCTCAGCGCGAAGTTCAAACGTGATGTAGTGTCAACATCATCAAAGTGCAATGGAGATGGAGAGAGAAAACGCATCCATGTAACCACATCATAAGGATAGCTGGAGAGGAGATGGGCACCACTAGCTAAACCTTTTGCCCACTGAAATACTACAATGGATAAGAACACACAGAAAATAAAGAACAAAGCACAGGGCAAGATATTTCCACACTCATCCGCATCGCTGAGGATAGAATTCGCAGGAGGACTCTGTGTGCTGAGGCATTCAATGTTGTACCCCTACGACCCTGAAGGGTTATGAGTTTATTGATTGATTGATTACTATTTTCACTATTAATTTATCAGAACAGTATTAATGCAACAATTAACTGTAGATGACGTTACAATATAGCTGCAGCCATGCCCATTGTTCAAGCAGTCTGTCCTGGGACCCAGCTATAAACTGGTAGAGTATGTGATATGTTGAAAATCTTGTATTGGATGTGAGAAATTAATGAGAAAATCAAACCTTGAATGTGAGAAATTAATGAATAAATCAAACCTTGAATGTGAGAAATTAATGAGAAAATAAAACCTTGAATGTGAGAAATTAATGAGAAAATCAAACATTGAATGTGAGAAATTAATGAGAAAATCAAACCTTGAATGTGAGAAATTAATGAGAAAATCAAACCTTGAATGTGAGAAATTAATGAGAAAATCAAACCTTGAATGTGAGAAATTAATGAGAAAATCAAACCTTGAATGTGAGAAAATTATGAGAAAATTAAACCTTGAATGTGAGAAATGAATGAGAAAATAAAACCTTGTATGTGAGAAATTAATGAGAAAATCAAACCTTGTATTTGAGAAATTAATGAGAAAATCAAACCTTGAATGTGAGAAAATTATGAGAAAATTAAACATTGAATGTGAGAAATGAATGAGAAAATCAAACCTTGTATGTGAGAAATTAATGAGAAAATCAAACCTTGTATTTGAGAAATTAATGAGAAAATCAAACCTTGAATGTGAGAAATTAATGAGAAAATCAAACCTTGAATGTGAGAAATTAATGAGAAAATTAAACCTTGAATGTGAGAAATTAATGAGAAAATCAAACCTTGAATGTGAGAAATTAATGAGAAAATCAAACCTTGAATGTGAGAAATTAATGAGAAAATTAAACCTTGAATGTGAGAAATTAATGAGAAAATCAAACCTTGAATGTGAGAAATTAATGAGAAAATTAAACCTTGAATGTGAGAAATTAATGAGAAAATTAAACCTTGAATGTGAGAAATGAATGAGAAAATCCAGAATCAGGGAAACATCATAGTTTATGCTCCATATTTGGAAAATGTCATTGGAGGACGGTAACTGCGAACCGTCATGCCCCAACTACCTCAGCTGACATACCCAAGGTATTACATGACGTTGACATCCCTGACATGAAACTATGCTTAGCGGGATAGTTGAAGCTTGTGACTAAAATTGTACATATTGCGGAAATATGGAAGTCACAAAACGCTGCAGGATCTATTCCATGTTAATTGAATGTTTTAAAAACATGACATAATGTTGAGAGTTAAACAGTTCAACATGACATAAGGTTGAGTGTTAAACATGACATAATGTTGAGAGTTAAACATTACATAAGGTTGAGAGTTAAACATGACATAATGTTGAGAGTTAAACATGACATAATGTTGAGAGTTAAACATGACATAATGTTGAGAGTTAAACAGGACATAATGTTGAGAGTTAAACATGACATAATGTTGAGAGTTAAACATTAAATAATGTTGAGAGTTAAACATGACATAATGTTGAGTGTTAAACATGACATAATGTTGAAAGTTAAACATGACATAATGTTGAGAGTTAAACATGACATAATGTTGAGAGTTAAACATGACATAATGTTGAGAGTTAAACATGACATAATGTTGAGAGTTAAACATGACATAATGTTGAGAGTTGAACATGACATAATGTTGAGAGTTAAACATGACATAATGTTGAGTGTTAAACATTACATATATCTTCTAAGTATATGTTTCTGGAAAAACTATTTTACATCGCACAAATGAAGTTGTTCTCTAATTCATTTATAGGTTACGGAGATTGAAACAACCACCAATCACATTATAACAAGTTATTTTAAAAATTGATCTAGTACTAACAAAAGATTATTTTTTTCTATTGCAGGTTCATGACAATATATTTTCATTGCCAGCTGTTCTGGAAAAATACTGTTTATCTTCAAGTCCACCAATACAACCTGTACAACAAACCAGATTCATAACAATGACACACACATTGAAGAAACACATTGAAGAACACATTGAAGAAACACATTGAAGAAAAACATTGAATAAACACATTGAAGAAACACAACAAAGAAACACATTGAAGAAACACATTGAAGAAACACATTGAAGAAACACAACAAAGAAACACATTGAAGAAACACATTGAAGAAACACATTGAAGAAACACATTGAAGAAAAACATTGAAGAAACACAATAAAGAAATACATTGAAGAAACACAACAAAGAAACACATTGAAGAAACACATTGAAGAAACACATTGAAGAAACGCTACAAAGAAACACATTGAAGAAACACATTGAAGAAAAACATTGAAGAAAAACATTGAAGAAACACATTGAAGAAACACATTGAAGAAACACATCGAAGAAATACATTGAAGAAACACATTGAAGAAACACATTGAAGAAACACATCGAAGAAATACATTGAAGAAACACATCGAAGAAATACATTGAAGAAACACATTGCAAACATTCATGATTTATGTATTACACGTGAAGAGAAATTATTTACTAAAAAAACAGAGATAGCATCACAAGAAACCAATCCTTTGTACACATCATGTTTATGATATTTTCTTAATTTTTTATTTGAATGTGAATAATGATATGTACAATAAATTTCCAACAAGTATGTGCATGAAAGGCTTACATAAAATTCAACATATTAATCTCACACATTCAGAGCAGTCCTTAAAGATAACACAGCAAATTGCAGACAGATCTAGAGGTGTTTGGTGTGATTTTAATCCTGATATTTTTATGAATGAATGTGATATGTGCTTGTATTATTCACTGAAATGTAATGTAGCATAAAACATTTGAGTAATACGCCCAGAAATGAATTTATTACTATTATTTCTGATCTTTCAATGCATTACAATCAATTCAGCTTGTCTTTACCAAAACAGGTTTATGTGTCTGATTAGCAACACGTAAACATTGCAAGTTAAAGTCCAAACATGACAAGTACATCAACATATCCATTGCAAAACATCAACAAACCACATATTCTGCCTTGTTTTTCACTTAAACTGCCTCTTTCCATACTAGAGGAAAAGCTGCTTACAAATTTTGTTAAGAGAAAACTGAAAACACGAGAGAGGTAATTACTTGCAAAACAGCTGGGCAACCTATTGTATTACATACAATTATAATTCACAGGGAAGAATCACATGAAATAAAATCTCCAATGTGACGAATACGATCAAAATGTATTCAGGCAGTTAGAGAACGTATAACAGGCACATTCACTAAATCCTTAGAAGATCAACAGGCACATGAACTGAAACAGCTACCCCTCCCCCCCCTCTGTATGTCCCATGGCAGCAACCTGACGTCGGGGATGAAGATAACTCTTCATGTACTAAGCCGCAGCAACTATTACGTGGGGTGGCTAGTTCCCTTCCTTGTTGTCTTTAACTCCCCTAAATCATGCGTCAGGTACTCATTTACAGCGGAGTCGTCTGGAGAAGTGGTCGTGTCAAGCGAGAAATCAGAATCCGGATTTTTTTGTCCGGACGTGGTGTTGAACCTTGCACCCTGTAACGAGGTAATAGCATGCAAGCTCCCCCTACCCCCCCCCCCCAAAAAAAAAAAACAATAAAAATTAATAACAAAACACGGGTTAACATTAGTAAAGCAGCTGATTGGCAGGATGTAGTCCGGAGAATGGAATGCGTTGTGTCATGGTTTACAGCATTGCTGCGATTTCTGCCCCTTTCGGCCTGACACATTCGACTTTAGCATGGCTTTGGGTCGCTGACCCTATATGGGATGGGACAGCCAACTTCATCCCATAACCTCTTTAGTCGCCTGTTACGACATACGGGGAAGGTAAACAGTGTTGCTATTCTTTGCTCCCCTTTCGGGCCCCGGCAACACACGGTCGGACTTACTGTCATTTGTCTATATTATTACTTCAAATAACTTACTTTCCCAGTATTTCATTGCTGTTTCATATCTAGAATATATATACAAAAATTCATGAAATTCTGTGGTGGATTTTCGATTCTGCACTCATTATTAGAAACAGACCATACATCGAATCATAGAGTTTCAAAAGTCTTACTTTCTTAGAAATTTTGTATGTAGGTTAATGAGTTTGCCTCTCTTTTGGAGAGGCGTGCCCCTTTCAACCAGCGGACAAAGTCCAATTAGGCTATATCAGGACACACTACCATAAAATATTAGAGGTAACTAAGACCCCAAAGTATATAGGATGAGACAATTAGACAATTCTAATTTTCTTAGAAAATTTTTCTTTTACAATTTATATAAAATTATAGATCGAACCGCAGTGAAACTATACACAACTACAGATCTACTTAATTTACACAACTACAGATGTACTTAATTTACACAACTACAGATCTACTTAATTTACACAACTACAGATCTACTTAATTTACACAACTACAGATCTACTTAATTTACACAACTACAGATCTACTTAATTTACACAACTACAGATCTACTTAATTTACACAACTACAGATCTACTTAATTTACACAACTACAGATCTACTTAATTTACACAACTACAGATCTACTTAATTTACACAACTACAGATCTACTTAATTTACACAACTACAGATCTACTTAATTTACACAACTACAGATCTACTTATGTTGGTATTATCACAGTTATTGTAGTGCACATTGTGCTTACATGTTAACAGAAACGTGTTTTCCGTGCTATGAAAATCCATAGAAACCAGCGTGATTTTATCCACACAAAAAGCGTCATTAGCAACCAAAATAGCTAAAATCAAAGGAAGACTACTTTATTATCGGGGAAAAAAACAAACAAAACAGCGGTGTGAAACTGACGATCGAGTGACCAAACTGTTTTCTAAAGATAGTCATCATGGACAGCCTGAGTGTAATGTACATTGTATATAATCTTTTTGGTAAAAACAAAGTATAACGAACAATTAGTCTGAACAATTAGTATGTGTTGGGAAGTTTCTGTTCTCTGATTTGTATTTGCGTTGATTGTTTTGAATGACATTGTGAAGTTTGATATTTGTGCTGAGTTTGCTTTGCATGTTTGATCTTTATTTTGTGTTCAGTTTGGTGTAGTTAATCGATTTGTTTTTCAGTTGTCTGGGTGTGGAAATGTGTTGTGTCTTGTTAATATGATTTTGTGTTCAGTTTTATGATTGTCTGATGGGATATGTGAAGTTTCTTGTTTATGTGACTTGTCTCAATTGTATTTTAAGTGATCGGATTTAAATGTTTTTGTCTTCGATTTTATGTTTTCGTTGGTGTTGTACAGTTTATGTTTGCTAGTACGATTGTTGCATTCGTTGGTCATTTTAATATCTTTTCTTGTAATTGTTACGGGAAATTTGTGTTTTGACAGACTTTATGAAAATTCTGTTCTTTGATTTAATATTTTGTGTACTTTGATGTAATATGTTGTGTAGTTTGATGTGACATGTTGTGTAGTTTGATGTAATCTATTGTGTTTTTTGATGTAATATGTTGTGTAGTTTTATGTAACATGTTGTGTAGTTTGATTGAACATGCTGTGTAGTTTGATATAGCATGTTGTGTAGTTTGATGTAATCTATTGTGTATTTTGATGTAATATGTTGTGTAGTTTGATGTAATATGTTGTGTAGTTTGATGCAATCTATTGTGTATTTTGATGTAATATGTTGTGTAGTTTGATGTAATATGTTGTGTAGTTTGATGCAATCTATTGTGTATTTTGATGTAATATGTTGTGTAGTTTGATGTAATATGTTGTGTAGTTTGATGCAATCTATTGTGTATTTTGATGTAATATGTTGTGTAGTTTGATGTAATATGTTGTGTAGTTTGATGCAATCTATTGTGTATTTTGATGTAATATGTTGTGTAGTTTGATGTAACATGTTGTGTAGTTTGATGCAATATGTTGTGTATGATGTAACATGTTGTGTATTTTGATGTAACATGTTGTGTAGTTTGATGCAATATGTTGTGTATGATGTAACATGTTGTGTATTTTGATGTAACATGTTGTGTAGTTTGATGTAACATGTTGTGTAGTTTGATGTAACATGTTGTGTAGTTTGATGTAATATGTTGTGTAGTTTGATGCAATCTATTGTGTAGTTTGATGTAATATGTTGTGTAGTTTGATGTAACATGTTGTGTATTTTGATGTAACATGTTGTGTAGTTTTATGTAACATGTTGTGTATTTTGATGTAACATGTTGTGTATGATGTAACATGTTGTATAGTTTTATGTAACATGTTGTGTATTTTGATGTAACATGTTGTGTATTTTGATGTAACATGTTGTGTAGTTTTATGTAACATGTTGTGTAGTTTTATGTAACATGTTGTGTATTTTGATGTTTAGTAATATGCTTGTGGAGGCAGTTGTTCGTTTTAATGTTTTTCTTATATTATAATGCGAAGTTTGTGTTTTCATTGGAATTGTAAAGTTTCTGTTTTGTGTTTGAGTTGATAGTTTTATATTGTGAAGTTTCATGTTTATGTTGTGTGTTATAATGTTTATGTGATAGTTATTTTTCTAGATGACATGCTACAAAGTTTCCATAAGAGTCTCAATATAATGGCATGTCATATACTAAGGTTTTCTATTTCATGGGTGGTTTGTCTAGTGGCCCATTGGCGGGAGACATAGACGCAACCGCATGCGTATGATGATTAATGCAGCTCAACAGCGGAGAGCAGCTAGAAAGTCACGGATAGACCAAATTCAGTTTACTGTCGTCATTCCATGTCGGAACTGTCCAAGGACATTTACAGCTCGAATAGGGCTCATTAGCCATCTACGAACTCATAATCAAGGACATAACTAAAATTGAATTTTCAAAATGGATGTAACAAATGGTCATCATCATCATGTGATGGACGAACAACAACAACAACAAAAATGATGATTATAAAAATGTATTTATTAAGTGGCTCCGTTGTTTACTCAGAACTTATCGAAAAGATATATCCAAAGTCATGTGAAGTTATATCCAAAGTCATGTGAAGTTAAATTGGGACATTCTATTCTCGGAGATCGGAATGGTAAAAATACCTGAACTTTGACCTCCACTTCTAATATACCATACGTCCTGATATAAACAAAGTAGACTAAAATCCACGACTCTTAACTACAAGAAGTCTTTTATTTATTATTTCAAACAAAAATAACAAGGATCAAGCAAAATATGGTTAACAAAATACAATTTAGTGAAAGTGCCGTGAAAATAGCAATGATAATAAGGAAACAGTTATAAAGAAAGAAATAAAAGATACGTTCGCATGTTACGTGGCAGGAAAGAATATGTGAATAGAGACACCGTTACCTGTCATGCTGGTCGTTCAGTTCAGATTCAATCTTAGAGCTAAGGTGATTTTGTAGTGGAGTACAGATTCAATCTTAGAGCTAAGGTGATTTTGTAGTGGAGTACAGATTCAATCTTAGAGCTAAGGTGATTTTGTAGTGGAGTACAGATTCAATCTTGTTTATGTGACTTGTCTTTAAATGACAAAAGTAATCTTCTTGCAGTATAATGTCTTTTAAAAGCCAATTTTGAAAAGTATTTCAGGTTTCCTTTTTCTAGATGTAGTCTAAATGTTGTTTTTCTAGTTGTATTAATTACTACCCCAGTAATAAAACGTGACACTTTTACACCTGGTCAGAGAGTAGCCAGTCTATATAGATTGTTTCATGATATTTCGTTGTCCACCTTCAGTCTTGATTAGAAACTGGCCTCACAGCACGTGGGGCATTCCCATAAGTGTGTTTCGATGGTGTTTCGAGTCTAATGTTGCCGAAACAGACGTCGATATCAGGGCACAACTCTGTCCCTTGCGACAAGTTTCTTTGTTGTTCAGCCCACCCACGCCGTGTCCGTAACTAGTTCAAGCACACCGTCGGCCTGTCGGAACAACATAGTAACTGTTATCGAAGGTTACGACTACGGGTTGTATAGATGACGTGTCATGAAGCTTCTATAAGAAGATAACCTCAATATAAAGGCATGCATCTACTAAGGTTTTCTGTTGCATGGTTGGTTTGTCTAGTGAGCCATTGGTGAGACCCACAGACGCAATCGCATACGTAAACCTGGTTGTCCACCTGGTAAGATTACCGGGGTATATGGCTAGTCATAAATAGTGCTTCTGTTCGGTCTCTTTGCTTACCCTCCTCACAAAAATAGCACACGTTTCCTGCCATCTATACCAATAAGATGACATCGTAACTTCATTTGGTCTTATTCTTTAGTAAGAGAAACATGCCCAAGTCATTCTAGTTGTCGATATTTTTATGTTTTTGATTGTTATTTGTTTCTTGAATAAGGTCCCGGTTGTATCGTAACGTAGAAAATTGTCCTTGTTCTATGTTTTATTGCTATTTTTTTTTACTATTGATAGTTAGGTGTTTTACAGTAACCTTTCTACCTTATTCAGTTTTACCTACTTTTTCGTTTTGTTATTGCGGCACTCGCCATTTTGTCGGACATCCTTCGATATTTTGGTTATTTATATTCATCTTTACCAGCATAGCACAAGTTCTACCATAGCACAAGTTCTACCATAGCACAAGTTCTACCATAGCACAAGTTCTACCATAGCACAAGTTCTACCATAGCACAAGTTCTACCATAGCACACGTTCTACCATAGCACAAGTTCTACCATAGCACAAGTTCTACCATAGCACAAGTTCTACCATAGCACAAGTTCTACCATAGCACAAGTTCTACCATAGCACAAGTTCTACCATAGCACAAGTTCTACCATAGCACAAGTTCTACCATAGCACAAGTTCTACCATAGCACAATTTGCTTACAATCTTCACCAACAGCTCATAGAGTTCTACCATAGCACACGTTGCTTACAATCTTCACCAACAGCTCATAGAGTTCTACCATATCACAAGTTGCTTACAATCTTCACCAACAGCTCATAGAGTTCTACCATATCACAAGTTGCTTACAATCTTCACCAACAGCTCATAGAGTTCTACCATAGCACAAGTTGCTTACAATCTTCACCAACAGCTCAAAGAGTTCTACCATAGCACAAGTTGCTTACAATCTTCACCAACAGCTCATAGAGTTCTACCATAACACAAGTTGCTTACAATCTTCACCAACAGCTCATAGAGTTCTACCATAGCACAAGTTGCTTACAATCTTCACCAACAGCTCATAGAGTTCTACCATAGCACAAGTTGCTTACAATCTTCACCAACAGCTCATAGAGTTCTACCATAGCACAAGTTGCTTACAATCTTCACCAACAGCTCATAGAGTTATACCATAGCACAAGTTGCTTACAATCTTCATCAACAGCTCATAGAGTTCTACCATAGCACAAGTTGCTTACAATCTTCACCAACAGCTCATAGAGTTCTACCATAGCACAAGTTGCTTACAATCTTCACCAACAGCTCATAGAGTTCTACCATAGCACAAGTTGCTTACAATCTTCATCAACAGCTCATAGAGTTCTACCATAGCACAAGTTGCTTACAATCTTCATTAACAGCTCATAGAGTTCTACCATAGCACAATTTGCTTACAATCTTCATTAACAGCTCATAGAGTTCTACCATAGCACAAGTTGCTTACAATCTTCATTAACAGCTCATAGAGTTCTACCATAGCACAATTTGATTACAATCTTCACCAACAGCTCATAGAGTTCTACCATAGCACAATTTGCTTAAAATCTTCACCAACAGCTCATAGAGTTCTACCATAGCACAAGTTGCTTACAATCTTCACCAACAGCTCATATAGTTCTACCATAGCACAAGTTGCTTACAATCTTCATCAACAGCTCATAGAGTTCTACCATAGCACAAGTTGCTTACAATCTTCACCAACAGCTCATATAGTTCTACCATAGCACAAGTTGCTTACAATCTTCACCAACAGCTCATAGAGTTCTACCATAGCACAAGTTGCTTACAATCTTCACCAACAGCTCATATAGTTCTACCATAGCACAAGTTGCTTACAATCTTCATCAACAGCTCATAGAGTTCTACCATAGCACAAGTTGCTTACAATCTTCACCAACAGCTCATATAGTTCTACCATAGCACAAGTTGCTTACAATCTTCACCAACAGCTCATAGAGTTCTACCATAGCACAAGTTGCTTACAATCTTCACCAACAGCTCATAGAGTTCTACCATAGCACAAGTTGCTTACAATCTTCACCAACAGCTCATAGAGTTCTACCATAGCACAAGTTGCTTACAATCTTCATCAACAGCTCATAGAGTTCTACCATAGCACAAGTTGCTTACAATCTTCATCAACAGCTCATAGAGTTCTACCATAGCACAAGTTGCTTACAATCTTCATCAACAGCTCATAGAGTTCTACCATAGCACAAGTTGCTTACAATCTTCATCAACAGCTCATAGAGTTCTACCATAGCACAAGTTGCTTACAATCTTCACCAACAGCTCATAGAGTTCTACCATAGCACAAGTTGCTTACAATCTTCACCAACAGCTCATAGAGTTCTACCATAGCACAAGTTGCTTACAATCTTCATCAACAGCTCATAGAGTTCTACCATAGCACAAGTTGCTTACAATCTTCATTAACAGCTCATAGAGTTCTACCATAGCACAATTTGCTTACAATCTTCATTAACAGCTCATAGAGTTCTACCATAGCACAAGTTGCTTACAATCTTCATTAACAGCTCATAGAGTTCTACCATAGCACAATTTGATTACAATCTTCACCAACAGCTCATAGAGTTCTACCATAGCACAATTTGCTTAAAATCTTCACCAACAGCTCATAGAGTTCTACCATAGCACAAGTTGCTTACAATCTTCACCAACAGCTCATATAGTTCTACCATAGCACAAGTTGCTTACAATCTTCATCAACAGCTCATAGAGTTCTACCATAGCACAAGTTGCTTACAATCTTCACCAACAGCTCATATAGTTCTACCATAGCACAAGTTGCTTACAATCTTCACCAACAGCTCATAGAGTTCTACCATAGCACAAGTTGCTTACAATCTTCACCAACAGCTCATATAGTTCTACCATAGCACAAGTTGCTTACAATCTTCATCAACAGCTCATAGAGTTCTACCATAGCACAAGTTGCTTACAATCTTCACCAACAGCTCATATAGTTCTACCATAGCACAAGTTGCTTACAATCTTCACCAACAGCTCATAGAGTTCTACCATAGCACAAGTTGCTTACAATCTTCACCAACAGCTCATAGAGTTCTACCATAGCACAAGTTGCTTACAATCTTCACCAACAGCTCATAGAGTTCTACCATAGCACAAGTTGCTTACAATCTTCATCAACAGCTCATAGAGTTCTACCATAGCACAAGTTGCTTACAATCTTCATCAACAGCTCATAGAGTTCTACCATAGCACAAGTTGCTTACAATCTTCATCAACAGCTCATAGAGTTCTACCATAGCACAAGTTGCTTACAATCTTCATCAACAGCTCATAGAGTTCTACCATAGCACAAGTTGCTTACAATCTTCACCAACAGCTCATAGAGTTCTACCATAGCACAAGTTGCTTACAATCTTCACCAACAGCTCATAGAGTTCTACCATAGCACAAGTTGCTTACAATCTTCACCAACAGCTCATATAGTTCTACCATAGCACAAGTTGCTTACAATCTTCATCAACAGCTCATAGAGTTCTACCATAGCACAAGTTGCTTACAATCTTCATCAACAGCTCATAGAGTTCTACCATAGCACAAGTTGCTTACAATCTTCATCAACAGCTCATAAAGCTATACAAGTATGGTACCCAGAAATCTAGTCACCAATGAGTTGCCATTTTCAGTAACATAGCAATTATTTTTTGAATCGGCACAACTTCTCCGTGTTCGAACTACGACCAAGTTTTCTCGAGTTGTGACCATTATAACATTTAATTGAGACGATTAGAACATTTAACAGTGGCTATTAGACATTTAATTTGATTATTAGAATATTTAAGTTGGAACTATTTGAACATTTAGTTTGGGGCTATTTGAACATTCAGTTGGTTCTTGATTCTTGATTAGAAACTGGCCTCACAGCACGTGGGGCATTCCCATAAGTGCTCCGCCCTCTGATCCAGCAGCCATTCGACTAAATGGTGTTTCGAGTCTAATGTTGCCGAAACAGAAGTCGACATCAGGGCACAACTCTGGCCCTTGCGACATGTTTCTTTGTTGTTCCACCCTCCCACGCCGTACCCATAACTAGTTCATGCACAACGTCGGCCTGTCCGAACAACATGGTAATTGTTATCGAAGGTTACGACTACGGGTTGGAACTATTTGAACATTTAGATGAAACTATTAGAACATGTAGTTGGGAATATTAAAAAAAATTAGTCGCAAATATTATAGCATTTATCAGAATGTTTGTTACAGGAGTTAATATTGGGAGAAAAGAAAAGTTCTTCCATGTATGTCAACTGGGCAAATAAGGAGTTTGAGGATGGTGTTCGTTGTACATCCCAGTCGGTCAAACGGATCCTTCTTCTTCTTCTTCAGCTTTCATTCTCAAACTCCCACTGGATGTCTCTTGTAGCAGGACAATGGTCCAACTAGATTACCAGCAGGATGTAGTCCACAAAATGGAATGCGTTGTATCGCCATATCATTTGCGTCAATGACCCACCTCATCCGTCTTCGATGGTAAGCGGATTCAAAATCCATGCATAAGTCAGATGTGTCAGAATGAAAGGTGGCGATATTTCAGGAAAGCTGTAAACAATGACAAAATGCATTCAGTTCTCTGGACTACGTCCCGTTAACCAACATGACTGTGAGAGCAAACTCAGAAGAAACATAATTACTTCTTACATTAGACAAACAATGAAACAAAACTTACCTTGATCATGAACTGCTATGACGCAGCCGTAGTCTGAAGACTTGATGCCAGATTTCATTTTTGTCATGTCGTCGGAAAAAGTTGAATATACCAGAGGTTTGTACGTCGTGTGGTCAGCTATAAATATCGCCCAATCAGAAGATGGAAGCGGCTCTAAATATAATTCACTAGCTTTAGCCACTCTCCAAATTTTGGATTCTTGGTTTAATTTAAAATGTTTCAATTTTACTCCAAATGTTATGTTTAATTGTATTTCACTGAAATTTTGCATATCTCCGTTCTCTGACGATTGCACAAATGCCAAAACGTGAATTGTGTAATTTCTGCAGTAGTTGTCTAGTGTCGTTCTACGTTTTGTATCCATACTTAAATATGTAGAGTAATCGTCAAATACGATTAGAGAATATCGTGGTAGATCGATATCTTCAATAACTAAAGATGGTAGCTCCTTCGAGACACTTCTAAATTTGTATTCTATTCGTTGCTGGGCGAAAAATTCTCCGAATATACCGATTGTCGGTGAAGTGATATTTTTAACAAAAATGAGTACAATTTTGAGCTTCCTTTTACGATTGGTTCTAACAAATTCTTCAAGATGTGATATTCCTTCAGGCAATCTTCCACTAAATTTTTCACTAAAATAAATTCCTAGAGGGTTTTCTTCAATCAGATCGTCGTATAGATAATTTTGATTGAATATTGATATTCTGCTCTTCTTGATGTATTGTTGCAATTTGGCAGAATTGTGGCGCATTGTCCCGATATTGTTGTTTGGTGTCGGGCGAAAATGGTGTTGAAAATCCACATAATTCATCAAAATCACAATTGACCATATAAATGCAACGGTACAAACTGTGAATGCCATTTTGCAAAAAGAATATTTCTTGAGAGGATTTTTGAACATGTTCAAAGAAATTTTAACTATCACTCGATTAATGTGCATCGTTAAATCCTCCGTTTCCAGGCCAATGTCAAATTGGCCAGACAACAGGATATGAACATTGTGAAGTTTTAGTAAACAATCGTGGTTGTTATGGGAAGTGCATTTCAGTTCTGTTCAGGATCATAAAACGTTGATGCTAAAACTGTTCATTATAGAAAAAAACATTTTACATGAATAGTTAGTAATACAAACATACAAATTGAACTTAGCTATAACTTAAATTGGTAAACAGTCAATCAATCAAGTGCCATGCCGACTGGCGTAGGCTATCATGTTTTTCCACGACTCTCTGTCTCTTGTGTTGTTAATAAGCTCGGTTGGTGAGCTTCTACCGTGCCACGATACAAGAACATCTAGTAACTTTTCTCTTTGTCGACCTCTATCTCTTCTCCCTTTGATCTTTCCAGTGGCTATTAAGTGTTCAAGCTGTGTTCTTCTCATCTCATGCCCTAGAAACCTTGACTGTCTGCACCTAATGTTTGATATGATTGATCTTTTTACGCCAGCATCAATGAGAACCTCTGCATTAGTTTTCTTGGCTGTCTATGGAATTTTCATCATTCTTCTCAGAAACCATATTTCTGTAGCCTCTAATTCGCTTTCAATTTTCTTGTTTACAGTCAATGCTTCACATCCATAAACAAGAATTGGTTCGATATAACATCTCATCACCCGAATTCGGGTCTGTATTGATAGACCTCCATTGCAAAAAATGGTTCTCATTTTTTGGAATGCTGATTTGGCTTGTGCTGTTTGGCTCTTTATCTCACTTGAGCATCTACCTTCTGATCTTAACAGAGTGCCAAGATATTTCACTTTTTCAACTTGTGCTAATTTTGTGTTATTAATTATTATGTTGCATCTTGGTGGTGTATGTCTCTTTGATACAACCATTATTTATGTTTTCTTCTTGTTTAAACTGAGGCCTTTTTTAAAACTTTCCTTCACTACTTTATCTAATAGGGCAATTAAATTAGTAAACATCTAACTGAATTACATAACAAATTTAGTTAATTTTTTTTCATTATCTCGTTTATCACAACAGAGAAAAATAACTTAGATTGACGCATCGGTTGATTAAGCTTTGATCTTCTATACAGGATCGTGTGTGAAGACATAACAGCAGAATTAAATCAGGCCTTTAGGGTACAGTTTTCGATTATTCCCGTGATTTCAGTTGGTCGGTTTTAGCAGGAGACACTGGCGACACAAAGTAAATAAATAGTCTTTCTTTCTTTTCGCTTTATACCAATTTATGTCTTTCTACGTCAGGGGTAGAAGAGGTCTCTGGAGATGGCCTTTTTATGTGCTTCGTATATGTTTGTTTCGTTGATTCTTTTATTTATGTAATCCATCTTTTGCATGATCTGCCCTGGTTTTGTATCCATCCAACCAAATAATTATCTTCTTATGCTACCCTGGGTGCGCTTGTGGCACAACCAATTCCAAAATATTTTCCTTGGGTCGCCCACTCCAAGTTTATGTGATCCAGTGGGGGCCCATATGACCCACCTAGAAAATCACTGCTGTGTATGACATACAATATCAACATTGATTAATGTTAACGGCCACCAATGTACACAATATGTCTATCTATCTATCCGCTGAAACCCTATGTTGCCTTTCGAGGTCAGGGGTAGAAGAGTTTTCTGGAGACGGCCATCTTATGTGCTGAGCATATTGTAGAATTTGCACAATCATATCGTCAGTACAATATGGACGATTCGCTTTCAAACAACTATCAAATTCAATCGATGTGCCTTCTTTAATTTATCTTACTAATCATTCTACCACGGAGCCGGTACTAAGTATCTTCACAAATACAATTATCCATTAAGCGATTACTGCTCCATAACCGCATTACTTCTAAATGACAACTACAATAAAAAGTCAAATTTGCAGAAAGTAGTTTACTTCCTGCAAAAATAATATAGATAAAATATGGATAAAATGATATGGATAAAATGATATGGATAAAACGATATGGATAAAATTATATGGATAAAATGATATGGATAAAATGATATGGATAAAATGATATCAATGTATGTATGCTGGGATCGTCATGATTTCATTTTAAGCGTTACCATACATGTCAGCTCTGTGGTCGTGCTGCACTGATGAGCTATCTTAACCTTGCAAGATCCTCGGTCATCTTAGTATATTTCTTCTTCTTCTTCTTCAGTGTTAGTTCTCAAACTCCTGCAGATTAGTAAAATGTTGTTAGAAGAACGCGAAAAGTTCTTTCATGGTTTACAGCTCGTAATATCTGCTCCTTTCGGCCTGAAAAATCAGATTGTCAGCATGGTTTCTTGATTACTGTGTCCCGTGATGTTGTTCGCCCATCACATGATGATGACGACAATTTGTTGCATCCACTTTTGATATTCAGTTAGATTTATGTCCTTGACTTGATTCTTGATTAGAAACTGGCCTCACGGCACGTGGGGCATTCCCATAAGTGCTCCGACCTCTGTTCCAACAGCCATTCGACTCGATGGCGTTTCGAGTCCAATGCCGCCGAAACAGACGTCGACATCAGGGCACAACTATGGCCCTTGCGACAGGCTTCTTTGTCGTTCCACCCATCCACGTCGTGCCCGTAACCAGTTCAAGCACAACATCGGCCTGTCGGAACAACATGGTAACTGTTATCGAAGGTTAAGACTACGGGATTGTCCTTGGGATAGTACTATCATTTCGTAGATGGCTAATGTCCATTTGACGTTGGCGATATATACCTGTGCAATAGTGGACTGAGCCCAGGGACCACAGAGCACATTCGTCTTGCATATCAACTCTACCAAGAAGAGAGGGAGAAAATATGGTCTACTGAGCGGGGTACTATTTCCAAACCATAAGCGTTCCATGGATGACCTGAAGCAAATTACACATTTCATTGAAACTGTTGGCGCTGTAACATGATAACTGACCGAAGAACGATAAAGAAAACGATGCCGTGTTCTGGTCCTAAATGTTCTTGGACAATTCGGGCATGGATGTGCCTTGAAGGGGTGGGACATCCAGATCCTCCAAAATCATCGTGGACTTGAATCCACTATGTTTCTATCAGGACGTATAGTATATTAAAAATGGGGTCAAAGTTCAGGTATTTTAACCATCCCTACATCCCAGAAGAGAATATCCTAATTTCACTTCTGATGACTTTGAATATACCATACGTATTAGTTCTGAGTACACAACAAATCCACTTAATAAAGCCACTCCACAACAAAGTCACTTCTTAGTTAGCTCTAAGATTGAATCTGAACTCCACTTCTTCTTCTTCGTCTGCGTTCGTTCTCAAACTCCTGCAGATTAGCAGGATGTAGTCCGAAGAACGGAATGCGTTGTGTCATGGTTTACAGCATTACTGCGATATCTGCGCCTTTTGGCCTGACACATCCGACCTCAGCATGGTTTTGGGTCACCGACCCTATATGAGTTAGGACAGCCAACTCCATCCCATAACCTCCATAGTCGCCTTTTACGACATACGGGGAAGGTAAACAGTGTTGCTATTCTTTGCTCCCCTTTCGGGCCTCGGCAACACACGGGCGTGATCTCAACTACAAAATCACCTTAGCTCTAAGATTGAATCTGAACTCAACGACCAGCATGACAGGTAACGGTGTCTCTATTCACTTATTCTTTGCTGCTCCTTCCTGCCACGTAACATGCCAACGTATCTTTTATTTCTTTCTTTATAACTGTTTCCTTATTCTCACTGCTATTTTCACGGCACTTTCATTAAATTGTAATTTGTTAACCATATTTTGCTTGATCATGGTTATTTTTGTTTGAAATAATAAATAAAAGACTTCTTGTAGTTAAGAGTCGTGGATTTTATTCTACTTTGTTTATATCAGGACGTATGGTATATTAGAAGTGGAGGTCAAAATTCAGGTATTTTTACCATTCCGATCTCCGAGAATAGAATGTCACAATTTAACTTCACATGACTTTGGATATATCATTTCGATTAGTTCTGAGTAAACAACGGAGCCACTTAATAAATACATTTTTATAATCATCATTTTTGTTGTTGTTGTTCGTCCATCACATGATGATGATGGCCATTTGTTACATCCACTTTTGAAAATTCAATTAGAGTTATGTCCTTGATTATGAGTTCGTAGATGGCTAATGAGCCCTATTCGAGCTGTAAATGTCCTTGGACAGTTCGGACATGGAGTGACGACAGTTGACGGAACTTGGTCTATCCGTGACTTTCTAGCTGCTCTCCGCTGTTGAGCTGCAATAATCATCATACGCATGCGGTTGCGTCTATGTCTCCCGCCAATGGGCCACTAGACAAACCACCCATGAAATAGAAAACCTTAGTATATGACATGCCATTATATTGAGACTCTCTTATGGAAACTTTGTAGCATGTCATCTAGAAAAATATAGTCCCCATCTGAGTAGAAGGTTCCTTCAATAGGCATTGCACTAAGCCGAAGTCTCCTGGGTATAAAAGAAAGCTTAGAAAAATCACAATGCCAAAAATTGTCCACATTGCCAGTCGTATCCTGTGGTGAGCGTTCCTCGGTTGTTATTTGTTGAAAGCTGTGGAGAGAGACCTGTAGAAAGACTGATGACAAACAATCTCGGTTGTTATTTGTTGAAAGCTGTGGAGAGAGACCTGTAGAAAGACTGATGACAAATAAGTCATTGTTTGTCATCAGTCTTTCTACAGGTCTCTCTCCACAGCTTTCAACAAATAACAACCGAGGAACGCTCACCACAGGATACGACTGGCAATATGGACAATTTTTGGCATAATCGCACGCATGGTTTTTCAAACTCCCCCAGGCATTAGTGTCACTCTTAAATAAAAAAGCAATACCACTGGAAATAAACAGTTTAATACAACTAGCAACATAACATTCTTTTGCAATAATAGTGCCTACGGTTCTCAATTCACCCAGACCATAGGTCACACTTAGATAAAAGGCATCTTGGCCACAAATATACATCAACTCCACCTAGCAATATAGATAATTCATAGCAATAGCATGCACGGCTTTCCAAACACCCAGACCATTAGGTCACATTTAGATAAAATCTAATACGGCCTGATATAACCAAAATAGACCTCTGTCTTAGGTTGAAAGCGTCGTGCCTCAGCTAAGAGGCTTAATCCCCCATTTAACAAACAAACAACAAAATCACACCACTGCACGTAGGAAGTAAGAGCTAACCGCTCACAATTCCTTGGGTTCTCAAACAAACAAACAAACAAATAAACAAACAAACAAACAAACAAACAAACAAACATACAAACAAACAAACAAACAAACAAACATATTACAACATAAATTAAACAATAAGAAATATAAATCAAACTTACTGGATGACATATATTCGAAATGTGTGCATATAAATCGAACTGATGTCGAGCTGTAACTGTCCACAAGGCGCAGATACCGCGCCCACGACACAAAACATTTCCAACTACATCCTAACTGTCACTAGTTTAAGCAAACACAACCGTACACATAACTTCTCGCAAAAGTATCACTAAGCTTTCATAAACGCATAAAATATATTGA